>JAWZYV010015391.1:0-57618 GCA_038373885.1 Cheiracanthium punctorium | reverse complement strand
ATTTAAGCAAACTAATTTTTTTTTTAAAAACATTTAATCTACTTTTAAGTGTTTCAAATTAGTTTTCTGCTCGCAGTTCCGATATTTATTTTACAATATAAATCATGATTACTTTACGCTAAAACAATAAATTGGACTGTAAAACTTTAATCTAATCTGAAATTTACCCAAGCTAGGAATTTATATTGTGGCCTACGAACTGAACTGTTTCATTTGAATCATAATTTGCACGTGGTGCCGCTTATGATTAAGTAGAACTTCTCAAATCCAGAATCGCTGGGACTTTACCGATTCCGGATTATAGAAACTCTGTAATATCAACTACAAAAAGAGTGTTGCAAAAGCACCCTCATCTATACATATCGGTAGCATGTATAGTTTCCATTTGGGGGGGGGGGGAGCGATCCGGTATTTTAATGATAGTTGAGTTAATATAAATGTTTTAAAACAACTCGATGTCTGCTCATATGGTAATATTATGTAATATCAACTTGCTTCCGGCCCGAGTGTTTATTTAACCCTCTCCCCCTCCTCTCCTTTACATTTTTTCGCTCTTTCATTTTAACAGAAAACGTTCTGGCCTGCTTCGGATTCTGAAATGTGTATGCGCTTTTGACACAGTGGATATGATCTTTTCATCTGCTTTTGCCTTGATAGATTCCTTTGTTTTGTTTTTGAAGTGATTGTCTGCTAGGCATGCCACCACTAAAAGACTGTTTTTTTTATAATTATGCTTTTTTTTTAAATGTTAGAACCTGCCTGGCACTATTCTATTAACAAGAATAATGTTTCTAGTTTTAGTATTATAATGAAATTGCAAACTTTAATTCACCAGAATTGAATTGGCAAGCAAACCCACCCGGAAACAGGTTACACAATGCAAAAGGAACTGCCAGTACAAAGCGGTGGCACGAAAATATCGTATCCATCTGCCTCAAAAGTGCACATACATCTTTGGAATTTGATGCAGTGAATATAAAACCTTCTATGAGTAAAATAAATAAAAACTGTGAAAAAAAAACAAGCATAAAATGTCTTGAAGTCTTCATTATGTTCGGTGCTGCCTTCTATTTGCATTTTGAGAAGATACAAAAAAGAATTAATTTTTTTTTTTTGGTTAATATCAATTTATTATTATTTGGAAGGCCAAATTTTGTCCGGATTTGAGAGGCTCTACTTACAATTCTAGAGGGAAACTATTCAGAGTCTATTCTTAAGTTTTTTCTGGTTGAAAATTTGGTGGCGCCATCTATCGGATAGAAGAAAAACTATTCCGTACCTATCTTTATTTTTTCCGGTTTTCTGGATTCCGGTTAATTGTGTTGTATTGTTTTTTGGGGGTTAATGTTTTTACAAATCAAAAGCAGTAATTTTTATTTTAATTGTTTTAACCATTAATTATTTATTCTTTAATTCTTGTAATTAACTTGGAAGTTTAATTTAAATACCTTTTGTCAGGAGATATAATGGTGTGGATGACTCTTCTTCTATAACTCAATAGCTTGTCTTTTTAAATTACTACTAATTAACCTTTTTTTTTGTTGGGACTTTTTAAATAATGACCTTTTCTTTAAATTAATTCTGTCGTTGTTTGCCCTGTCTCCGGAGGTGTAAATTTAATTATCTTGTAATTCTGTCGATTTTCTGCTGACTATTAAGTTTCCCTCTCTCTTCAATAGCCTAACTCCTTTCTTGCAATATCTCTTGTTCATGTCCGGTTTTTAATTAGTTTTACTCTCTTCTAATTTAATTTTTATTCCAAATTTTACCCAGGGTTGTCTCGGCAATTAGCTATCTCCCGCTAAAATTTTAGGAAATTTAATAACGTTTTTAATGCCTTTTTGATCAATTAAGCTTTTTTTCCCATTTCAAGATGGCCGTTCTTGCCTGCGTTTCTTCTCGGCCAAGTTCGTTTCTTTCCCGCGTGTAGTAGTCGCTGGCCGCCATTTTCTTCTTTCCTCTCTTCCTTCCCCCGACAATCGAATGTTCTCGAAGTTTCCCGGCTGAGATGGCGCACTCTGATTGGTCTCCGCGGTCGGCGTCTCTTCGAAGCTCCCCACGCGTGGGGCAGAAAGCGTCATTCTGAGACCTGTGGTGGTGCGGCTAGGACGTATTCTTGTCCGGAGTTTTTCATCACGCATTTCAGGGGTCTAGCTCGGCATATCCATCGACTTACATCAAGTTCATTATGTGAAGTTTAGGCCTGTAGGCCAGAGGGCCTGATAAAACGTTGGATCACCAGAACAGCAGATTTTATTTTTACAATGCCGGGTAACCCATTATTCGTTTTTTGGTGTGGCGAGCGAGCGAACCCCCTTGATGTAAATTAACGCGCAGCTAGCGCCTTCGCCATTTTGTGAAGCAGCGAGTGACCCCTGCCCGGCCCACGATCGAGTCATCTTAGCCACATCGGGAGATGTCTGAATGACCAGCCGAACGATGTCCTTCGAGCTCCAGCAGCTGAATCCCGGTACGATCGTTGCCTTTTATTCTGCAAGGATCCGGCCCACCCAGGAAGTCAATCCACTACTCTCCTAACCACCATGATCACCTTACCGATTGAAGATCCCTAAAATTTTATTAACTTTTCATCTTTAAAAGAAGGGGGGGGGGAATTGAAGACAACTGTAAATGCTAAATTTTCTTTTTCTACTTTGAGTACTATCCTGATGTATAACTTCCAGTAACAATGTTTAATTTTTTTTTGTTAAAATGATAATAGTGGATGCCATGTTATTTTTCTTACCTAGTTAATTTTTGGAGTGTCAAAAAAATCTGTTTTAAATTCTGGTTTGGCCTATGCTAATCTCTGTAATTGTTTGAGTTGTTCTGCACATCAAATGTATTTTGCTGCACCCTTTGGTGTAAAAATTGCAAAGTTCCCCTTTTTATTTATTTTGGTAGCTATTTAAACTCACCTGTTGGATTGTAAAAGTGGGGTTTCAAGTAACAGTTAGGGATTTTGTGCGGGATTTTCATCAGATGCCTTGTGTGGCTTGGGGAAGGTGGGGACTGGTTTGCCCAAATTTTTCTTTTCCTTTTTTTTTGATAGGATAATTTTTTTTAATGCTGCAGCAGAGCCTTTTAACTTAAATTTTGGATCCAATCGAGCTACTTTTGTCATGACAATTTTAATTATGCATCTCCTTTTTATTTTTTTAATCTACAAGGGCTAATAATGGGAAATTAAAGCACTCTTATATTTTTGTTTTTTTTTAGCATAACTATCGCGCGCTGTAATACCCCAGCGCTGTGTTTTACTTACTTCTATTTCTAAATACTGATGTCGTGAGGCCACTAGTTGTTTACCCCTGTTATTATTGTTGAATAAAATTTGTATTTTGGTGATCTAATGCAATGTCTCTGTGTTTATTTTACCACACTTCTAACACACACTTCAGGCAAGGCTGGGATCATTGGGTTATTTATCTACTTCAACAGTCACAACGCATGGACAAATCTTAATTCTGTTTTGTTAGCTTGCTTAATTTGTAATCTAATTTTTAACCTAGCTAAACTAATTTTCACGGCAGTAGTAGCAAAAAAAATACTACAAATGGTGCCGTGACCTCTCCTTGCCAATCTTGTGTGTGTTGAATAAGGTGAAATGGATACAGAAAATTTTCATTTTTTGATGCATTTACATCTCTCTTTGTAACTGGGGACTGTCTTGAGAAGCTTATTGGGTGGTTAACTTTTATTTTGGGGTGTTTCAATTTTTTTTAAGTCCCAGTATGGCTCTAGAAGAAGGTGCTAGGGCGGCGGCATTGCCAGGTCCGGCTTTTATCGGCATGCTCCCAACGCTGTCCGGTAGCAATTGCTCAAAATTCTTTCATTCTCTTGCCTTGGTTCAGCCTTTGGCAGCCTGGAATGATGACCAGGCCATGGCAGTCGCTAAGTTGAAAATGGAGGGTGCTGCTCTCCAATTTTACACTTCTACCTTAGAGGCAATTGATGGTCTAACCTTGAAACAATTCAAGGACCGCTTCATGGCACACTTTGCAGAAGCGGGATCCTTGGCCCAGGACATAGAAAAATTAACATCCTGTAAGCAAAATTTTGGGGAGACAGTGCGTGATTACGCCACTAGGCTGGAAGGAATTGCCCATAAGGCCCTCAAAATTTCCATAAATTCCTCGGACACTATACCTCAGAGTTTCTCACAGGAAATGCTCCTTTCACAATTCAAAGCGGGTCTTCTCCCAAACATTAAGGCCCAGGTCATTGTTGTAGACCCTAAAACTTTTGTCGAGGCGGTACAGGTCGCGAAACGTGTGGAAATGGCACTCCAATGCCAACTGTCAGACATAAATGCCGTAACGGCACGTTCCCAGATGGTGGAAGGCGACTTTGAGAGGCTCCTTAAGGCCACAACGGACTCATATGCAAAAAGTCTTGAATTGCTCACCAGCCAGATGGCTGCGATGCAGGCTCAGTTATCACAAATGCAGTCGCAGAGTTTTATCCCACAATCTTTTCCTCCGCAGCGAAATTCCCAACCTGCCCGCACTCAACGTAACATAACTTGTTTTTATTGTGACCGCCCAGGACATTACGCGAGAGATTGTCGGAAAAAACAACGTGACCAGGCTGCTAGATCCCAACACAGGCCTCATCAGGAAAATCGGGCTCCTGCCAATGCTTCAGGCTCTGATCAGAGTGGGGTTAACGATGGGAATTTAAACTATGTTTGGGGGGAGGTTGGTCTGGATCGCAACACTCCATTAATTCCCCGTTTGATCCCGCTGTGCAACCTGTAGTAAGTGTGTCGAGTTCTTTACCTATAATTGATGTTAACTTTGGCAATTTTAAGTTTCGTGCACTCATAGATTCTGGTGCCAGTGTTAATTTAATTTCTTCTAATGTTTTTAATATTCTTTTTGACTTCAAGGAATTTGATAGTTCTCACCTCTCTTTAAAATTGCTCACGGGCTTTGACATTGTAACCCCCAAATTAATTCAAACTGAGTTGCACATTTGTAACACCCCGTTTTCGTGTAATTTTTTGGTTGCTCAGAGTTTTCTTTCTCCTAACTTTGATGTCATTTTGGGACTTGATTTTCTAAAGACTTACAAATTTCATATCCATTGTGACAACTGTATTTTATTTAATGATGATATTAGTGTGGTCTGGATGCATGAACATCCCCCGTTTTCTCTGAATGCTGTCGTGCCAAGTGCACATGATGATGTTGATCCTGATGTTGACTTTTCTCTTTTTGGCAAGTTGCCCGCTAAGATCATTTTAACCGCTTATTCTCAAAAGAGATTTTTTGTGACTATTCCAAACTGTGATCCCTCTTTCATTAATTCTACTGTAATAATTGAACCTAATCCTGATACAAATTTAACTTCCTTTCTTGTTGCCAATGCTATTTCCACATTCAATGATAATAGTCAGTGTTTAATTCAAGTTATTAATCTTACCCATGATTCCATTACCTTAAACAAGAATATGAAAATAGTTAATATTACCCCTATCCATTTAAATAAAATTTCTGACGAAGTCAACTATGTAGAACAACAAGCTGGTTCAGATGATTTTAGCCAGTAGGCTAAGGACATAGATTTATCCCATCTTGACGAATCTCAACGTAATGATATGATTGCTCTTTTGTCCAAATATAAGTCTGTTTTTTCATTAAACTCCTCCGACTTGGGCGCCTGCCCCATCATTCAACACCGTATACACCTTACAGATGACATTCCGGTTCGTTCTAAGCCCTATCGTGTCCCTTACCACCTCAAGCCTGAAATGAAGAAGCAGATTCAAACTCTTTTGGAGGCTGGCATTATCGAACCATCGACCAGCAGTTATGCTGCGCCAGTCCTCCTGGTGAAAAAAGCGGATGGATAATTTTGCCTGGTGGCCGATCTCCGTAAGCTTAATGCCAAGACCATACCAGATAACTTCCCTCTTCCGAATTTGCAAGAGATGATTGATTTTCTTTCTGGGGCTAAATTTTTCTCTTCCTTGGATTTGACGTCAGGCTTTCACCAAATGTTCATGCATCCCGACGATGCTCATCTCACGGGTATTACTACAGAGGAGGGCCTCTTTCACTTCAAACGGATGCCATTTGGCTTGCGAAACGCGAGTGCTAGTTTCCAGCGCTTAATGGGCGTTGTTTTATCCGGACTATCCAACTTCCAAATCGGTGTTTATATTGATGATGTGGTTGTGGCATCAACTACCTTTGAAGATCATCTGTCTAGGCTCGAGCTCGTTTTTCAGCGTCTAACTGATGCAAACCTAAAACTTAAACCCAAAAAGTGTGCTTTTGCAAAAAATGAAATTACGTATTTAGGACATAGAGTAACGGAGTGTAAAGTAATGCCAGATCCTAATAACATCAAATCTATTCTCAATGCTGCTGTTCCAAAAACCCGAAAACAAGTTCGCTCATTTTTAGGCCTGACTGGTTTTTATAGAAAATTCATGAGTAATTATTCCTTAAAAGCTCTCCCTTTAACCAATTTAACTAAAGACTCTGTAAAATTTTCCTGGGGGGATCTCGAACAAGATGCCTTTGACCAACTTAAGTCTGATTTAACGAAAGAACCTTGCTTAAAATTACCAGATTTCAATAAGCCCTTTTCTATCTATACTGACGCGAGCAAGTTCGCCATGGGCACTGTGCTCACACAAGAGGATGAAGCCGGCTTTCCGCACCCAGTCTGTTTTGCTTCCAAAAAATTTTCTGCCGCTGAAATAAATTATTCTGTTGTGGAGAAGGAAGCCCTTGCTGTGGTTTTTGGTATTAATCAATTTAAACAGTATATTTATGGCACTCATGTAACTATTTTTTCTGACCAACAGTCCCTTTCGCAACTTTTTTAATTGAAGGATCCCACCTCTCGCATAGCTCGTTGGATTATGACGCTGCAGCAATATGACTATACTATTGTACACAAACCCGAACGGTTAAATTTAATGGCAGACATTCTTTCTAGAGAAGTTAACGTTGTTGATAATGTTCCATTTAAGTGTGAAATTTTACCTTTGCCTAACCAGGACTTAATTAAATTACAACAGGAAGACTCTTTTTGCCAAAAGATGGCGAGTAATATTTCGCAATATCCTTTTTTCATTCATAAGTCAAATAAATATTTTTTTCAACAAAATGTTCTTGTTTTCCAATCTACTGTTGCAAATTTTTCCCATATTCGACTTGTTGTCCCTCACTCTCTTGTTCAGAAAGTTCTTCAAGCCTGCCATGACAACAAAACTGTTGCGCATCCAGGTCTTTCTCGAACATTGCATCGGGTTAGGCAAAATTTTTTTTGGGTAGGTATTTACTGTAATGTCAAAAATTATGTGATGTCTTGCCATTCTTGTTTACGAAGACGTGGTTTCAAAAAAGGTCAAAAGGCTCCCATCCAGGAGATCCCCACTGTTGATAGACCTTTCCAGAAATGTGTGATTGATGCGGTTGGTCCCTTCATTACCTCTAAACATGGGAACAAATTTTTAATTGTAATTACTGATTATTTTACTAGATTTCCTGAAGCTTACCCTGTTAAAGACATTCAAAGTGCCACAGTAGCTAGGGTTTTAGTGGACTTCATTTCCAGACATGGCATTATGGAGGTGCTGTACTCAGACAGGGGGTCCAATTTTCTCTCGCAGGCAATGGAGGAAGTCTATAAGGTCCTAGGAATCAAGAAAATGCACACTGTAGCCTATAATCCGCAAGGCAACGGGGTCGTTGAACGGTTGAACAAGGTTTTAGTAGACTCTTTAAGTCATTTGGTTAGTGAAACTCAGGAGGATTGGTGCGAACAGGTTCCTTTTGCTTTGCTGGCCTTTCGCACTGCCTACCACAGAACTATTCAAAACACTCCTGCTTTTCTCACCTATGGTAGAGATCTGGTGTTGCCATATGACCTGATTTTTTCATCTAAATTCAGGACATATGCCGACACTAGATCCTATGCTCAGGAAATTGTCACCAATCTCCAGAACACTTTTCCAATAATTAAAGATCGCCTTGAAGTTGCCTCTCATAACCAAGCTAACTCTGATGCTACAAAATTTAACTTAAAAGATATTAAAGTTGGTGACACTGTCTTCTTACACACACCTGCACATAAACCTAATTTGTCAAAAAAGCTTTGTAAATTCAATAAGGGTCCCTATCGCGTTTTAAAGCAATGTTCTCCTGTTTTATTTTTGATTTCTCTTTTAACTAACCCTTCAGATGTTCAAAAGGTACATGTCAATAGAATTTTTAAAGTTGTTGATAGAGATGTTTTTCCTACTAGTAATAACATCCTGCCACACACTCCTGAGTCTGTTTTACCTGAGTCTACCCCTTCGTCTTCAACTGAGGATTGGGAAGCGAAGATGTTGAAAGAGTACCCAAACCCCTTTCTTCCTTATGATCCCACTTGGGATGACAGTTTTGGTAGTTTTCAAGCTTCTCCTATGCCGCCTGTTGTAGCCCTGTCTGATGCAGAACCTGATACTGATTTTTTTAGAGATACTGTTGTGTCCCCTGTTTCCTTTTTAAGTTCAAATGGTGATGATATTGATGCCGCAACCCCATCTTCGATTTCTCCCGGCCTGTCTAGCTCCACTAGTAGTCATGGGTATAATCTTAGGCCACGTGATCAATTTGGCTTTGTAATTAAAAAGTAGTGCTGGGTCTTTTATTTGCGAATCATTTTTTCCTTTTTGAATTTGGTGTCATTTTAGTATTGTATTTTTTTTTTTTTAGTGTTTGCATTTGTGTTTACCTTTTTCGTTTACTTTTAGTTTCTTGTGGGTGGGGTGTTTTGTTTACTTGTTTGTTGGTATCAATCAAATTTTACCTGCACAATCTGTGTTATATGTTGGTACATGCCTTATACAAGTTCCTATTGAAGTAAATATTTTGTTTGATGTTTTGTGTTAACTGATGTAGTACCCTTTAGGTAGTACAAATTGTGTATGGCTAAGGGCCATTGCAATGATTCATGTGATATTTTTTTTTTTAACCTTTTATTACTGTATAACCACATGAAAGTGTTCTTAAAATACTTTTACCTGATCATGTCAAAAAAAAAAAAAAAATTGTACTGGAATTGTCAAATCAGTGCAGAAATTTCTGGGTTCAAACTTTTGTTCTCTCTGTAATGGCTTGAGGAAAATTTTAAAATTGTTAACTTTGCTGGTGTAGACAATCCCAGGGCCTTTATCTAAGAAACTTAGGGTTCAAAAATTTTTTTTCTCACTTTGTTTACAATAAGTAATTCTTTTGTTACTACCAACCTTCTGGTTCCCTTTTGTTAAATGGGGGTGGTGTTTGCTTTAAGTTATTCATGCTGGTTTGGGCTGTTTTCTTAAAATTACCTTGTTTTGTTTTGTTTTCCTCCTTGGAGAAAATGATTAGTGTCCAGATGTGTTTCTAGAGCCTTCTTGGTCACTTGAATTAACCTCCATGTTTGGTGGAGATTGATCTTGGGTCACAATTGGGCTGGTGTTTAGCCTATTGTACTCAGACCAATTGCTGCTGGATGTGGGGTTGTTCAGGGATCATTTCTCTCCTGTCTCCTAATGTTTTTACCTACTTAACCTCTAAATTGCTGCATTAATTGGGTTTTTTCATTCTCTACAAATTTGGGATTGTCATGCCCCTGTCAAAATTTTTTTTTTCTCAGCTTTCTTTGAAAGGGGGATGGTTCAACATCCTAGGTACTTGTCCGCCCTTGCCTGCTAGTGGTCTTGTATTCAATACATGACACTGACTAGCTTTTTATTTACTTTTGGAAATCTCTGAACTGATTTTTACCCACGCTTGTGACAACAAACTCCACGTAGTGACTACTTATACGAGGACTTTACAAAATTTTGCTACTGACCACTTCCTTGGACTCTAAATCATCATGGTCAGAATTGCGTATTACCCTTTTGTACCAAAGATTTTTACCTTTTTGTCTTCGTTTAATGTTGTTCTGTCATGTTTTTTATGTCGTACTACATATATACTGTATGTTTTTGTTGTGAAGGAATGTGCAGGTAAAACTTTGTCTTTTGATTGATTTTTTTTGTGGAATATGTAGGTATAGGGTTAAAAAATTTTTTTATGTGTCCTGACTTGGGACACGGGTTCTTGATGTTTATTTGAGGTATTTTGCATTATGCAAATTTTTTTTTCTTGCTGCCATGGCTGGTCTTCCCCAGGCTTAGTTGTCAAAATGGAATTATATGCTGCTTCTCAAGACATTTCGCCAGTCTGTTCCTGGCTTCTCAACGAAAAATTTTTTACTTCGTAAAAAATTTTTTGGGGGAGAAGGAAGGATAATATGTTGTATTGTTTTTTGGGGTTAATGTTTTTACAAATCAAAAGCAGTAATTTTTATTTTAATTGTTTTAACCATTAATTATTTATTCTCTAATTCTTGTAATTAACTTGGAAGTTTAATTTAAATACCTTTTGTCAGGAGATATAATGGTCTGGACGACTCTTCTTCTATAACTCAATAGCTTGTCTTTTTAAATTACTACTAATTACCCTTTTTTTTTTGTTGGGACTTTTTAAATAATGACCTTTTTTTTAAATTAATTTTGTCGTTGTTTGCCCTGTCTCCGGAGGTGTAAATTTAATTATCTTGTAATTCTGTCGATTTTCTGCTGACTATTAAGTTTCCCTCTCTCTTCAATAGCCTAACTCATTTCTTGCAATATCTCTTGTTCATGTCCGGTTTTTAATTAGTTTTACTCTCTTCTAATTTAATTTTTATTCCAAATTTTACCCAGGGTTGTCTCTGCGATTAGCTATCTCCCGCTAAAATTTTAGGAAATTTAATAACGTTTTTAATGCCTTTTTGATCAATTAAGCTTTTTTTCCCATTTGAAGATGGCCGTTCTTGCCTGCGTTTCTTCTCGGCCAAGTTCGTTTCTTTCCCGCGTGTAGTAGTCGCTGGCCGCCATTTTCTTCTTTCCTCTCTTCCTTCCCCCGACAATCGAATGTTCTCGAAGTTTCCCGGCTGAGATGGCGCGCTCTGATAGGTCCCCGCGGTCGGCGTCTCTTCGAAGCTCCCCCTCGCGTGGGGCAGAAAGCGTCATTCTGAGAGCTGTGGTGGTGCGGCTAGGACGTATTCTTGTCCGGAGTTTTTCATCGCGCATTTCAGGGGTCTAGCTCGGCACATCCATCGACTTACATCAAGTTCATTATGTGAAGTTTAGGCCTGTAGGCCAGAGGGCCTGATAAAACGTTGGATCACCAGAACAGCAGATTTTATTTTTACAATGCCGGGTAACCCATTATTCGTTTTTTGGTGTGGCGAGCGAGCGAACCCCCTTGATGTAAATTGACGCACATCTAGCGCCTTCGCCATTTTGTGAAGCAGCGAGTGACCCCTGCCCGGTCCACGATCGAGTCATCTTAGCCACATCGGGAGATGTCTGAATGACCAGCCGAACGATGTCCTTCGAGCTCCAGCAGCTGAATCCCGGTAAGATGGTTGCCTTTTATTTCTGCAAGGATCCGGCCCACCCAGGAAGTCGATCCACTACTCTCCTAACCACCATGATCACCTTACCGATTGAAGATCCCTAAAATTTTATTAACTTTTCATCTTTAAAAGAAGGGGGGGGGGAATTGAAGACAACTGTAAATGCTAAATTTTCTTTTTCTACTTTGAGTACTATCCTGATGTATAACTTCCAGTAACAATGTTTAATTTTATTTTGTTAAAATGATAATAGTGGATGCCATGTTATTTTTCTTACCTAGTTAATTTTTGGAGTGTCAAAAAAATCTGTTTTAAATTCTGGTTTGGCCTATGCTAATCTCTGTAATTGTTTGAGTTGTTCTGCACATCAAATGTATTTTGCTGCACCCTTTGGTGTAAAAATTGCAAAGTTCCCCTTTTTATTTATTTTGGTAGCTATTTAAATTCACCTGTTGGATTGTAAAAGTGGGGTTTCAAGTAACAGTTAGGGATTTTGTGCGGGATTTTCATCAGATGCCTTGTGTGGCTTGGGGAAGGTGGGGACTGGTTTGCCCAAATTTTTCTTTTCCTTTTTTTTTGATAGGATAATTTTTTAATGCTGCAGCAGAGCCTTTTAACTTAAATTTTGGATCCAATCGAGCTACTTTTGTCATGACAATTTTAATTATGCATCTCCTTTTTATTTTTTTTTATTTATTTTTTTTAATCTACAAGGGCTAATAATGGGAAATTAAAGCACTCTTATATTTTTTTTTTTTTTTTAGCATAACTATCGCGCGCTGTAATACCCCAGCGCTGTGTTTTACTTACTTTTATTTCTAAATACTGATGTCGTGAGGCCACTAATTGTTTACCCCTGTTATTGTTGAATAAAATTTGTATTTTGGTGATCTAATGCAATGTCTCTGTGTTTATTTTACCTCACTTCTAACACACACTTCTGGCAAGGCTGAGATCATTGGGTTATTTTTCTACTCTAACAGTCACAACGCAATGGACAAAATCTTAATTCTGTTTTGGTAGCCTGCTAAGTTTGAAAATCTAAATTTTTACCTAGCTAAACTAATTTTCACGGCAGTAGTAGTAGAATACTACAATTGGTCCTGCACTGTAATGAAAAGTCGCTGTTGGTGGCAAGCTGTTGCGTAGTTTTTATCAAAGAGGACATATGAAGTACTGTTTTCTTAGAGCTAATTATTAACTATACATATAAGCAAGTGGCCAAAATATGAAAATTCACCATAATTGGCTAATACGCAAGGTGTTCCATGGGTTTCACATAATTAAAAATAGTACGAAGTTTAAATTTTTAAGTTCCAAGTAGCATGCAAGAACCAAGCAATGTGTAGCTCGGTAACATTCTATATGATCCAACCATTGGGCTTTGTTTGTTGAAATTATGCTTTTTTTACGAATAAGCCTTATTAGGGGCTCGAATGCCTCATACGAAAAGCGAGTGTAGCGAGTCTAGGTGCCTTGGCCCCTAGTGTTATTCATAAAAAAATTAAGTAGAACTTCTCTAATCCCAAACTATTGGCAGAGCGTGTACAGGGCATACCGTAAGCCTGCACAACTCCGGCAGTGCAGACGAGGGGCCCACACACTTAATTATTTAAAAAATAAAACAAAATACAGTAGAGAGCCAGAAATCCGCACAGCTTAGGACCAAGGCTTGTGCAGATTTTAGGATTTTGGGCCATAAAAGATAAATAATTACATTTCTGATTTTAAAAATGTAGAATACAATTACAATGAAATAAAAACACTGTCAAAAGGATTTCACTTATATTTTCAAATTAAATAAAGAATAGGGGAAAAAAAAAATTACATGAAGACTAGAAAAGCAATTTCCTTTTCTAATTTTGGAAACATGTTCTATGGTTATTGTTTTAAAATATTATTTTTTTTCTATTTTCAGCTTTTTCTTTCTTTTCTTTATATATTTTTGGAAATTGTATACTGTCAATAAGTTTTGTTTTGTTAAAGAAATTTGCTGTGCTAAAAATTTAAGTTATTCTTATCCTAATTTTAAACTTTTATCAAATGGGTTTTATTATTATTGCCGCGATGCCGAAAAGGCCATGGCAACTTCATAATTTCAAAAATCTACCATTTCTCCAATTTTTAAGGAAATTTCCTGAATTTCCACATTTAAAGAGCTTTTCTGCTAATTTAGCAAGTAAAATGTGACCAATAATACAAGATTGTTTTATGTGAAGGTAACTATAGCAAATGAGATTGATGACATTCTGATGGCATCGATCAATCAATTATCAATCTGATGTCAACAGTTTAAAAATGACTTAGAAACCCAGTTGTGTTAAACGACTGTAAGGAAAAAATGTCAGACTTGAATTAATTCTGTAATTTCTCAAATTTTGATTAATATGAAAATAGTTAATTTTTCACAAAAGGTCTTATGTGTTCAAACAAAATAAATAAAATAAGGCAATTCTCCCCATGTGAAGAATGGGCTATTTGCGAATTCCTTATAAAAGTGTTCTTAATTAAGAAAATACTTGCTTTGTGTAAGAAAAGTCTTTAATATTTATATATTTTAGTATCGGTACATTTTAGATAAATTTAAACTTACAAATCTAGCATTTATTTCAATTTCTTGTTTCTAATCATTTCAATTATAAATATTCTTTCATTTTGCATCTAAATGTAAGGGATTGCATGAAAAATTAGTAATTACATAAATACTTCATAGGGGGCACAGGAAATTTTTTTAAACGAGACGGGGAGGCTCAGACTTTTGAGACATGCCACTGAGTGTGTAGTGCTTTTAAAGGTGCTTATTATGAAAATTTTGTCTTTAAGCACTCTTAGTTTTTCATATAAATTCACTACAAGATTTTATATTTTAAAAGAAGTGCTTATTATTATTTTTAACTCCCATCTGAATTCTTTCTAAACATTTTCATTTCATCGCAAACAAAAAGCAGCATGTAAGAAAAGTATGGAAATTTAATAAATTTTAATTTCATGTGTATTAATGAAGTTAATCAAAGGAAAAGCAAAATCCCTTATACTGTGTTTGATTCTTCTCTGAGAATCTGCATTTTAGCAGTAGTTGAGCTTTAACGGTGTGTAGACAAGCATCTTGACCCATTTTGGACTGATGCTGCATTTTTGTAACATAAAGTAAAAAAAAAAAAATTAATTTAATTTTAAAGTTACCTTACATTGACACTGGTTTTATACACAATTTTGTGATTTAAAAAATTTCAAACTATCTTTTAATATAATATCTGCATAAAATAAATAAACTTTGTGAAAAAAAACACACATAAAAGGTTACTTCAAGGCGTAACGATCGTTTTGACCGAACGAATTTTCGGTCGAAACGATCGTTACGCCATGAAGTAACCTTTTATGTGTGTTTTTTCACAAAGTTTTTATTTATTTTATCTTATAACACCAGTTTTTTGAGTGTTTATTTTCATAAAATCTGCATATTTGCATCAACAATATATATGTTACAGGTGGAACCCGAAATCAGTCAAAACCCGAATTAACTAGGCAAAGTGCGTTCTGACTCACATCGCTCGGGAAAACCCGTTTTCCCAAGTGAATTCTGGAATGTTAATGCTTTATGCACTAAAAATTGGGAAAATAAATTTCTTGAAAATTTAGTTGTTAGATAAGAAACAAAATAACTTTAATGTTATAACAAGTGATGAATACGGACGAGGGTCAGTTGCACCCACACCAATAACTATCATTCAAATCAATGGGCGAGTTGAACGGGAATCCATATCTTGTTCCCCCTCAAAAATATGCTAACGCTGGCCCTTTGCGAGACCCCCCAAAAACATCACTGGGTACGGCCACCACTGTAGGGCCCCTCAGAAATGTGCCACTGCTGCAGGGGGCCCCCCCACAAAAATGTGCTACCGCTAGCCCTTTGTGAGACCCCCCAAAGAAACATCACTGGGGCCGGCCTCCACATTGAGGGGTGCCTCAAAAATATGCTACCGCTGGCCTTTTGTGAGACACCCCCCCCCCCCAAAAAAAAATGTGCCGCATAACATATCATTGAAATAATGCAATAATTTTTGATAGATGTAAAAATTATTTTCTAACAGATCAGTCAAAAACCGAATAAATCGGGTTTTCCCTAGTTAATTCAGGTTTTTCTTAGCGCGGTTAGTTAGTCAACTTGTTTGCCCTAGTTAATTCGGGTTTTCACTGTAACATATACATGCTCATTGTGCTTGTTCACAAACAATAATGATTTAATGTTTTAGCGAACATTCGAACTTTTTGAATAGCAGAGTAATACTCTCTGAAAATATAGGTCTAAAATGTAAGTCTCATTCGCGTTTTTTGTGTAACAAAAAGGATTTTTAATAGATCAGTGTAGAAAATATAACTAAAAATATTTTATGCTTATTATTTAAATAAACATAATATTTTTGAAAACACTTTTACTGTCCTTTATTCATTAGCGAGTCTTAAAAAATCATTATCAATGACTTTGAAGAATAGGAAATGCATGCTGTTCTTAATACGTTAATGTTAGCTGACTCAGGGCATTCAGTTATATAACGATACAATCAATGCTGGTTTTTATGAGCTATTTGAGAGGTCCCTATGAGCTTGTAAAAATGAATTCAAAGCAGGGTGTTTATGAATGTGAGAATCTTGAAATAACACTAATGAAAAAAAAAAGCATTTTTTAGCATTCATTTAATTAATGTAATTACTTACTTTGGGAAAAGTAAGGTTTACCCATGCAAATGCCATCTTGGATTTTTTTTCCCCCCCATGCCTTGTAGTACTACAATAATGATTAGACAGCTACAACAATATGTTGATTGACTGTAATTACTGTAATTTCGAGGAGAATTAAGACTTTTTTTCATTAGAGGAAAAAAAAAATTAACAAAATGTCTGGATTTTCGGAAATTATGAATTTCAACTCTTCCAGAGTTAAATTTACAGTAATTAAAATCATAATATTTTTTTAATGCTATTTGATGGTGTAAACTAAAAAATTTTTTTATATACCTTTATTAGATAACCTAAATAAAAATTAAAAAAAACTTTTTATTGAAATTAAAATATTTAATAAATAAATAAAATTATTAATTTCATAATCTGATCTTAGTTTAAAAAACTTTTTAACTGTTATGCAAGACATTAAAAACATTTTATATACAATTTTTTTCTGTTCCATGTCATACCTATGAATAGTTTTACAAAATGTTCGTTGATGTTAAAAATGGTCTTATAAAAGTGCTTATTTTTTAAAATGAAATTTGACTTCTCACTCTGAATGGAACTTTACCAATTGTGGAATATACAGGGATGTTAATTCTGCGCCGATTGCTTCAAAATGCAAATCTTGCACCGAAACTTCACTTATAGCCGATTTTTGCACCGAATACGTCATTTTGACTCTTTGTTAACTTTTTGCCATGCTTGCAAATTTTGCTTTTCTTATCTGAATTTATTGTAAGTGTTGACTCTAGATTTCAGGCCCCGATCATCACAATATTGGGCCCAGGGCAAACACAAATTTTTGGGCCTTTGCACCGGACCATAAATATTTTATGGAAATTGCACGAAAACAGTATTATGCATCTAAGTTATTTTAGATACATATAGCTACTTAAAT
The DNA here is from genome assembly GCA_038373885.1 of Cheiracanthium punctorium. NCBI lineage: Eukaryota > Metazoa > Arthropoda > Arachnida > Araneae > Cheiracanthiidae > Cheiracanthium > Cheiracanthium punctorium. Next base: position 40,553 of record JAWZYV010015391.1, on the reverse strand, counting down.
ATACTGTTTGTTTAAACACTAAATATAAATACAGTGCGCACTGGTTATAACGGACCTGGGATATAAGTACTATCGGTTATAACGTACCTAGAAGCTAGGTCCCGATTGAAGTCCTATATTTATAATGTTATTTAACTTCCCATAAAACGTACTTAACAAAAGTACATACTACGGCTATAACGTACTTTTTATACCAAAGATAAAATTTTGCTTTTCTTAAAAATTTTATTTCCTTGTTCTCGGAAATTTCAGTACCTTCAAAAACGCTCATTGTCAGTTTTCAGATTCTCTAGCGAGATGAATAGTGTATGAATGAAGGGAGCGATCTTATCGTTTTCGCCTGCTAGGTAGGGCTAAGAACAAGACTATGTTTTTTATTTGTCATTCATCAATGTAAATGCCTCCTGAAAAGCCCTATCTGTTATGATTCTGATAATAGTGAAGAAGAAACAGAGGAGACTATACCACGTATACCTGACGCATTCAATGCTGCAAAAACATTATCGCGATTTTTTTAATGCCGCAGTGATGATGCTGAGACTCTACAAAGGTCTATTATGGATATCCAAAACAGTATTTTTAAAGTAGCATCAGCCCTTTTAAAACAAAAGAAAATTACAGATTATTTATCTCAATAAAAATTGTAAGTAATAAAGAATTTTCACTGTTTAATTTAAATTTTAAAAAATCAGACCTGTTTAAAACACATTTTAGAATGAAATTATGAGCCAACTTTTTAAAAAATGTAATATTAAATCTTACCGCGGTACTTTTTATAACGTACTTCGGCTATAACTACTACTTTTTAGGTCTCGTGAGAGTACGTTATAACCGGTGTCTATTGTACATAGCAATAAATAATTAAAGGATTTTTGTATACATAAATAGCATGTATTTATGAAAGGAAATGCAAAACTTGCCTAACATTATAGGGGGGCTTCAAAATACTGTCACTTCTGCATATCAATATTTGTATAGACGAGTTATCATTCCAGTTTCATTCACGGTAAGGTTAATGTTAAATGTCAACAGATATTACAGTGCATGATTGCATAAACAGAATTTTTTAAATGTACATTTGCAGGATAATGTCGAGTGATTTTTAAGTTAATTTTTTAAAGAATATAAATTTTTTAACAAATGAATTTTTTATCAAACATAAACTTGTTGAAAAATACAACATTTTTGGGCCCTTGAAATTGGTGGGTCCAGGGCAAATGCCCCGGTTGCCCTGCCGATAAATGGGCCCTGCTAGATTGATTTTGCAGGGCGCAGTGCCTGGCGGCCCTATTTCTGTTAGCCCTATCAGGCATTAAAGCGTTATTTTCGGTCTTGTTACCGTACTTTGCCTGTCAATACTGCTTTTAAGCTTAAATGCAAACAGAAAACAAGTTTCAGTTCCCATTGTGGTATTGCTACCACAAATGGTGCCGTGACCTCTCCTTGCCAGTCTTGTGGGTGTTGAATAAGGTGAAATGGACACAGAAAATTTTCATTTTTTGATGCATTTACATTTCTCTTTGTAACTGGAGACTGTCTTGAGAAGCACATTGGGAGGTTAACTTTTATTTTGGGGTGTTTCAAATTTTTTCTTTTAAGTCCCAGTATGGCCCTAGAAGAAGGTGCTAGGGCGGCGGCATTGCCAGGTCCGGCTTTTATCGGCATGCTCCCAACGCTGTCCGGTAGCAATTGCTCAAAATTTCTTTCATTCCCTTTCCCTAGTTCAGCCCTTGGCGGCCTGGAATGATGACCAGGCCATGGCAGTCGTAAAGTTGAAAATGGAGGGTGCTGCTCTCCAATTCTACACATCTACCTTAGAGGCAATTGATGGTCTAACCTTGAAAGTGTTCAAGGACCGCTTCATGGCACACTTTGCAGAAGCGGGATCCTTGGCCCAGGATATAGAAAAATTAACGTCCTGTAAGCAAAATTTTGAGGAGACAGTGCGTGATTACGCCACTAGGCTGGAAGGAATTGCCCATAAGGCCCTCAAAAATCCCGTAAATACCTCGGACACTATACCTCAGAGTTTTTCGCAGGAGATGCTCCTTTCACAATTTAAAGCGGGTCTTCTCCCAAACATTAAGGCCCAGGTCATTGTTGTAGACCCTAAAACTTTTGTCGAGGCGGTACAGGTCGCGAAACGTGTGGAAGTGGCACTCCAATGCCACCTGTCAAACATAAATGCCGTAACGGCACGTTCCCAGATTGTGGAAGGTGACTTTGAGAGGCTCCTTAAGGCCACCACGGACTCATACTCAAAAAGCCTTGAATTGCTCACCAGCCAGATGGCTGCGATGCAGGCTCAGTTGTCACAAATGCAGTAGCAGAATTTTATCCCACAATCCTTTCCTCCGCAGCGAAATTCCCAACCTGCCCGCATTCAACGTAACATAACTTGTTTTTATTGTGACCGCCCAGGACATTACGCGAGAGATTGTCGGAAAAAACAGCGTGACCAGGCTGCTAGATCCCAACACAGGCCTCGTCAGGAAAATCAGGCTCCTGTCAATGTTTCAGGCTCTGATCAGAGTGGGGTTAACGATGGAAATTTAAACTAAATTTTGGGGGGAGGTTGGTCTGGATCACAACACTCCATTAATTCCCCGTTTGATCCCGCTGTGCAGGCCGAAGTACGTGTGTCGAGTTCTTTACCCATAATTTCCGTTAACTTTGGCAATTTTAAGTTTCGTGCACTCATAGATTCAGGTGCCAGTGTAAATTTAATTTCTTCTAATGTTTTTAATATTCTTCTTTTATTAACTTCAAAGAATTTGATAGTTCTCATCTCTCTTTAAAAGTGCTGACAGGTTTCAACATAGTAACCCCCAAATTAATTCAAACTGAGTTGCACATTTGTAACACCCCGCTTTTGTGTAATTTTTTGGTTGCTCAGAGTTTTCTTTCTCCTAACTTTGATGTTATTTTGGTACTGGATTTTCTAAAGACTTACAAATTTCATATCGATTGTGACAACTGTATTCTATTGAACCATGCGATAAGTGTGGTCTGGACGCATGAACATCCCCCGTTTTCTCTGAATGCTGTCGTGCCAAGTGCACATGATGATGTTGATCCCGATGTTAACTTTTCTCTTTTTGGCAAGTTGCCCGCTAAGATCATTTTACCGGCTTATTCTCAAGAGATTTTTTGTAACTATTCCAAACTGTGATCCCTCTTTCAAAATTCTACTGTAATGATTGAACCTAATCCTGATACAAATTTAACTTCCTTTCTTGTTCCTAATGCTATTTCCACCATCAATGATAATAGTCAGTGTTTAATTCAAGTTATTAATCTTACCCATGATTTCATTACCTTAAATAAGAATATGAAAATAGTTAATATTACCCCTATCCATTTAAATAAAATTTCTGACGAAGTCAACTCAGTAGAACAAAAAGCTGGTTCAGATGATTTTAGCCAGTGGGCTAAGGACATAGAGTTATCCCATCTTGACGAATCTCAACGTAATGATATGATTGCTCTTTTGTCCAAATATAAGTCTGTTTTTTCATTAAACTCCTCCGACTTGGGCGCCTGCCCCATCATTCAACACCGTATACACCTTACAGATGACATTCCGGTTCGTTCTAAGCCCTATCGTGTCCCTTACCACCTCAAGCCTGAAATGAAGAGGCAGATTCAAACTCTTTTGGAGGCTGGCATTATCGAACCATCGACCAGCAGTTATGCTGCACCAGTCCTTCTGGTCAAAAAAGCGGATGGATCATTTCGCCTGGTGGCCGATCTCCGTAAGCTTAATGCCAAGACCATACCAGATAATTTCCCTCTTCCGAATTTGCAAGAGATGATAGATTTTCTTTCTGGGGCTAAATTTTTCTCTTCCTTGGATTTGACGTCAGGTTTTCATCAAATGTTCATGCATCCAGACGATGCTCATCTCACGGGTATTACTACAGAGGAGGGCCTCTTTCACTTCAAACGGATGCCATTTGGCTTGCGAAACGCGAGTGCTAGTTTTCAAAGATTAATGGGCATTGTGCTATCCGGACTATCCAACTTCCAAATCGGTGTTTATATTGATGATGTGGTTGTGGCATCAACTACCTTCGAAGATCATCTGTCTAGGCTCGAGCTCGTTTTTCAGCGTCTAACTGATGCAAATCTAAAACTTAAACTCAAAAAGTGTTCTTTGGCAAAAAATGAAATGACGTATCTAGGACATAGAGTAACGGAGGGTAAAGTAATGCCAGATCCTAATAACATCAAATCTATTCTCAATGCTGCTGTTCCAAAAACCCGAAAACAAGTTCGCTCATTTTTAGGCCTGACTGGATTTTATAGAAAATTTATCAACAATTATTTCTTAAAAGCTCTCCCTTTAACTAATTTAACTAAAGACTCCATAAAATTTTCCTGGGGGGATCTCGAACAAGATGCCTTTTACCAACTTAGGTCTGATTTAATGAAAGAACCTTGCTTAAAATTACCAGATTTCAATAAGCCCTTTTCTATCTATACTGACGCGAGCAAGTTCGCCATGGGCACTGTGCTCACACAAGAGGATGAAGCCGGCTTTCCGCACCCAGTCTGTTTTGCTTCCAAAAAATTTTCTGCTGCTGAAATAAATTATTCTGTTGAGAAGAAGGAAGCCCTTGCTGTGGTTTTTGGTATTAATCAATTTAAACAGTACATTTATGGCACTCATGTTACTATTTTTTCTGACCAACAGTCCCTTTCGCAACTTTTTAAATTGAAGGATCCCACCTCTCGCATAGCTCGTTGGATTATGACATTACAACAATATGACTATACTATTGTACACAAACCCGGACGGTTAAATTTAATGGCAGACTTTCTTTCTAGAGAAGTTAATGTTGTTGATAATGTTCCATTTAAGTGTGAAATTTTACCTTTGCCTAACCAGGACTTAATTAAATTACAACAGGAAGACTCTTTTTGCCAAAAGATGGCGAGTAATATTTCGCAAGATCCCTTTTTCATTCATAAGTCAAATAAATTTTTTTTTCAACAAAATGTTCTTGTTTGCCAATCTACTGATGCAAATTTTTCCAATATTCGACTTGTTGTCCCTCAATCTCTTTTTCAGGAAGTTCTTCAAGCCTGCCATGACAACAAAACTGTTGCGCATCCAGGTCTTTCTCGAACATTGCATCGTGTTAGGCAAAATTTTTTTTGGTAGGTCTTTACCGTAATGTTAAAAATTATGTGATGTCGTGCCATTCTTGTTTACAAAGACGTGGTTTCAAAAAAGGTCAAAAGGCACCCATCCAGGAGATCCCCACTGTTGATACACCTTTCCAGAAATGTGCTATTGATGCGGTTGGTCCCTTCATTACCTCTAAACATGGGAACAAATTTTTAATTGTAATTACTGATTATTTTACTAGATTTCCTGAAGCTTACCCTGTTAAAGACATACAAAGTGCCACAGTAGCTAGGGTTTTAGTGGACTTCATTTCCAGACATGGTATTATGGAGGTGCTGTACTCAGACAGGGGGTCCAATTTTCTCTTGCAGGCAATGGAGGAAGTCTATAAGGTCCTAGGAATCAAGAAAATGCACACTGTAGCCTATAATCCGCAAGGCAACGGGGTCGTTGAACGGTTGAACAAGGTTTTAGTAGACTCTTTAAGTCATTTGGTTAGTGAAACTCAGGAGGATTGGTGCGAACAGGTCCCTTTTGCTTTGCTGGCCTTTCGCACCGCCTACCACAGAACTATTCAAAACACTCCTGCTTTTCTCACCTATGGTAGAGATCTGGTGTTGCCATATGACCTGATTTTTTCATCTAAATTCAGGACATATGCCAACATTAGAACCTATGCTCAGGAAATTGTCACCAATCTCCAGAACACTTTTCCAATAATTAAAGATCGCCTTGAAGTTGCCTCTCATAACCAAGCTAACTCTGCTCCTACAAAATTTAACTTAAAAGACATTAAAGTTGGTGACACTGTCTTCTTACACACACCTGCACATAAACCTAATTTGTCGAAAAAGCTTTGTAAATTCAATAAGGGTCCCTATCGCGTTTTAAAGCAATGTTCTCCTGTTTTATTTTTGATTTCTCTTTTAACTAACCCTTCAGATGTTCAAAAGGTACATGTCAATAGAATGTTTAAAGTTGTTGATAGAGATGTTTTTCCTACTAGTAATAATATGTTGCCACACACTCCTGAGTCTGTTTTACCTGAGTCTACCCCCTCGTCTTCAACTGATGATTGGGAAGCTAAGATGTTGAAAGAGTATCCAAACCCCTTTCTTCCTTATGATCCCACTTGGGATGACAGTTTCGGTAATTTTCAAGCTTCTCCTATGCTGCCTGTTGTAGCCCTGTCTGATGCAGATCCTGATACTGGTTTTTTTAGAGATACTGTAGTGTCCCCTGTTTCCTTTTTAAGTTCAAATGGTGATGATATTGATGCCGCAACCCTTCTATTTCTATTTCTCTTTCAATCTTTTATTTCTCCAGGCCTGTCTAACTCGACTAGTAGTCATGGGTATAATCTTAGGTTACGTGATCAATTTGGCTTTGTAATTAAAATGTAGTGCTGGGTCTTTTATTTGCGAATCATTTCCCCTTTTGAATTTGTGTCATTTTTTTAGTATTTCTTTCATTTAGTTTTTGCATTTGTGTTTACCTTTTCGTTTACTTTTAATTTCTTGTGGGTGGGGTGTTTTATTTACTTGTTTGTTGGTATCAATCAAATTTTACCTGCACAATCTGTGTTAAATGTTGTTACATTCCTTATGCAAGTTCCTATTGAAGTAAATATTTTGTTTTTGTTTGATGTTTTTGTGTAAGTGTTATAAACTGATGTAGTACCCTTTTGGTAGTACAAATTGTGTATGGCTAAGGGCCATTGCAATAATTCATGTGATATTTTTTTTTTTTACCTTTTATTACTGTATAACCACATGAAAGTTTTCTTAAAATACCCTTTTTTACCTGATTATGTCAAAAAAAAAAAAAACTTGTACTGGAATTGTCAAATCAGTGCAGAAATTTCTGGGTTCAAACTTTTGTTCTCTCTGTAATGGCTTGAGGAAAATTTTAAAATTGTTAACTTTGCTGGTGTAGACAATCCCAGGGTTTTATCTAAGAAACTTAGGGTTCAAAACTTTTTTTTCTCACTTTGTTTACAATAAGTAATTCTTTTGTTACTACCAACCTTCTGCTTACCTTTTGTTAAATGGGGGGGGGGGGTGTTTGCTTTAAGTTATTCATGCTGGTTTCGGCTTGTGTGTTTCTAGAGCCTTCTTGGTCACTTGAATTAACCTCCATGTTTGGTGGTAATTGATCTTGGGTCACAATTGGGCTGGTGTTTAGCCTATTGTACTCAGACCAATTGCTGCTGGATGTGGGGTTGTTCAGGGATCATTTCTCTCCTGTCTTCTAATGTTTTTACCAACTTAACCTCTAATTTGATGCATTAATTGGGTTTTTTCTTTCACTACAAATTTGGGATTGTCATGCCCCTGTCAAAATTTTTTTTTTCTCAGCTTTCTTTGGAAGGGGGGTGGTTCAACATCCTAGGTACTTGTCTGCCCTTGCCTGCTAGTGGTCTTGTATTCAATACATGACACTGACTAGCTTTTTATTTACTTTTGGAAATCTCTGAACTGATTTTTACCCACGCTTGTGACAACAAACTCCACGTAGTGACTACTTATACAAGGACTTTACAAAATTTTGGTACTGACCACTTCCTTGGACTCTAAATCATCATCGTCAGAATTGCGTATTACCCTTTTATGTACCAAAGATTTTTTACCTTTTTGTCTTCGCTTAATGTTGTTCTATCATGTTTTATATGTCGTACTACATATATACGGTATGTTTTTGTTGTGAAGGAATGTGCAGGTTAAAACTTTGCCTTTTGATTGATTTTTTTTTTTTTTGTGGAATATGTAGGTATAGGGTTGAAATTTTTTTTATGTGTCCTGACTTGGGACACGGGTTCTTAATGTTTATTTGAGGTGTTTTGCTTCATGCAATTTTTTTCTTGCTGCCATGGCTGGTCTTCCCCAGGTTTGGTTGTCAAAATGGAATTATACGCTGCTTCTCATGACATTTCGCCAGTCTGTTTCTGGCTTCTCCACGAAAAATTTTTTACTTCGTAAAAAATTTTTTGGAGGAGAAGGAAGGATAATATGTTGTATTGTTTTTTGGGGGATAATGTTTTTACAAATCAAATGCAGTAATTTTTATTTTAATTGTTTTAACCATTAATTATTTATTTTCTAATACTTGTAATTAACTTGGAAGTTTAATTTAAATACCCTTTGTCAGGAGATATAATGGTCTGGGTGACTCTTCTTGTATAGCTCAATAGCTTGTCTTTTTAAATTACTACTAATTACCCTTTTTTTTGTTGGGACTTTCTAAATAATGACCTTTTCTTTAAATTAATTCTGCCTTTGTTTGCCCTGTCTCCGGAGGTGTAAATTTAATTATCATGTAAATTCTGTCGATTTTCTGCTGACTATTACGTTTCCCTCTCTCTTCAATAGCCTAACTCATTTCTTGCAATATCTCTTGTTCACGTCTCCTTTTTAATTATTTCTACTCACTTCTAATTTAAATTTTTACTCCAAATTTTACCCAGGGTTGTCTCGGACGATTAGCCATCTCCCGATAAAATTTTAGGAAATTTAATAACGTTTTTAATGCCTTTTTGATCAATTAAGTTTTTTTTTTCCCATTTCAAGATGGCCGTTCTTGCCTGCGTTTCTTCTCGGCCAAGTTCGTTTCTTTCCCGCGTGTAATAGTCGCAGGCCGCCATTTTTTCTTTCCTCTCTTCCTTCCCCCGACAATCGAATGTTCTCAAAGTTTCCCGGCTAAGATGGCGCACTCTGATTGGTCCCCGCGGTCGGCGTCTCGGCGAGGCTCCTCACACAAGGGGCAGAAAGCGTCATTCTGACAGCTGACGTGGTGCTGCTAGGACGAATTGAATTTCGGAGTCTACGCTCGCAGACTAGAGGTCCAGCCCGGCATTATTGTCGTGGCGTAGCGGAAGTTCACGATGTGATTGCTAGCACGTAGGCCAGAGGGCCAGCTATTCAAAGATCACCATATACATTTTTTTTTTGTGCGTAAGCTCCCGGTGGCCCTACTACATTTATAACATGTTCGGGTTTTTGCCGACTGCCTCTATTTGGCCACCTAGCCGATGCGTCACCGTCACCGCCAATATGCTTCCCCTCTCTTTTGATGTTGAATTGGGCTTAAGGCCCCCACACCCTGTTTGACGGAGATCAATTACCAGTTTCGACGTCCTGTTTCAATCGCCAGCACTGTGTTCATCATCCCCTGGACCGGGAGCCGCTAGTGCTACATAGAATGCTCCGAGTGGACCGCGAGATCTCCGACGTCTGATTGTGCCGGCCGTAAGTCCATGTTCCCTTCCAAGGAGATACCAAGATGCCGGCTCCGGGAGCCACCAGCGTCCGACTGTCAGTTCCCTGAAATGCCGAGACCAGGCCTGCCACTGGATCCGTGGGTGAGATCGCTCTGATTCTTTTTCCTCTATCATCCTTATGCTACAAATTCTCCACGATAAGCTGGATCACAGCGTCATCATGCTTCAAACCGTGCTAGAAATATCATTTTTTTTAAGGAACTTGTTACGTTTAATGGGGGGGGGGGATTTAAAACAAGATGGTAAAGCTAAAAGACTCTTCTCTTCAAGTAGTAACCTGTGGTATAACTTACCAGTAACACCATGTTTAAATTTTTTTTGTTAAATGATAATTGTTGATGCTGTGTTTTTTTTCTTACCTAGTTAATTTTGAAGGGTCATAAAATCTGTTTTATTTTCTTGCTTTGCCAATGCTAATCTCTGTAATTACTTGTTTGAGTTGTTCTGCATATCAATGAATTTGCTGCACCCTTTGGTGTCAAAATTGCAAAGTTCTTTTTACTTCCTTGTACGTAGTATAAGGAAGTAATGTGATCCCGAAAAATTTTGGGGGCCAAATTTCGACATAAAAACCGATTTTGACTACCTCTAAATTTAATTAAAAAATTTTTTTCGATGCATCTCATCGTAGGCTAGCATGCACGATCATATTAACTCGTCTGCAACTCATTTTGACCAGTGGCGAGTCTACTGTGGCCAGTTTTTCCATGCCGTCTGTACGTACGTACATATGTACGTACGTACGTACGTATGTATGTAACTCGCATATCTCAAAAACTATTGGTCGTAGAATGTTGAGATTTGATATTTAGGATTGTTCTATGATCTAGTTGTGCACCTCCCCTTTTGGTGGCAATCGAATGGATAGTTTATGTACAGGACCGCCCAAAAGATTCGAAATACATTACGCTCTATGGGCCGAAATTCATTAAACTCGCCTAACTCAAAAGCTATTAGGCGTAGAATGTCGAAACTTCATATTTTGGATAGTTGTAACATCTAGTTGTGCACCTCCCCTTTTGGTTCCATTCGACTAGATAGTTTATCTACAGGACTGCCCAAAACATTCGAAATACATTACACTCAATGGGCCGAAATTCATTAAACTCGCATATCTCAAAAACTGTTAGGCGTTGAATGCTGAAACTTTATATTTAGGATTGTTGTAACATCTAGTTGTGCACCTCCCCTTTCAGTTCCATTCGACTGAATAGTTTATCTACAGGACCGCCCAAAAGATTCGAAATACATTACGCTCTATGGGCCGAAATTCATCAAAGCGTTTTTTAGAGGTATTGGGCTATTTCAAACGACTCAGAAGTGTTATATGCTGTAAAGAGTTAGAAAATGAATTTCTCCATTAATAAAAGTGTCTTTTTCATTTATAGTTCTGCTACAGGAACACTCAAAAGATTTCCAATACATTACGGTCAATAGCAATTTTAGGGGCATTCATCCATTTCAAGCACAATACCGTCCTACCACATAAGTTAGGTAATGGTCCGACCACGGTCACGTGCCTCCCTCAAGAACTATGCCAAAAGTCGCCAAGCTTGGCGACTTTTGGCGTATGTGTGTGCATATTTAACTCTCAAATCTCAAAAACTATTATGAAATTTCATATATAAGAATGTTGTAACATCTAGTTGTGCATCCCGATTTTTGGTTCCAATCTACTGGAGAGTTTATTTACAGGACCACCGAAAAGAATTTCCGTACCTTAATGTCTATGGACATCTTCAATATAATACAACTGTAGACAGTCATTGTTTGGTACATGCCCAAAATCTCGCCGTCTGTCCTCGACCTTGGCGAGTTTTGGCGAAATATCGCCAAATTTGGCGATAGTCAGTCATTTGGTCCATGCCCAAAGTATCGCCATTTGTCATCGTTCTTGGCGAGTTTTGGCGAAATATCGCCAAATTTGGCGATAATCTGTCATTGTTTGGTTCATGCTTAAAATCTCGCCAAATGTCGTCGACATTGACGAGTTTCGCCGAAATATCGCCAAATTTGGCGCCAAAAATTATTTCCTATTTTGTATAACTCTAAAACTTTAACCCGTAGATTTTTTAACTTTATATTTAGAACTATTGTAATACCTAACTGTTTTCAATATCTTTTTTGACAGCAATCGACTGAGAATTTATTTACATGGTGAGCCAAATGACTTTGAATACATTGAGGTGTATAAATGCATTCAATTCATTGAAAGTCTGTGGTCAATGACTACTTTGGCTATCCCCAAAATCTCGCTGACTATCTCAAGTTTGTCGACTTTTGGTGAAATATCGCCAAATAAAGTGTCAGAAGGAAATCTTTCGAATTGAACTCAGCTTGGCGATATCGAAATATTTGGCTAGAAATCGCTAAACCTTACTATTATTGATATTTTATCTCTTTCAAACAAATAAATTTAGAGGAAGTCCGTCGAAAATATTTTTGATCTAATGGACGTGCAAGGAAGTCATGTGTTGGACACATCAGATTTTTTTCATTTATTTTGTTAACTATTTAAGCTCGTTTGTTGGAATGTAAAAGTGGGGTTTCAAGTAACAGTTAAGGATTTTGTGTGGGATTTTTATTAGATGCCCTGTGTGGCTTGGAGAAGGTGGGGACTTGTTTGCCCAATTTTTTCTTTACTTTTTTGATAGGATAATTTTTTTTTTTTTTTTGCTGCAGCAAAGCCTTTTAACTTAAATTTTGGATCCCAATCGTGCTACTTTTGTCATGACAATTTTAATTAAGCATTACCTTTTTTTTTTTTACTTTTCAATTTACAAGGGCTAATAGTGGGAAATTAAAGCACTCTAATATCTTTGTTTTTGTGCATTACTAGCACGCGCTGTAATACCCCTGCGCAGTGTTTTACTTACTTTTATTTCTAAAAATGCTGATGTCGTGAGGCCACTACTTGTTTACCCCTATTATTGTTGAATAAAATTTGTATTTTGGTGATCTAATGCAATGTCTCTATGTTTATTTTACCACATTTTTAACACACACTTCAGGCAAGGCTGAGAACTTTGGGTTATTTAACAAATTACTGCTGTCACAACGCATGGTCAATTCTTAATTCTGTTTTGGTAACTTGCTTAATTTAAAATCTAAATTTTAACCTAGCTAAACTAATTTTCACGGCAGTAGTAGCAAAATACTACATTAATGTTTATTTGAGGTGTTTTGCATTATGCAAATTTTTTCTTGCTGCCATGGCTGGTCTTCCACAGGTTTTGTTGTCAAAATGGAATTATACGCTGCTTCTCAAGACATTTCACCAGTCTGATCCTGGCTTCTCCACAAAAAAATTTTTACTTCGTAAATTTTTTTTTGAGGGATAAGGAAGGATAATATGTTGTATTGTTTTTTGGGGGATTATGTTTTTATAAATCAAATGCAGTAATTTTTTTATTTTAAGTGTGTTAACCATTAATTGTTTATTGTCTAAGGTTAGTAATTAATTTGGAAGTTCAATTTAAATACCTTTTGTCAGGAGATATAATGGTCTGGGTGGCTCTTCTCTAACATCTCGATAGCTTGTTTTTTGTAAGTTGCTAATAATTACCTTTTCCTTTAAATTAATTCTGCCTTTGTTTTCCCTGTCTCCGGAGGTGTAAATTTAATCATCTAAATTCTGCCGATTTTCTGCTGACTATTACTTTTCCTTCTCTCTTCAATTGCCTAACTCACTTCTTGCCATAATCACTTGTTCATGTCCGGTTTTTTAATTATTTTTACCCACTTCTAATTTAAATTTTTACCCAGGGTTGTCTCGGACGATTAGCTATCTCCTGCTAAAATTTTAGGAAATTTAATTATGTTTTTAATGCCTTTTTGATCAATTAAGTTTTTTTTTTCCCATTTCAAGATGGCCGATCTTGCCTGCGTTTCTTCTCGGCCAAGTTCGTTTCTTTTCTGCGTGTAGACGTCGCTGGCCACCATTTTTTCTTTCCTCTCTCTTCCTTCCCCCGACAATCGAATGTTCTCGAAGTTTCCCGGCTGAGATGGCGCGCTCTGATTGGTTCCCTGTTAGGAAAAAAACGCTATTTCTTTACTTACCTTTTATTTCCATGACATTTTATCTCTAAATTTGCTAAAGTGAAAAACAAAAACTCTTGTAAACTCCTTTAAAGGTTTTCTAAGTGAAAACGTAAGTTCGATAACATTTGAAAATGGTGGTGAAACATGGTGGTGGAGACAGGTGGTGGAGACAGGTAATTTTGAAGAATGAATATTTTTATGATTAGAAATGTGTTTATTAATGTCCTAGCATATGTGTTTATTAATGTTCTAGCATAAGTGTTTATATTTGAATGCATTTATATAGTAATTTCTAGTAAGTTGAAAATTTTTTTGAAATGAAGTAATTTTTGAAATGTGTACTAACCATGCTGGCCAGCAACAACTGTATATAGTGTTTCTACTAAACCTTAGTGAATTTTTTCATGCATCATGTTTAATTTAATTTTTCGTTAAAGAGGAAAGGTTACCTCTAATTTTCGTTTACTTTGAATCTGCCAGTTTCCTAAATGTCCTGGAAGGCGGGCCCTTGTTAGGAAAAAAACGCTATTTCTTTACTTACCTTTTATTTCCATGACATTTTATCTCTAAATTTGCTCAAGTGAAAAACAAAAACTCTTGTAAACTCCTTTAAAGGTTTTCTAAGTGAAAACGTAAGTTCGCTAACATTTGAAAATGGCGGTGTAAACATCGTCATATCTTTAACGCTGTAATAAAAAGTTTACATTTCTCGCCGATAGATGGCGCTGTTCCTAATTTGCATAAAATAAGAACTTTTTTTTCCCCTATGCAAATATCCATCGTAGTCCCGCACTAACTGGCAGATATAAAAAGGGCATCACAAGTTCAATTTTCAGTCTTCTCGGTCTGTTCTGTCTCCCGAAAGTTCAGCCACTACTACTGTGATGTGTGTGTAATCAAAGATGTTGCTATGAACCGTATGGTTCAACCATGAAGCTGGGAGGAGAAACATCGGCTTGTTATCCAAGTTGGACCAACTACGCAGTATGAGAATTGCCGACTAAACTACGGCTACCATTGATTGCGCCATCTATTGACGGCAGAGAAAAACAACATCGATTGCCGGTTTAAAGCTTCTTTAATTGGGATTTTTTCATTTATGCTGAAATTTCATGAAGTATACGCTATCATTTGAATAAATAAATATGATAATTAATATACATATATAATAATTTTGTTTCTATATTACTTATAACATTTTACAAACGATGTAACATCAGTTTGATAATTTAATAAATTAATTAATAATTTAAATAAATTCTCTTAAAAACTGCATGCGAACAATATAATAGATCAGTTTTTGACAAATATTTTTGGTAGCAATTAGTTAAAAATTAAAAATATTTCCCGCCTTCTTTCAGGCTATAAATTCCTCTTATATACCCACTCTTCCACATTATTTTATTTTATTTTATTTTTGTCTTAAAGTTGGTTTGTTAAAATAAAAAACAAAAACAAATATGGAAAAAGAAAAATATTTAACGCCGTTTTTCAGCACCACCAGAGCCTGGTTATAATCAACAAGGGCCCCAGGAATTGATGAATTTGGGGGGGGGGGCATCTATGAAATTTGTTTTATTTTTAATAAAATTTTGATATAAAGAAGGATGTTTCAGAACAAGATTTGAAATTGGGGGGCCCTGGGCAAAGTCCCGATTTGCCCGTGCGATAATAAGGACCTGAGTACCACAAAAAATGACATAAAAATCAATCTCTTTTCAGTATCAGTATAATTTTTCAGTACTACAAAAATTTTCATAAAAAAGCATAAAGGGAAAAAAATATTAATTCAATAAATACACGCATATTCAGTGATTGACTCTTTTGCATCAGTTTTGCAAGCTTTCACATATCAGAAAAAATCTAATATTTCATTAATTTTGAAAAATTTTGTATTTAAAAAAACAAAAAAAAACAGACTTTGAATTGAAAATATTTGTTTTTGTATAAGTTTTGCAGACTTATGCCAAAAATATCTATTCTGTATTGGTTTTGATAATTTTTGTAAAAAGAAAATTCTATATATTTATCAATTTCGCTGCCATTTGCGTATCTTATATATTATAAAATCCCCTCCCCAATCCTAATTAAAATAATAAACAGAAAAATATTATTCATAAAACTGTTACTATTTTTAAAAAAATGGACAATTTCAAAGTGTTATACTGCTGTTTCAATTTGATTATTGGGCAGTATTTTAAAGTGTTCACATTAGCATTATACTACTACTAACATGTACAAAAGTTTTCTATTTGCATAGTGTTACTTTTTATGTTATACATTTATAAGGGGCCATATTAAAGAAATATTACGGTGATGCTGTATACAAAAAAAAAAAAAATTAAATAAAAAATTAGTCCAATCTCATGTCTAAAAGTCATTTACAAATGTAATTTTATAACTTATCTGTATAGGTGCACCCATGGAGGGGGCAATGGGGCTAAAGCCCCCTTCACCTTAAGCTGGAGGATTTAGATCTGAAAAGCTTTGAAAATTGTCACAAATTAATTAAAATATTTTATATTTAAAAAATTGCCTTCAAATGTTCGAAAAGAATGTTGATTTTTAAATAAATATTTTCAGTTTGCGTAACACATGTACTACAATAATTTTTTACAGTAATGTTTACAATACAGTAATTTTTACTTTCCGAACATGTACCAAGTAGGGAAAGTATTGTAATCATGAAAAAATTCAACTTCAAGATTTTGATGTATTTACACGTTTTGGGGGTCTTCTGAATTCATTTATGCTGTTTTTACGAGATGTATGTATACATGTGTGTGTGTGTATGTGTGTCTGTGTGTATGTGAGTGAACACGATAGCTCCTAAACGGATCATTCGATTGAGCTCAAATTGGACATATATGCTATAAACCACCGTCTCAAGACCGGTATTGATTTTGGTATATATATAGGATTTATAGTTTTTCTACAGGACTACAACAAAGATTTCTTTTACATTATGGCCTATGGGGGGAAATTCTTGAAAGTGCGCTAGTGTTTAAGCAACGCATTCGATTGAGCTTCAATTTTCTATATATGTTAGAATGATTCATCGATTAATATTTATTTAAATGCTTGGTAATTATCTTAATTGTAAGTCTCTGGAAAGTCGAGTGGAATCACTCCAGATTTTTTTTTTTTTTTTT
Organism: Cheiracanthium punctorium; assembly: GCA_038373885.1. Lineage (NCBI taxonomy): Eukaryota > Metazoa > Arthropoda > Arachnida > Araneae > Cheiracanthiidae > Cheiracanthium > Cheiracanthium punctorium. The sequence goes on along the minus strand of JAWZYV010015391.1, from coordinate 23,950 downwards.
TGTTATGGTGTCAGTGAAAATATCAGATAATTATTATGACTCTATGACAAGGTACGTTGACAGTGGGCTTGTGTTCTACGAGCACTTGGTATAGAATATTTTGACGTTATAAAGGAGTTATAACTATATTCGAAGTGACTATAACTGATTGCTTTTTTTCACAAGGTATTTGTAGTTCTAGCCCCCCCCCCCCTAAACTAAAATCCTGGGTGCATCACTGCTTATCTGACTTTCAAGTTTTGAACATTTATCACCAATGCCTGAGAATAAAAATAAATATTAATAAAATTAACTGCATGATGATGAAAAAAAAATCAAAACACAAATTTAAAAATTGTTTTTGTGTACAACCCCTCAAATAATAATTTTTGAAATGTTAAATGCCAATAAGCAATATTAACCAGAAGTATTTATTTTTGAAACTTCGTTGTCGCATTAAGAGTTATACAGGAACATAGTTACTACAGGAAGGGAGGATAAATGGAAATATGGATCCACAATTTGAATAAAAGCGGTTAAGCCAGAGAGAAACAGTTTAAGTGGGGCTTGTCCAGTCCTTACACACAAATCTGCTTATTCATATGAATATGCATTAGGATCTCTTGTCCTCCGACCAAGCCACCGCCCCATACTAGGCAGATCACCCATGCATAGTGTTGCCATTAACACACATACAAACATACTTTATAAGCTATGTACATTGTTTTTCTTGTCAAGGTTAAAAACTCACCATATATAAACAAAATATACAAACCAACTTGATTTCCATTAAACTTGACCAACAGCTTGCCAGCAATTCCTTGTCCAACTTCAAAAGCAATTCTAGAAACAGACCCTATTTGCCCACACAAACTACACTATAGCAATGATTCTGCTAAACATTCTTCATCTAATTTTATTAGCCGGAAAAATGCAAGTCCATATGCTGTTTTCAAATGCACAACAGCACTGAACAAGCACTCATCAGGCTTTATCTGTAAAGAAAACAGAAAAGAATACATCTATAAAAATTTTAATCAAAAATATACCTTTTGAATAAATAAGAATAGCATACAAACCAACTTGTTTTCTGTTAAACATAATCTGTTGGTTATCAGTAAGTCCATGGCCAATTTCAGAATCAAACTCCACTCTTCATCCTATTTTATTAGCTGGAAAAATGCAAGTCCATATGATGCTATCAAATCACAGCAGCATTGAACAAGCATTCATCTAACATCATCATTACAGAAAACAGAAAGGAATGTCATTTATTCAAAATTTGATCAAGAATATATCTTTCGAATAAGTGAGTATAGCATAAAGTTTTTCAAAAATTAATGGATAATGCAAGAACATTAAAATAAAAACAAAAGTTATCAGCAAATATAATAGTTTATTGTTAAACCATGTACAAAATATAAAAAACCTGTTTAGAATTAGTATTTTTGAAATAATAAAGGATACAGGTATTTACCTAGAGAAGCACCTTTCATTTTAGTTACTCCTTCTGGCTGAATGAACCTCTGATTGTCCTAAAAATACAAAAATATTCCATTAAAGATTAAAAACAAGACTTTTAAAAAAATAAATAAATTTTTATGTTATTTTTCTCTTGGTTATAGATAACCCATGCAGGTTAAAACAAAATCATGCAGTGAGAAATTAGGCACACATTGACAAGCACTTTTAAGCTGAAAACAGATTATAAAAGAAAGTTATTAATTTTCTCTTGGCTACAATGAAACTAAGCAGATTAAGAAATCATGCACTTTTAAGCTGAAAATAGATTACAAAATAAAATTATCAATTTTCCCTTGGTTATAATAAAATTATGCAGATTAAAATGCAGAAATCAAGCATTGATAAAGCATGAAACATAAAGGTAACTCTTTCTTTTGAGGTGGAGGAGACAAAATAAATAAATAAAATCAAGCAACTAATTTTGTTGAGGCTTAAAACCCACTATGTAAAACCACATATTTTAATAAAAAATTTATCAGTAATTTTCTTATATTTATGATTGTAACCAGAATGAAACATACCGACCACTATGATATATATATTTTTAAGAATTTATACAAGGGAACAAAAAGAAAACTAAAATATTAGAAGCAAAAAAAAAAAAAAAAAAATCAAGTATTTTAAATAACATTTAATAAAATATTAATTGATAGGCCAATGCAACCATGCAGATTAGGCATGCAAACATGCTGATTTATGGGATTAAGATGAAATTTTAATAGATACAAATTAGACAGCTCATGCATTTACTCCTTGCTTAAAAAATACAATTCTACCCATACCCCTAAATTACTAAATGATTAAATTTTAGATAATTTTCTTAATTTTTTTGTTTTATTATTACTGTTTTCGTTTTTATTAGATTGTCTGCAAACAAAATGCATTCGAAAAACCAAATAAAATGAAATAATTTTTTTTGTAATAATTTGTTGGTGTTCTTCACATCCAACTAAAACTACAGGTGGCCCCTCATTGATTTCTTCTACAATACTGTAGAACAGCTCACTGTTTATTTGATTTTCATTAATTTTTTTTTTTATACAATTTCTCACATTCTTAATTAAGTGAGGGAAGTCTGATATAAACCAGAGCTTCCGCCTCTCATCAACAATGTGAGCACAGCTTATACTCTGGTCATTAATGCCAAAATGACTCCACATATTCCTGTTCCAGCTGGCTCCATCGCTAACAATGGCATCAACAAAAAAGCCAGCCTTCTCCAGGAGAATCACACATTCAATAACCAGTTGATGCAAAACTTTGCCAGCTGCAGCTCCCCTACTTAAAAAACAGGCCAAAGCTTGGACCCATTTACCCTCGAATGGCTGGAACATGAACACAAGAGCATGGTCACCAACTCTGTCCTTCTGGCTATTTGGTGTAAACTTGCCAAGATCGACAAAACCTTGAATTTTCAGAGTTTTTTTGTCAAAATTCAAGGCCTCAGCAAGTTTCATCTCGTCAACCATAATAACACCTGAAAATATATATATATAAAAAAAAAAAACCAAATTAATGATGAAAAAATTAATACAAGCACAGTAATAGAAATCTAAATCATGGCTAATACCTCTTCGTTCTGAAACTTCCATGTGATTAGCTTTTCTCTGAAGACAGGTAAAAATTCTATCTTGGAAGCCATACATACCCTTGATATTTTGGATGTATTTTAGAAGCGTATTGGGTGCAGGCAATGTTAATATGTTATTCTGCCTCAGATGATCATATGCTTTTTTGCTCTTAATTCTAAGAAGCAAACATTCATAAACCCAATCCAGTGAGTATCTCATTGATTTCTTGTTCTTTAGTTTTGCAGCTGTCACGCAAGTTTGAATAGCAATCTGTTGTTGAGCTGGTAACATGCTGATAGCAGACTGCAAAACTTCTTTTTCAACATTTTTGCATTGCATTAATGCCTCTTTAATTTCACTTTTTAGCAGAGTAACCTACAAAAATGTAAAATGTTAGCCTAAGAAATAATGTATGAATAAGCCAATTCTAACACAAGTATTACCTTCTTTTGCAAGCGTTGATTCTTTCGCAAAATATACTTCCTCTGCAAGGCGAGTTTTATTTTTTTCTTCGATAGTTCTATCAGTCTCCTTTTATCTTTGCTCATTAAATCCGCCTCTCGTGATTGTACACAGATTCCACAAAGATCTCCATATTGTACATTTGCCACATATCCTAAACATTTGCCTAACAACCTATTAATGAACACAAAAACAACTGACATTATATTCAATTTAACTGATAAAAAATTTAGACAAAGAAACAAAGTATGACCAATGCAAACATACAAATATTTTAAAACGTAAATAGTCAAAATAAAATAACTCTTATATTAAAATTGCAATCTTACCGAATTTGAATATCTTTGCAAATAATTACTTCATCAATATTTTGCAACAACAGTGAAATTTTTTCAAAACTATCCAAAGCATTTTTCATGATAGGCAGGCTTATCTCTTTATTTCTTAAGAAAGCCTAAAGCATAGTAACAAAATATTTTTAACATAAATAAAAATCTTCATTACAGTTACTGAAAATTAAAAGGTTAAAATGTTACTGAAAAGTATGAAAAGATTGTATGAAGGATAATTATCAATTTGACAAAACACAATAAGAATTAAATTAGCAAACAATAAAATTAGAATATTTTTTTTTAATACTTACTTTAACTGATAAATCTTGACTAATAACAACATGACGCTCACAATGTAATGTCTCATCTAATTTTCCAAATATAATGCGATTATCTTCACATGCTATCCACCAATTAATTGGCTTGACAATTACAGAGATGTTACCCTTTAAGTCTAAAAAACTGAAGGGTGGTTGACAATTTACCATCACATCATCATTATCTGCACTTAGATGTATTTTTTTTGCAGAGCTTCGTGGAGTTGGAGCTTTCCTTTTTCTAATTTTGGGTGACAGGTATTTTGGTAAATTCGGAAATATTGTAGGAACCGAGCCTGGTTTCAGTAGGAACCTTTCTCTTTCTATTCGATGAATTGTACCATCAGGCAATTTAGTTTCAAAATGTCGCAAGACACACTCATCTTCAAAATGGATCTCGCATATTCTGTCATCAGAAGATAAAACTTTATCTTTTCTAGGGACAGCTCTTTGCCATGCTCCTAAAAGCTCAGCATCCTACGAAAATAAAAATATAACAGCTATAGTAATAACCTGAGATCAAATAATAATTATTAATCAGGGTTATCCCCAGACCTTTCTCGCCAGCTCATTGCCCGACAAGTTTTACCGACTGCCTAGCAGAAAATTCTGAATATCGTTTTGAATGCTTTAATTTGATAGAATCGCACATTGCAGCTTTATAATGGCATCTGGCTAACATTTCTGGGGAGATCAGTATTTATTTAAAATGTGGCTATTAAAGATTAATTTAATTCACTTTTAATGGAAATCTTTTTTTTTTTTTTTCTGAAGCAAAACAAAGTTATTGGTACACTAGTGTTATAACTTAAGTTATTCAGTGATTAGATAATAATGTAAGAATTGTTTTGAAAATAGAAGATATATACCTTTAAAAAAAAATTTTTTTCTTTTTTCAATCCTTCGACTAAACACAAAAGGGATAGTCTCGTGTTTTATTCTTTTATATTTCTGCCAAATTTGTAAACGAGAAATTATACTAATTCAAACGTATACTTTTAAATCTTCATTAAAAATTATATTAACATTTAAGGAAAAGTAAATAAATAGATGCATAAACTAATTCGTACTAAAGCTTTATATTTTGGTAGAGAGGATAGAAAATGGGACAGAAGTAAATACAATAGAAAAATGTAGATTCTTATTATTAATTTCTTTTGCATTTTAACATGTACTTTATAAACACCAAAGCAAAGCAAGCGGTAAAAATATAAGTCCAACATTTTTACAGTTACTATAATTAAAAAGAGAGTTCAGGTTCAGATGTGGATGCAAATCACAGTTCTTATTCCCAAAAATAAATGACACAATCAGCTTTGGAAGTATTAAAATAATAATAATAAATCAATGTATAACATATGCAAGAGAAAAACAGCTGAATCTTTGCTACTGATTTTTTTCTATGGAATGTTCTAGAACAAAATTTTAAGCTAATTTCAATAATATATATTTATATGCATACATATATTACATTTCAGAAAATCACATTTTTCAGACACAATTAGAAGTAACATTTAATAAGAAATCAATCACAGATTTTTTTACCCCAATATGTGTGTGTTGCATAGCAGTACACTATTTTTTAAACTTCCTAGATCATTGTTAAAGGTGTTTCCTATAAAGGATCCCCTCCCCAAGAAATAACATGCAGAAATTTTGTCAATGGCACAGAGAAATAAATAGTTTGTGCACAAAAAAGAAAATTAAAAATACTTTGAGCTCTTACTGTATAATTACTTGAAACATTATCACCAATTCAAAGCATAATGTAAACGAGCACTACAGGTTTTCAAAGGAAAATGACACTGAACTAGTGCTCAAATTTTAGCATGATGCGCCTAATTAAATAATTAGATATAAAGCTATTGAAAACCAAATCATTTTCAAAATTAGGTATACGATTTATTTATTACACTTCATATCAATTACAAAAACTAGTAGGTCAGAAATAATCTTTGCCAGTGTCCACATTTGTTTTTGTTTACGGTTTCGACACCGGTCTTGGAACAACTAATATAAGGAACTATATTCCAAAAAATGTACCCCAGGAAATAAAACATACAATATATCTGCAGCTGAATCACGAACAATAATGTAAATAAATTTTAAAACACATCTCAGGTCATCAATATTACATAATAATAATTATTAATCATTAAAACGTTCTGCTTACGTTTGGAGCTTTAAATAACGTTGGATTTTTCTTCCCGAGCGATACATTTCTTTTCCTAGTTTCGGGATATCCACTGTCACATCCAGGTGCAAAGCAGTGACTCGCTCCACCCATATTCTATAAAAATAATTTATTTTATAAAAAAAATATAGCTCGTTCACAATCAAACCAATGCTAAATCCCTATAGGAGCGGTGCGCTGCGCCCCCTGCCGGTGAAAATGGATCCTGGTCCGTTTTCCCGCCTGATCGCCCATTCCCGATGAGTCTCCTTAGAGCTTCATGCATATTCACAATACCCACATAGTGCTTTTGGAGGCGAGTCTTCTGATTGGTGGAAAGTCCAAAGTTGGACAAGATCTCGGCAACCCTTGGCGCACAAACGATTTGGCGTTGGCGTTGTGCTTGTGTGGTTATTTGTGATTTGCTTTGAGTCGTTGTCGTACGTGTTTGCCATTTGCTTCGAGTTGAGACATTATATTGTATTGTTTTTTTTCGCAATGGATGAAATAACTGCCCTAAAATTACCAAACGGGTATACGTATAAAGTAATTAATAGGGATGTCAATCAGTCCGGTATACTTCAGACTGATCTACGTATTTCTGAAGTTAGGGATGAAAAGACGGCTATGGTTTGTATACACTTTACTTTTACATCTTTTATTTCGATGTTTCTGCTTTATGCGTTTTATCTTTCCATAGAATCGCGAAGTTTATTTTTTTATGCGTGTATTGTTTAGTGTAAACCACGCGGTTTCCTACTTTTTCATTTTTTGGACCGTTAAGTGTAAACCACGTGGTTTCCTACTATTTATACACCACTGTCATTTCACTATAATCAAATTGATACAATATTTACGCACATTTTAATAAGTTTTCTTTATCTATATTCCAGGAGTGGATCAATGCTTTTATAAGCTCCAGCAAAACTGTTTGGAGAGTGGCCAGAACTCACAAATGTGCTGGGAAACGTTTAATCTATAGAAAAGATTTCAGGTGTCAGCACAACACCGATGCACGCTATCGTGGGAAATGCTTACGACAGGTCAAGAACACGGATTGTCCTGCAAAGCTAAAACTTGTAGTGCAACAGTATGTAAATATATTTATATTTTCTTAATACAAACAACGTTGAACTAAAAGCAACACTAAGTTCAAATTTTTGCAAAAGCTTAGCATAACAGCTTTCCAGATTACCTACATATAAATTTTTTATTTATTACTTAATCCAAAGTATGTAAATTGATTGCTATGGTTTAAATTGACTAAGTTAAGAATAGCATCAATACTTGCTAAAACAATATGCAGACATGCTATCTCAGGGTTTGATCCAGGAATTTTTTCTGGTGTCCCATTTTTGTGAAAACTTATTTTGTAAGTTTAAACACTTATTTTTGTGAGTTTTCATACCAGTTTTTAATAAGACACTTCTGCTAAAATATCTGAAAAAAAGCAGATTAAAAAGTAAGGTAAAATGCCAATGAAGGGCTGCTTTAATTGACTGCATTTTTGTAAAGGGGCTGCTTTAATTGATTTTATTTTTGTAAAGAGGTGGTTTTAATTGAATGCTGTATCTTTCATTCATTATTATTCATGAAAAAATATGTATTTGTTTACCGATTGGTAAATACTTAAATTTGTTTACTATTCGGTTGCCGAATATTTAAGTATTCGGCCGAACCGAATACTCGGTTTTTCTACTAGACGTTGGAAATTGGAAATACATAGGGGTCAGTTGATCATCCAATACGAAGCCGCGCAGCGCCGCAGAGGGAATGATGTCAATCCTTCCAGGTCTCCAAGCGGCGTACCAGATTTGGCGAAATTGTCTTTGCTAGTTTGGCCATGCATTTTCGCCAGCACAAATAGCTGATCTTAGTAGCTAGTTTGTAAAAATGCTAATCTTTTGTACAAATACAAATGTATACAGATTAAAGAAGAAATTTGCTTTTGAAGGATTATGTGCTCGGTGACTTTATGGATATCTAATTCGAGTTACGGGTATTTGTTTTCGTTAGAGTTGGGATGCTTATGCTACTGTTTCGTTGTAAGTACGTTTAAAGTTTCGTTATCTTAAGTCTTTATGTATTATTGATCATACTCTACTTTTGTAATACATTAACTCATATCTTTCTATTACTTCTGATTAATACAGGTTACACAGTATTTTTTTTATTCATACGATTTCTTTGTTTTTTAATTTAGATTCTTTACGTTTACTATATTAGTACTTCAAATATACTATTATAAGTTGTCGTATCTAATTAGTACATGTTAAAATGCCCAATGTTCATCAGTTTACAGTGTTTATTTTCTGTGTACATCTTAATGTTAACTATGTTTTAAGTTATGCATGCTTTACAAAATGTGCTACATGTACTAAAGATTTTAAAATATTATAATTTGCCTTGTTTATAATTAACATAGTGCACAAAACCACCTGGGTGTTTATTTCTGTCTATATAGTAATACTCAAATACTTTGATGATACCATAGAATTTCTTTTAAAGGCATGGGTTAATTTCTTGTATCTATATGAGCTTTTACTAGCTGAATAGCAGGCATGTGGGGCAGATATAAATGTAATTCTGCTTCACACTTGCTATTTTGCTGGAAATATAAGCTACCATTCTTTTTAAAAATAAAAAATGAATGATGATGCTCTTGCTGTGAAGTCACATCGTAAAGAAGACTGCTTTATCCAACCAACTGATTCTAGGTGCAGCATTTACCTATTGGGAATACAGAATTCTTTTCTAGATCTGCCACTGATCGTAAAGTATCTTATTTTCTGTTGTTATGTATTAATCTTGATCGTGAATTGGTACTGCAATGAATTTTGTTGAAAATAAAAAAATTTTCATGGTTTGTAAATGAAATAACCTATTAGTGATACGCCTGTGAAAGTTAAGGTAAGTGCTTTTGTTTAATTAAATGGTTTTATTTTGTGTATAGACTGATTGAAGATTTTTGAGTAGCTATGCCACAAATATCCATTGCAGTTACTTTAGGTTAAAAATGGGCCACTGATTGTCAATCATTTTAATTGCTGTATAGTAAGTTCTGGAATTTACAGAAATGTTTTTAGATTTATATTAAATTACTGTTTAAGGATTTTTCTTTCTTTTTTTGAGTTGCTTTGTAGTAAGTTTAGTTCTTTTGTTTTTACTAGTAAAATTTAGGAATGCAATGTTCTCAGGCAAACATACTGCATTCAGCTAATGTGCCAGATATTACAAATATCCAGCAATATATCTGTCCTCAAATTTCATACTGCAATATTACATATACATAATAAATTCTAAAACTACAAATGCAATTTTTAAATCAAAATATTTCACTTTTAATGATTTTCCAAATTGCAATTTTATCACACAAAGAAAACAGGAAACACCTGTTCACTTTTAGACATTCAAGCACTTTTAGACTTTTTTTGAGGTGGTAAATTCTGATGCAGAGGAATATTTTTGTAACTGAAGAAGGGTGAATCTTTTGTACCACCTGAAACAATCATCTTGCAGGGATGAGAATCTTCCGCGGTTTTGGTTATTTCCGCGTATTTTCTGCATTTTTAAAAAGACATTACTTTCTGCTTTTTCGTGTGTTTAAGTTCCGCGTTTAAAAATATTTTCAGTGCAATTTTCTTTTTTAAAGATGTATTCGCCGAAATACATCTTGCTTACCGATATCAAGACCGTATTGCTAGCCCCAACCCGTATTCGTCTTCAGCCATGCTTATTGCGTATTCAAAAATCTTGCAGGATTGGAATCCAAGGAGAAGCCTTTATGATCCACTCCTCCAAGCCAATGGAAGCGCTGCAACTTGCTAAGCATGCGCGCATCGAAGAAGTATGGGAATATTCAATGAGGAGATCAAAAGTCGAAAGACCCTCCGCGAAGTTTGTTCCTTTCGATAAGCGGAAGCGCTGAATTTTATTACATGTTGTGGTTTGATCCGTTTTGCGGTTTTCTGTCCTCAGTTATGGAAAGCAATCATTTGGATATCGAAACTGCATTATCGCTGCGGAAATAAACAAAGAAAATCACAATTAAGACTTTTTTACAATCTGCATTTTTTTTTTTTAATTGCTTTCGTAGTGAATTAATTTTGAGGCATCAGATAAATCCCACAACATGCCAAGCTTAAAACAAACAATTATTCTCCGATGCACGCATTATGCATTGTCAGCATAACAGCTGGCCTGTCCGGTGGAAGAGGAAAGAACTGTTTACTTTAAAAGAAATGAATTTCTCTCTCTCCCTCCTCTGCCGTTGACCTGACCTTCCAAACAGTCGTTTATTTATCTAATAATGTTCCTCTTTCTAAATTGAAAACATTGTTTATATTAAATCGTAGGTTCTTATTTGGCTTCCTAAATCATAGGCGTTAGCATCACGCAAACGCAAGGTTTTTTTTTTGGAAGTGTGCGTGGGGGAGCGCGCACATAGCATATTCTAAAGTAAAAATAGGTATGTTTCTTTAAGTAAAAAAAAAAAAAAAAAAAAAAAGGTTTTGGAATGAATGGTTTTCCAAACAAAGTTCTGGGGGGCACATGTCCCCCGTCCACCCCCCCCCCCCTCTGCCCGACGATATGCTTATGTCTCAACTTAGCAGTAAAGTACTTTTAAATAGTCTATGAGAAGTAGGGAAGGAAGAGTTCTTAATTTAACACTATAACTGGATTTAAGCCATCAGTAGTTGTCAAAACTGCTAAACTAATACATTGTGCAAGTAGTATTTGTATTTAAAAATTATTTTTAAGCATTATAATTATGTGAAACTAAGGTTTTTTGTACCCTAGTTGTTGGCAGGTATATAACTAGTCAGCTTTCCCCTCCTCCCTCTCCCATTTGTTAGGAGAGAGAAAAGTAAATGAGATCGCATTCAGCAGATTTTTAATGGGAACATATATGGCCTAAATTTTTTGAAATATCTATGTATTTTTGTTAGTGTTAACTTTTTAAAGTTACAGGATAGATTTTATTGTCTGATGTAAGAGAAAAGTTGAAATTACTTTTAACATTTTGGATATATATTTCTTTTGCTGTGCCATATTCTGCGTTCTTGGGTTATTTTATAATGAATTGTGGTAAATCTATGGAAGCTTGAAATATTTAATGACATTCTGGAATTTCATGAGAGACAGTTCATAGAAAATCAGGTAATTCTCCCCCCCCCCCCCTAGAAATATTACATTGCATTCACTTTCAAAAGAATAAAGTAAAATTGTTTTGTAAAGCTAGGATTTTGTCTTGACTGTAGATTTTGTAAAATTGATTAAGATCATCCTTTAAATAATGATAACCTCTGTTTCATTATTGAATGTTCTGCATCTAAAATTGCACATAAATGTTTATGAATTTTAATTTTTAAAGATAACAAAAATTATAATTTAAATAAAAATATTTTAATAAATAATTGTAACATATATATTGTTGATATAAAATAATTGTAATATATAGTATATCAAAAATGGGCATCACGCGCTTGAACTTTGCTCGAAGTCGAAATTACGTTCACGCACTTTTCCTCTTTTTTCATATTTGTGTATTCTCATCCCTGATCTTGATGCGTAGCAATTTTTACGTGTGCTATTTTACAATGCTTTTAATTATTTTAAATTTCAACATCAGTCTTTTGCTGAGTGTTCTTGTTAAAGATAATAACTGTTCTTCATTCTTTGGTAAATTTTTATTTTTTTATTTTTTTTTTTTTTTTTTTTCCCCTCCAAGAATTAACAGTGTTTCTGAGAATACAGCCTCTCGTATAAACTGTTGTCTGGTGAGAAAAGTTTTCTTTTTTTAAAAATTATTTTGAAAGTAAGGAAATTTATCAATGTACAACGAATATCAAAGTTACATTGATTTTCAAGCAGTGTTGTCTGCATCAACTTTAATTGGAGTAAAACAGGCATAATTTCATAAAAACAATCCCCAAAAGATTTCTGATTTTTTTATTAAATGATCTAAAACTGGTGAAAATTTTTTTTAAACAATAACGATGAATATTTTTAGAAAACTTGTAACAATACAGCTGAATAAGAAACATACTGCTGCCAGATATCCAGGTGAAATTTTGTCTGGATATTTAGTATCTAGCCAAATTGACATCCATTTTGACATTAGTAACCTTTATATGCATTTTAAATTTCTTGAAACTTCACGAATCTCATTAGTGGCATAACTGTCATATTGTCAATATTGAGGCACCAGGTTGCATTGTAGCTGAGGGCCTTCCACGAGCAAACAAATATTGCCAAGTAGGCTTACCCCCACTTATCAGGTATTTCTCCCGTTTAGTGGCATCTCGTAACTTGAATCACTATTGGTGCTGCTTAAAAAATTATTAAGCTGCTTCCTACTACATGCTCTCCCAGCAATGCTGAAAATTATGGAGCCTTGCCAGGAAAGTACATATCATAAAACTTAAGAGGTTCACTCTTTCCAATGCATAACAATTTTTTTTTTTTCCTGGGGTGGGAGATATCAAAATTTCTTGTTAAAATGAGCAACCATCCAATGAGATTTAAGACACAAAATGATTACTGTGACATTATCACTTTATAATTGCAAGAATCGCCTTTCACATTGTGACTTGATATCAACATCATTAGATGACTGGTCACAAATGAAGCCCCGCTGTACATAATCACAGATCATTTATTTACCATTAACAGTGTGTGCTTTTAGGGTATTTATATTTTTATTTTATAAAGACAACAACATTACACAAGCCAATTTGTTTGTAGTATTTCTCTAAGAGACTTTAATAAATAAAAACTTATTGAAACTGTTTCATCTTTTTATTTATGTAATACAATATATTTATAAATTTGATTTCATGGATCATCATACTCACACACAGGGATTATACTTCTCATCTTTCTTCGGCACTTTCTTATATGAACTGATTTCTTTTTTCTCTTGCAGCTTGTACAAATGGGCAGATGACTCTTGATCCTATTTTACAAGCCGAAAAAGTACAAGTACAATGTTGCTCTTTCAAATGTACAGCAAAATTGTACAAGCACTCATTAGGCATAAAAAACAAACTGCGTTGATCACATTCTAGGGGAAAAAAAATTTGTATGATGCTAAAGAAGAAAAATAAAAGCAATGTGCAGCATGCAAAACTCAAACTTGTCTTCAGCAATCAAGAAGCCACACATTTCACACTGTCACATACAACGTTAGGTCTCCTAAGCTGACACAAAGATAGCTTATTGCTTACATTAGCAATTGATTCATAAAGTAAATGAAAACTTAGTATAAAAATACACATATAAAACAATACCAATTCACAGGTATGATTGTTTAGACAGAAATTTTTTTCAGTCTCCATCAGCCTTTACACTGTGTCTTACCAAACAGTGGGATCTGAAAAATAAACAAAAGCATGTTGCCACATGTAAAAAAAGAAAAAGGTGAGAAACCATAGAGATTAAAGAAAGGGAAAGAAAAAAGAAAGTGGTGAAGGTGGGGGATAAAGAAAAAGACAAACAAAAATAAATAAATAAATAAGCAAAAAAAGAACACAGACCATCAAACCAAAGAACAAAAACAAAGGTAACATTAATCTCTAGTTTCTCGCCTTTTTCTTTTCTTCCATGCGGCAACATGCTTCTTTTGTTTATTTTCCAGTTCCCACTGTTTGGTGAAATGTAGTGTAAAGACTGATGAAGACAAAAATTTTTTGATTGAAACGATCGTACCTGTGAATTGGTATCGTTATATGTGTGTTTTTTACACAAAGTTTTATTTACTTTACCTTTTAACACCAGTATTTTGAGTGTTTTTACTGAACTGATTCATGCTTGGCAAATTGTCCCTCTTGCCCAATAATTATCAAGTAGTAAATGACTTCATATGATACTGTATAAATACACAAGAAAAGTAATTTTATATAACACATAAATAACCTGTTAACTATATAACAGGAAAGATGTTTGTGTGATTATAACAAAGCTACGCTCGGGCGATCTGCTAAGGATGGGGGATGCCTTGATAGGAAGGCTTTCTAAGGGGTTCTAATGTGTATTCACGTTACATCTGGAGAAAAATCTACCAAATCTCCAGATCGTTAGATCGACAGCCGCGCGCTGGGACCCGAACATAGAACTTTCATAATTCGTCTGTCTACCATTTTTAGTGACATAACCACTGTGCCAATAATGGGAAAGAAATTTTATTGTAAATTGTTATTAAATACTACTCCAATAGAAACAAAACAAAAAAAAAAAAGCATGAAGGAAAATGTGACACTTTGGACATGCATTTACACTTTATTGAAATTGTTTGTGTGATTATGGTAACACTACGCTAGGGTAATCTGCCAAGGATGGGGGGTGCCTTGGTAGGAGGACTTTTTAAGGGGTTTTAATGCATATTCACGTTACATCTGGAGAAAACCTACCAAAACTCCAGGCAGTTAGATCGACAGCCACGCGATGAGACCCAAACATGGGACCTTAATACTTTGGCCATCTACCATTTTCAGTGACATAATCCCTGTGTCATGGAGAGGCAAATAATACTCGAAAGAATTATACAGTTTTTAAAATAATAGACAGTTTTACAAAGATAAAAACTTCAAAGTCTTAAAAAAACATAGAATTTTAATTTTCTGCTCATTAAACAAAATCAATTACATTAAGTGATAACTGAACATGTAAATTAACATTTAAAATAATGTAAACAAAACAATGAAAACAATTGTTATAAAACAGCAATATGTGGATAAATTTAAGTAAGTAAAAATTGATTCCTTTGGCTGTGCTAATTCATAAAACCTATGACAAACATATTTAATTTGAACATTTATAATTCCATTACTCAGTAAATAATTAACATAGTTAACACTTTCATAACTATATAAATTAATTATATTCTATAAAAATTTTCAGGGATGTTAACTCCAACACTCGATTTGGGAGCACCCCGGGAGCAGAAAAAATTTCATTTGGGAGCACCTCGGGAGCAGAAAAATTCCATTTGGGAGCAGAAAAATTCTATTTGGGAGCCAAAAAATTCCATTTGGGAGCAGAAAAATTCCATTTGGGAGCACCTCGGGAGCACAAAAAAATAGTTTCAGAGAGGAAAACTAAGATTCGAGATCAGAATTAACATGATTTTGGAGCATAAAATTGAAGATTTAGGAACACAATAAATGCATACAAGAAAAGCAAAGTTTGCAAGCAAACACCATTTGCTAAAAGCAAAACACTATTTGAAAGCACTTTAGGAAAGCTCTGGAAAAAAAAAAGGTGTATACAGGCTATGCTATCAGCAACTTGGTAAAAACAATACATGGATTTACATGGATGGAAGGAATTTTTTTTTTGTGTGTGTGAAAGTGCTCTTTTTAATGGTTTTCATATAAATGCTAAATGGAAAGAGAGTGGGAGGGAAGTATTTCTTATATGCAATGGTACTTTTAATGCATGTTCGAAGGTTGTAAAAATACTAATATTTAAATGGTAGAATTAACATTTCTGCCGTTTATATCATTCTAGAATTATGTATTCAATATTCAAAATTTAGTCTATTTTAAAATAAAGATTTTAATTACGGATCTATAAATGAAATTCGTAACACATTCTGAAAAATTTGCGGACGCACTTTGGCTGAACACGGGCCCAGGGGCGTCGCCCCGTCTGCCCCCTCTCGTAGAGCCTGCACACACACAAAAAGGAAAACAGTGGTGTAGTTTTAAGAAAAAAGGTTTAGGAACACTCGCAACTGAAGACTCAAAAATCATGCGTCCATGATAAAAAGTGAAGAACGCTTACTTTTGCTGACATAAGCTCGAATGAAAAAGTAGTGAGACGGCCTCTCCCCGCTCATGATCTTCACGGGCCGAAAATGTCTAGCCCGGGCCCAGCATTTAATCAAAATAAAAAATTCAGACCCGTTCCAGCTCGTATATTAATCATGATTTAAGGAGGGGGGGGGGGTTCAGACTACTGACAAGATTTGTTATTCTAAATATTTAAAACATATATCTTCTGAAATTTTGAAAATTCTCAGCATTTTACCAATTGAAGTTAAAAAAAAAAAAAAAAAAAAAAAAAAAAAAGAAAAAGAAAAATGCAGAAGGAAGCTAATTCTGGTAAAGGATGTCTTCGAAAAACTGCTTAAGTCATAAGCTGACAGTTAGCAGGGTACACACTAGGAAAAAAATTGGACGAGATTCACCCACTTTAGCTTCAAAATTAAGTGGGATTTTTTAAAATCTGAGAATTTTGTTTAATTTGAATTTTTTTCCTTGATATTTTACAAGCAAAACTAAGATTATAAATATCAAAATTAGCAATATAATATACAAATGAACTTGACAACAATACAATTCAATATTTGATTCTTTACTCCATTAAATATTTGAGCTGCTACCAAAATCGAACAACTCAGCATGCAGGAAAAGCCCACGAGGGTCATTTTTTGAGTGGGATTTGTATGGTATTGCAGGAATCACACAATCCCGCAGTCTAGTGCGAACCCAGAGTTTGGTTATTCTTAGAACAAACTATTATCAATTTAAGCTTACGCTCAGTTAAAAAAAATTTTAGAAGTAATCCAGGAAGTTTTCTTCTTCTTTTTCCTGAAATATTTGAAATACTCAATGTTGCATGATGTTACTTAATCAGCTGATTAAGAAACTTATTGGTTAAAATAAATATTTAATTAATACAATTTTGAAATACTTTTATTTCTGATGCTAAAAACATTAAATCAAAGTTTAAGAAAGTTCATCTAGTGCTTTTCACGAGACCTTTTAAGCATGTTACAAAAATAAAATACTAAGGCTTTTTTTAAAAAAGTAAATTATTTAAAGTATTTTATACATTATGATTTACCTATGAAGAATTCTGTGTGCTTTAAAAATTTTTAGATTTAAGGAACAAACTCATATCATAAATTAATTGTATTCATGCCACCTCTTCTTCTTATTTTTCTTTTTAAATAAAAAACTTCTAGTTTTGTTCATGATTTAATTAATTATAACGTATTTATTTATGTCATATTTAGGGCAAAATAATGTCTACAAATAAATTTTTCTAGTTTGCTTAGTTTTACAGGAAATTTTCTCCAAAAGAGGGAAAAAAAAAAAACCCTAAGGTATGCTGATTCTATGTTTTAAATTTTAATTTCAGATAAAGTCATGATGTTAAAGATAGAATTTGTAAAAAAGCTCAAAAGTAAAGAATTTTTAAGTGAAATAAATAAAATTTCAATTTTTTAGGTCCACAAAAGTTTTTTTCCAAAATGTTCAAAGTTTTACAAAATATCTACTTTTTAGACAAACAAACAAACAAACAAAAAACAGTGAGGGTTTGAACTGACAAATGTTACAATTAAAGGATTTCTCATCTAATCTTGAAGTCAAGTGCGGCTCCGGTGAGGGCAGGGTGCGAACTGAACATTTTCTCCAAGGGGGGACATTTCAAAGAAAACATTCTCCAGGGGGGGACACTTGAAAAGGAAAAGGAGAGAAGATGCAAATGCTCCTTTCACATGATATTTCTTGACAAATGCAGTCGCCGGCACGTGTGGAACTGACTTATATTCAAACAAAAGTCATCGGTTGTCTGTTCTATGGAATCACAGATACACAAGCTACATACAATGTACCTGTATTGGATGCCATCTTTGAGGGTTTTTAGCTTAGAAAAGAGACGAAATTTTAAGGCAGTCGCCTTAGAGTATAGTAACAAATGATAACATACAACCTTCATTTTGACTTCTTGACTTCAATCCCAAATCTTCACTCACTAGTTTAACATTTCTTCAGCAGGGGATAAATAGTATCCCTGGCAGGGATCCATTAATATTTCTCTAGCCAGGGATATTACATTCTTCAGCCGGGGACAATCCTCGGCATTCCCCCCATCAATTCGCACCCTGGGTGAGGGGGTTATGAGGCCATGGCCCCCTCCGAAAATATTTTTACAACTTTAAATTCTCATACTTCATGATTTCCCTCGTTCAATATGTATTTTGAACAATTTATAGACCTATGTAAAAAGTTCAATGACCCCTCCGAGAATTCAGTCTGGAGCCACCTTTGCTTGAAGTTTCCAAATAAGGATTAAACATAAGCACAAATCTCTTTTATTATTTTACCAAAATACCATAGTACGTTGAGCCATATTAAATGAATAGCTGCGCCTCAATATACATCCTACATTTTTTTTTGGGGGGGGGGGGACCAAAATTGGCGATAAATGTAATATATAAATGTAAGTTGGCAGTTATGGACAAAGCTTAGTGAGTAGTTGTCGTTAAAAAACTTACTCAAAAGTCCAAATCATTTGCAGTGCAATCACTCAGTGACTTAAGTGAACGCACTTGAAATTTAATTATTCTGTATTAGCTATGTTTTAATTAAATATCACAGTTTCTATTGTTTTAAACACAAGCAATAGTAAAATTTGCACATTTAAATTAAAAATAGGTTTAAAAAATCATCAGGTGAGAAAACAATTTCCATATTTTGAAATACACAAAAAATTAACAAACTACAGGTAAACTTGCAATGATAATAAGAAATTTATAGTTATATTCAATATAAATTACATATTCAGAAGTTTCTAATGTGGCTAATTCTATGTCAAATAATACCGTGACAAAGAGTTTACATTAGCTATAAATTTAATTAGCCTAGCAAGGATAAAAAAAATTAAATATCATTATTATAAGGAACAGACATTAGAAAAGTTTTTTTTTTCTTCAATAGAAATCGCTCCAGCGTATAAATATTATCTTTGTTGATAAGATTACTGTTACTAATGATAACTTAGAGCATATGAAAAAAAGAAAAAATATATACTAAACTGACTAATATTTGACTGACTATCATGCAAAATTATACTGCATCATAAAACCTTTTTAAAAATTACACTATAAATTAATAATTAACAATGTATAAAACAAAAGTAAAGCCCATTTAATAATTTTTGTTTAAGTACTCATTATCACGTTAAAAAATATTGAAAAAAACTCACTAGTACACGGCTAAAAAATGCTAACATTACGGACGAACGATGTTTATTTACATATACGTACCGGACTACTCAGACACCACCGGCTTAAAACCTGCAGGATACATATTGGCGATAAACTGCTAATACCTACAGGGTCCGTACTGGCGATAAGCTGCCAAAGCTAGTCATACCACTTGCGATTTGTTTAACCAATCAGGAGCATTCATTTAAAACACTATGTGTGTATTTGTGAATATGCTCGGCCACGCCGCGCGGGAGCCTTGTTGCCCGACACGAGACTCATTATGCGGCGTCTTAGGCGTGCGGTACGGGCAGTCATGAACCGGCTATACAGCGGTGAGTGAAACGCTTCTTGCCAAAGGAGTCTGACTGCATGCCAATCACCATAGAGCACTTTAATAAGCCGCACCTGCCCAGCGTCTCGTGTCGATTTTTTGTTCAAAAACTTTCTGGCCCCCCCTGGGTTTTTCTGTCGGAAGTGCTTTTTTTTTGAAGTGGTTTTATTTAAAGATGTTTTATAATTATAAAATTTTAAAATATTTTTCGTGAAGTGGAAAAAAGTTGTTGTGCATTCGGGTGTCTACCGTCATGTAAAAGGAATCTAGTGGGTTGGGTTTTTCCCAAAGATGAAACTCGCTTAGAAACATGGGGGCGAGCAAAAAAAAAGAAAAAATTGGAAAAACCCCAAACCCCAGTGCTTCTCGCATTTGTGGACAACATTTTCAGACAGGGTTTAAAATTTAATAATGTTATTTTTACCCTTTTTTTTTGTATGTTTCCATATTTATTATTTAGCCGATTTTTAATGACACAGTCCCCCTTTTAAAAATGCTCCGTTCCCGGGTGTCCCCCGTGCAAATTTAAGTTAGCCCTTTTTTTTTAAACATTATACTTTAAATTATTTTTTGCCATTCTTAAATGTGGCCGCCTTTCTAGAAATCCGCTCTGGAAACTTGTTATTATGTTGTATGAAAACTTTATTTTCGTTATCAAACTGAAGAAGAAATTGATAACGTATACTTTATCAGTGTTTATAAATGTGTCCTTTTTTTTCTTCCACGCCCACCTGGAAAGTTATTATGGAAAGGAAAGTTCTACATAAATGGTCCAGTATATTTCGTTATTAATTCTAGAAGAAATTTATAACGTAGTATATTTAATCATCATGTTTATAAATGCCGCTTTTGTTTCTCCTTAAATATTGATTACAAGCGGCCGCTTCTTAAAACATACAGAGGTTTCATTGGATTTTACATGCAATGCATTTTCTGTTAATTACTGAAGTATTTCTCATATTTTTATTTTTGACTATAAATTTTCCCCTATTTAAAATTTTTTTTTATTTAAAACAGTTTTTAGCTTGAAGAAATTGAGAAATTATTTTTAAGTTTTGGCACCATAGTCAGATAATGTAGACGCACACCAGGCCTGGATACATTCAAAGGTCTTGCATATAGTTTTCCGGTAATTCAAAGTTGTGTTGGTTTTTTTTTTTTTTTTTTTTTTTTTTTTTAATGGATAGCTACCTAAAATCTTTTTTAAGTCACTATAGCCCAAGCAGAGCTAATTCTAGGCTGGGTCAATGGGGTGTTGCACCGGTGAATAAAAATTAGACATCTTCTTTTGCCCGCAAAGTTTTTTTTTTTTTTAAATCTACCGAAGCTTTGTTATCCCTGTTATTTGTTCTCTTATTTGGTGGGGAGGAATTTAAACAACTTTTATGCTAATAGAACTCCCTGCTTCCCCCCACCCTACCCGTAAGCTGCGCCAATGCACAGAGTCCAAATTTTAAAGACATCTTAATTTGAAGACATCTTAAGTTAGAAATTTATTGTCAGAACATATATTTTTTTCTTTCTCTTTTTGTAGTTTTCTATCTGAGCTAGCTGGGAGGGAAAGGGGGAGGAAGATGGGGTTGAGGTTCTTATCTCCTTTCAGGCTGTTTCAATACTGCCACTTATATAGGTGAACACAGTGTCACACCTTCTGAACAGAGTTGGTTATTCATAAACACTAGACTATCCTTTTTTTTTTTAAACTTGTGATTTTGGGCCTATTCAGCTAACTGGTTGTATTCGAGGCTTTACATCTGCTCTATGCAAGAGACTTCTGATCACTTATTCTTTTTGTTCTAATTTTCTATGGTCCGATTAAATAGAATTTGGTCCAAATACACTAATGATATGATTATGCAACAATGTTTGTTTCTTCTTTTTAAAATTTGGTCTGAGTGAACAGCTGATCTTATTAACTGGAATTCACTGTATTAATTAATTCAATATGCATAACATAGCATTTCCATATAACAAAAAATTTCAGCATTTTGATACAATATTATTTATTTCATTCAGGGAAACCAAACACAGATGAGAATCATCCAGATTATGTTCTAAATGTTTTCTGTTTCAAGATCTACAAAAACACAGCTGCAAAATATGAGAGAAGAAAGGAAAAAAGAACAAGAGGCGACGTCTGCTCTGATTGCTCTAAGCTCTATTCCAGGTTTAAAAAAAAAAAAAAAAAAACTGTTTTTCTTTTCCTAATTGGTTAATGTTTGTAAAGAAATATGTTTATAATTAATGTCTAGTATTAGCACCTTCAGTACAGGGGCGTAGTCAGAAATTTTTCATGGGGGGGGTTACAACTACCTCAACTCACATATATGCATACATGTGTGTGATAAGGCAGTGAAGAATATGCATTTTGTATGGCAAAAAATGCCTCGTGTGGGGGGGGGGGGGTTATGACCAGGGTGAGAAATTGGGAGCAAAAATCTAGGCATCAATGACGCCTAACTTTTTTTTCTCCGGTTGCCAAACTGTCTCGTTCAGGTGCAGTTTCGAAACCTTTGTTTTGTTTTATGCATAAACTATAAACAAATAGGCTTAATGATTATGTACAGTAATAATAAAGAAGGGGATAATACCGTAAGCGGGTGTCCATCGCCAAGGGAGATGCGTCGCCAAAGCTTACTATTTGTAGTAAACAGTCCTGGCAGCGTTGCCAATCGAGATTAGCTATTCGGCCACCCGTCCGGCGGAGTTGTGTTGTTTTATGATGTCATGAGAAACTATACTGTTGGAAGGAATTATGTGATTGGTTGAAAGAATTTCAAGGAGTTTAACTGGCAAAATAACTGAACTTGAATTCGCCGGGAAGGAAGTCGTGTCGTGTCGTCTGCTGAAGTTTTGTATTTTATAATGGTTATTTTTGAAAAGTGTAATTTTTGCTTGGTTTTATAATAAATGTAGGTAATTTGTGTTGAGCTGTAATGATATCGGTTCGTTTATACGCTGAGTTGTTTCTTATTTCTTTATCAAGTCAATTTCGACAAACATTTGAAAATGTTGCGACTGTGTTGAGGTACACTTGTTATGCTTATTTGAATGCTTCTGATGGATTTTTTTTTAGATGAACGCACGTTGTTCATGAATAAAATTTAAGGTATGTGGTGCTCATATATCCGCTTATCATACGGTTGCCTTGTTTACATGTCAAAGGTTTGTTTACAAATCATTGGCGAACAATCTGACGCGAGAGTGAGCGATGCACCGCCAACTGCCGGTGGTAGTTGTGACTGGCAACCATAAAGAATACGTGTTTCGTCAGGTTTGGGAATTTGAAATTGTTTGCGTTATTGATGGAAGGGAATGAAATGTGTTATGTTAATATAAGAAAAGAATTTGTGGGTGTTTGTTAGAAATTTAGTACGTTATAAGCCGGTGGGTGTTGGGGACATTTCTGAGCGGTTATTTACCAAAAAAATAGAGGTAAGTGTTCTTTTTTAACGAATCTTTCGATGTTTAAGGTTTTTAATGTGAATTTTAAATTGATATTTGAAGTGTTTATGTTTTCGTAAGTGCTATTTACGTGCTATTCTAATCATACTGACTTTATAAGAGGTGTACAACTAGGTTGTTTAATCCACCGATGTTTTTTTGAGTTGAAAACGGGCCAGTGTTTGCCCAGTTTACATTAGCTGTACAACTAGGTTGCTTAGTTCACTGTTGTTGTTTTTTTTTAGTTAAAAACGGTCCACTGGTTGCGTAGTTTACATAGCTGTACAACTAGGTTGCTGAATCCACTGAGGTTTTTTTAGTTAAAAACGGGCCACTGGTTGCCTAGTTTAGATAGCTGTACAGCTAGGTTGCTGAATCCACTGAGGTTTTTTTAGTTAAAAACGGGCCACTGGTTGCCTAGTTTAGATAGCTGTACAGCTAGGTTGCTGAATCCACTGAGGTTTTTTAGTTAAAAACGGGCCACTGGTTGCCTAGTTTAGATAGCTGTACAGCTAGGTTGCTGAATCCACTGAGGTTTTTTTAGTTAAAAACGGACCACTGGTTGCCTAGTTTAGATAGCTGTACATCTAGGTTGCTGAATCCACTGAGGTTTTTTTAGTTAAAAACCGACCACTGGTTGCCTAGTTTAGATAGCTGTACAACTAGGTTGCTGAATCCACTGGGGTTTTTTTAGTTAAAAACGGACCACTGGTTGCCTAGAATGACTAGTAAACATGGCGACAGTCGCTGGAGCTTGGCGATCGCCAAGCTCCAGCGACTGTCGCCATGTTTACATGGGGTGGGCACCGGCTTG
>JAWZYV010015390.1:0-65588 GCA_038373885.1 Cheiracanthium punctorium | reverse complement strand
GAAAGAAAACTTGAATGCACATCTTCGTACCCATATACGAGAAAAACTGTACATATGTGACGTATGTCAGAAAGAGTTGTCTAATAAAACACACTTCAAAAGACATCTTCTTACCCACACAGGAGAAAAACCCTATGTGTGTGACATATGTCAAAAAGGATTCTCTCAGAAAAAACACTTGAAAACACATCTTCGTATCCACACAGGTGAGAAACCTTATGTATGTGATGTATGTAAGAAAGGATTTTCTGAGATAGGAAACTTGAAAAAACATCTTCGTATCCACACAGGTGAGAAACCTTATAAGTGTGACATATGTCAAAAAGAATTCTGTCAGAAAGAAAACTTGAATAGACATCTTCGTACCCATATACGAGAAAAACTGTTATGTGACATATGTTAGAAAGGATTTTACTATAAGTAGTGTTTGAATAATCATCTTTGTACCCACATTCAAGTAAAACCATATTTGTATGACTAACGGTAAAAGGTATTTTCTCAGAAACAAATGTTGAGTACAGATATTTGTACTCGCAAGAGAGAAACTATGTATGTGACATATGTTAGAAAGGTTTCTCTGCAAAAGAAAACTCACACATAGGAAAAGAAAATTGTGAAATTTTGGTTATTTCAAGAATTGATGTCTTTCTTTTTCCATTAAATTCGAACAAATAACTATTCAACAAGTTTTTAATGACCTTCAAGCTGAGCCTATACATAGATTTTGTATTTCTTTAAATTTTAAATGAAGAGTTCTGTAGAATTGTTTTTCCTAGAATGATGTGAAAGAAGAGGATAGGTGGCGATTTAGCCTCCTTAGAGGGCAAGTTTCAGAATGTCCCGAAATTAAATTTTAGGTATTCATGAATGTTGTACTTTGCAGCAAGAATTTTATGGATATCTCTAATTTTCTTTGAGAGTGAACTTTGAAAGGAGCATTTTGGTGTACTATCCTCCCCTAGGTTACAGATTTTGGAAAATGATGTCTAATCTTTCACCTATGTTAAAACTATTGCATAGATGCCGAATTTCCTACAAGATTCAGTATTTTTATCTTGGTGAAATACTGACATACATAAAAACGACATTACTTTCCGTCCCCCTAAAATGAAAAAAAAAATTCTTTTTCAAATAAAATGTGAAGTTCTGACATAGATACCATTCACAGCATCCAATGCTCAACTTTTACATGTTCACAAAAGACACATGAATTGCATAAAATATCAGTGCTTTAAGGGATCTGTGATTTTATGTAAATACATAGCTTTTTCTAATCATTTCCTATTTTTGCCATAAGTTGCAAAGAAATCTCAAACTTAGTGTTTACGTGTGCGTATAATGCAGGGTTTATCCCCAAAATTTCCAGAATGATTTCTGAAAATCCTTTATTCAATATCAGTATCTGACCCTATACGTGCTGCATACACCATGTCCAATAGAGTACATGGTTTAAGCAGCACCATAAACAGATTTCAAAGGAACCGATGCATCAAGGAAGTAGCCAGAAAACATTTTCATGGGAGGTGGGTGTTGGAGATATAGGTAAAAATTAGCAATTGCCACTCGCCACGTGGCTATTAAATGTCCACATGTGGCGATAAAAAAAAAATTGCCATCTGTCGTCACTTGAGTCACCATTCTCCCACTGCCTTATGTTTCAGCAATATTTATGTTGAAATTCAGCAGTTTTAAAATAATGGGAAAGTTTAATTTAAGGGATGCGTCACATGGTCGTGGTGGCTGCTGAAGCGGAACATGTGTGAAGCAGTGTTAACCACACTTTGGATGGCAGGTCATTGCCAACGGGCAAAGACACTCTGCAGTGCAAATAAAACAATCAATTAAACACTTTAGAGACATTGGATCCTACATCTGACACTAACTTCTGTCGTTCTGATACTGTCAGATGTCGACGCCCCAACTTTCACAGCTAAAACCTTTTTTATGAACTGCAGGCTTTGCCTCTGGGCTCACTACGAGGGCAGCTCTATCATTTAATACCATGTTTTACTTTATACCATAGAGTTGTATAGTATAAAAATGTAATCTAAATCCATCATAACATTTTATCGAACAAACGTAAAGTTAATTTAGATATGTATTATTTTGCACGTTTTCAAAGATACCTTGATTCCTTTTAATGATTCTTTCTGACCTGACTCTCATTCATAGTAAAAATTTGTTTATTTTCATAAATTAATACTTTTCACAATAAAATTAAATTTTTATTGATAATAAATGTAATTCATTAAATTGATTTTTAATGATAATAAAATAAATTTTATACAAATGAAAAAATTCCACCAATGTGTAGCCATTAATTAAAAAAAGTGGCCATTAAAAAAATGTAGGCTACTGGCCAATGGCTATTAACGAAACACCCTAATTTTTACCTATAGTTGGAGAGCAGTTGCATATGCTTGGGCGGGGGTCAATACCACCCCTTGACAAAAACATTTTAACATGAAAAGCTTTCCAAAGAATTTTGAGTGTCTGCCTCATTTTACCCAGCTTTACCCAGCTTAAAATTTGATTGCATAATGCTGCTCCAAAAAGAAATCCATTTTTTGCTGGACGAGGGTGCAGTAGAAGTACCTCTGACCCTGCCTCAATTACTACCCACATGCAACTAATACCAGACTCATTTCTAAGCTTAGATTCCCACCAAATTCTCCACCCATCAGACAGCGTTGCCAACTACAAAAAATGATTCCGGGAACTTTGGGGACAAAACCTTATGACAAAAACTCTGTCAAATTTGTAAAATTAATTGTAAATAAATGTTGATTCATAGAATGAAACAATTCTGAACCTACTTACTCAATTTTTAGATATCTTCTCTGTGAGCTGGTGCTTGTACCCCGATGCAAATACCTATAAATCTCTGCGCACGATAGTGGGTAGACTCACTAAAGGTAATTCTAGTGCACGAGTGCATTCAAATATCAAACAATAATTTCTCGTTACACAACTAGTCATTTTGCCGTGGTTAGCTGCAATACTATGGACTAGAAATACTTGACCATCTTGTCTATACCAATTGTGCGTATCACCTACATGCATAATTCTACGATCTATCTTTCTAGTTTTGGGACAGAAAATAATCATAACAATCATGAATTTGTTCTAGATGAGAGCGGTATTTTTTTTCTCTGTGTACTATAAGGATAGAACTATTACTTTATTGTATTTAGTTAAAGTAGTTTAAAACAAAAATTCACTCTTTCAGTTATAATACTGATGAAATTTACCTCTAATACAGTAATAGTTTACTGTACTAACATGCTATTGCAAAGCAAAAATAACTTCTAATGCTCAATTGTTTCTGGAAAACCTTGTTTACTCTGTTTTGTGTCATCATGCTGCAATTATCAAGAGTTTGAACATATGGCGCCAATTTTTCGAAACAATTCTAATAATTTTTCACTTTTTGAAATTCTGCATCACTGGACCATATGAACTCTCTTGTTTTTTGAATTACTTTTAGACACAAATTTCCTTTCTAAATTAAAAATATTTTCTTATTTACTTTTTGTCGATTCAGCCAGGAATTGATGTAGCTCAGATGTCTTGTGTAAACGCTTATCTGCAGGCACGTGGTTTTGTTTTACTGTAAAATCACTTATTTTCATGAGCATTAATTTTTGGGAAAATAAAGATATCCGTGATTTTGCGAATTTCTCTGTGAATAGAACTGAAAATAGAAAAATCCTGAAAGTACCTAAATATAGAAACCTTTTTGCATAAATCATTTAAAAAAACCTCCCTTTGTCCAAAAAGTTCTCCCTCCTCCACCCCCCCCCCATCCCATTTTGAATGATTTCAAAGAAGCTGGTCAGGCCTGGACTGGCTCTCTTGGGGGCCCTTGGCTAGAGATTTAAAAGGGACCTCTTAAGGAGCCGATTTGTCGGTTTGGGAGCCCTGGGGCAAAAGCTTCATTGGGGGGCCCCCTCTTTCGAAAACTTTTTCAAAATTTACAAATTTTTAGGGAACAATTTGGGGGCCATGCCCTCCCGGAAATCAGGCCCTGCCTCTTACTGAGGAATTTAGAGGAAATAGAATGTTAGAATACGTAATATTTGAAAATTAGGCTTACGCGCCTAAAAATCACATTTAACGATTTTAGACATTTGGGAAGCCCTGACTTTTCAGAGGCCCCCTTGCGTCGTGGGGTTTCTGGGATCCTCTGCTGCGTCACTGCGTAAGATTGCTGGAAAATAAATAATCAAATTACTCTTATTATAAAGTTGTATATCCACTTTTGAATGTCTCACCGGGGGCGATCGCCGACCTGGGTATGGTATAGATATTGTTAGTGAATCAGTTGCATTCTATTAGTTATATGGTATAGTCTTATATTCAAGAAATAGTTCAAAAAAAGAAAGTTTATGAAAGAGTTTAACTGAGCAATAAATCCTTAAATTTTGGTAAGTAAAAAATTTATGATTTTTTATTATTATTAGTTGAAATGAAAAAAAAAAAAGTATTTCACAAAGATTTACTTTTTATGAAAGTAAGGCTCGAGAAAATAAGTAATCTTACAGTACTTTCAGGGAAATGCAAAAGACGGCAAGTTAGAGTTTCTATAAGAAAAGTAGTTTCATTTTGTTACGAAAACTCCAAAATTCGGGATATTCATAGGCTTTTGTCTTCCTCTTCTTTCCTTTCTTTGGCTCTTGTTCATTGTTCATATTTCTTATACTAAGCATCATTTTTTAAACTACAGCAGTATACGGTCAGAATGATTATTATTATGTGACTTTCTTTTCAGTGTGCAGATTGTGCATGTACTTCCTGTACTTCTTTGTTAGAGCTGATAATAAGCACAGTTATCGTTAAATCAATAGTACTGTGAAGTACCCTAAGTCCAGTAGTATTGTTTTAGATGCCGAAATATGTACACAACTGAAGTGTATTAACAATGCAAATGCAGTTATCTAAAATGCCCAATTTTGTTTTGTTTTCCTGTAAGTAGGAATTGTTTGTTTGTTTGTGGGATTACGGCAGATTAGCTACGTGTGGGCTCTAGGCCGAAGGATGGTGTGCCCTCCGTGGGGGTCTTACTATAGTGGGAGCATGCTCTAGGCTCCTTACTATGGGAAGAATTAAGAAGGTGTTGGATGTAGAGTCTGTCCTGAAGTAAAAACAACTTCCGAATAAAAACTTGACAAATTTATTCAGGATGAATCGAGCATGTGAGCTCTACACAGAACTAGCACAGAATTACAACATGCGGCCCCAAGGCTGCTGAAAGGAACACTGTCACACACGAGGGAGCAAGTTCTGGCAGTGAGAGCGAGACGAAGAAAAGAAGTTAGTGAAACATGTGTCACGAGTCCTTTTATATCTGGTGCTGTCCACCAGCGTTGCTAGATTCACTGGCTCTGCAACCGAGAAGGCAGCCACGAACGTTCCTCACAGTGTGCGTGAAGGAATGCACAGATGTTAGCCCTATCAGGCATCAAAGCGTTATTTTCGGTCTTGTTACCGTACTTTCGTAAATACTTCTTTTAAGCTTAAATACAAACAGAAAACAAGTTTCAGTTCACATTTATTTGATTCTAAAAGTTAACCTCTAAAATTCTCTTATTTTCCGTAATTCAATATCGGCCAATCAATTCATAGCATCAATTTAATCTGTAATGCTTTAAAACATCTCTTAAAAGTTTCTTACCTCATTGGTTTCTCACAACATGTGAACAATTGCTAACACACTTTCCTTTTGCGTTATGCAAATTAACTTTGACTTTTGCTTTATGCAGATTAACGCCGATCGTCTAATGACGCCGTGCGCCTCGCACGTGCCTAGGAAATGCAATCCCGCACTGTTTCTCACCTTGTGGGATTTCGGGATTGAGATTTACTGATCCCGCGGGATTGGCATTTCATTTAGCTAGGACTTCATTTCAACAGAGGAAAATAAAAAGAGTAAGATTTTAAGCACTATGAAGTTTAACTTTAATAATAATAATTAATCTTATGAGATAATTTATACAATAACTTACAGAAATATGAAAATTTTCAGAATGATATACTAAGTTATATCTCAATATATTAGTATTAGTTATGTTAGTTGCTAAAAATCAGCAATTTACAGAAAAATACAATTTATAAATACTACATTCACACACTTACGTTATTTTCTTAGTTGCTGAAAAAAGAACGTACAAAATCGAACAAATCCAATGAATTATTTCCTGGTCTAGATTTAATTTTAGTAAAATAATTAAATGTGAGCATTAAAAAAAAATTTAAAACTGAAATTAAAACTTTTTTATAATTAATTCGTGACTGTTCGCTAAGAGATTAATTAGTATGAAATATTTCAGTTCATTTGAGATTGGAAGTTTGCAAAAAATTTATATTTAGATGTTTGATCCACACTCCCATTGGAAGATATATATAAAAAAATAAAACTTTAAATTAAAATTTGTAATTATTGATTCGTTTATTGTTAGAGGAGGATGAAGACATGAATATTCAAAAATATTCGTTCTGTTTATTGAGAAAGTGGTGTGAAATCGTAATAAAAAATAATTATTTCTCAGTATCAATCCCACGGGACTATTTGTGTAGGATCCAGCGGGATCCGTTCCCGCAGGATCGGGATTGCATTCCCTACACGTGCCGTTCTTCTCCCGGTACGCATGTCCTTAGATTAGCGTACTTCGCCGATTGCAGCTAAGATTTAAATACTTCTAGCTTTGATGCCTGGCTAGCGCTGCTCAGTTTTTTGCTTACCTAGTTCTTTTTCTTTTAGCATTTTTAGTTTGACACTGTAAGATAATAAGAGTACAATAATCGTAGGCTCAAGTGAGCCCTTACTTTTTCAAAAGGAATACTTCAATATGTAACAGCAAATGATAATGTAAGTTCTGTTTTTACTTACTTGTGGCTTTTTCCCGGATTGTAACGAGATGAATGACCTTTCAAGATTGCAATAAAAACAGTTTTTATCTTATTAAAAATATTTTTAATCATTTTACAACTTTTTACACTGTCTTATACATTGAGCAAGTCTTTTAAAAACTGCTTCCATTGTGCGTGAAGTCTGCTAAAAAGTTTTAGTTGGTTAGCACTGACGGACTTAGTGAAATTAATTGAGACTTTATAATTTTATTCAACCTTTCCTCACTTGCCCGTTCAGTACTGACTTACACCTCTGAAGCGTGCGACCGCCGACAGTTCGGGTCGGCGCTAGGGAATGCACCGACTAGACGATCGCTAACTGTGGAGGTCGCCACATTACTAAGGGATCCTAACTCGTATTTACACAACCACAAAAAACTCCAAACGGTTAGGTCGACGGACGCGCAATGGGACTCGAACCTGTTGCCTTAGCTCGTTTACCATTTCCAGTGATATAAACACTGTGCCATGGTGAGGCCCTGTAAGTAGGTAATTTAGTAGTTCGAATATATTCAACATTGCAGCCTTTTTAGGCTCTGTTTATCCAATTATTTGATGAGTGTGAAAATTATAAACATTTATAGCTTCATTAAAATATGTTTGTCAAAAGGTATGTAAGCATATAAATAAGTAAACCATTGTGGAATTTGAAGACCAATTTAACACATCACTACTTGTTGAGAAAAATAAACTTTTATTTACCAACAACATAACACACAACGCGTACAGAGAAAAATGTACACATGCTCCAATTGGGAAGAGCAGGCTTCTCTCGAAAGAGCGCGCAAACATTCTTGAAGTACTTAGCTTTTGGGGTGGCGCAGCATGTAACACAGGCCTTACAAAATATTTATTTGATAGAGGTCGCTGCATGTGTATCTCCCCAGTGCAGAGGGTGAACGATCAAAGAATACAGAAAAAAATAAATTTATGACACTACATATATATGAATGCAATGGAAATGAAAGGAGAACACAAATACAAAAGAAAAAATACAAGTACAGTGGAACCCCAATCTATCGTTCCCGCATTCATCGTTTTCCCGTATTGATCGTTTTATTTCTATGGTCCCTGCACAAACTGTATTCAAATAACGTTAACAAAACCCGCATATATCGTTCGTCAAAAATTCGCTTTCCCGCATTCATCGTTGTAAAATGTTTCTTCTGACCGAAATGAAATTGAAGGTCAAGTGGATCAATATGGCCTACAAATTTAATTACTTACTGGTATGACATCTTGAGTTGATGATGGTATAGATGAAGAGTTCTTACATCCAGCAGGGATGTGTATGGTGTGAAATGTAGTAATTATATTTCCATTGATTTAGAAGTAGCAACGTGTGATATCCTAAGAATGGGAGAAATATGATGCAAAAAATGAAAATAATGGAAGATGCTGAGAATAATATTCATGTCGATGAGACTGAGCCAACACTAATGCCTAGTTTTGTCCTACGCAATGGCGGTATTTGAAATTGTATGACTTTTATATACACATAAAAAGACAATAACATGAATACACATAAAAAATACTGTAAATCTTGAAAATTTTATTTAATTAAAAGATTAATGAAAAACCCAGTGTAAAACTACTGATTTTTTAAAAATAAGTATCACTTAATTTCTACACAACTTCAATTTGTTTCATTTACAGTTTGGTAACAAATTTAGTATTTTTGGCATACTGTATACATAAATACTGTTTTCTTCGTATTTTGACTTTAACCCGCATGCATCGTTTTTTAGTAAGCGCTCCTTGAAAAACGATAAATCAAGGTTCTACTGTATGTACTTAATAAAATAAAATTAACTTGCACTATATTATTGTGATTAATCTTTTGGAAAAATGTACATGCCGCCCACTTCGAGTTGAAGTTGGGAGAACAATTTCAAGTTTACTTTTAGCGACATTTGGTGGTTGAATATTTGATTGTTTCGAGGAATCGGAAAAATCTGCTGATTCTGACAATATAGATACGGTTTTTGTTGATCTATGGATACAGTCACCTCTTTTTCCTTTGTTTTCATTGTGAAATATTTATCTTTTCTTGAAATGACAGGATGTGGACCTGTATAAGTTGGTGGAAAGGGAGGTTTTGTAGAGTCAACACGTAAAAATACATGTGAGCAGGTTTGTAAGGAGGGATGAATGTATACAGATCTATTGCAGTGTTTTGAAGTAGAAACTGGATTGAGACATTGCATTGTATGTCTGAGATTTGTTATATAAGATTCTGTTGGATTAGTTATATTATTTGGAACATTTAAAATGTCAGAGGGTAATCTGAGGGTTGTTCCATAAACTAATTCTGCACATGTAGTGTTTATGTCAGCTTTTATCGCAGATCGAATTCTTAGTAAAACTATGGGAATTGCTTCAGTCCATTTAAGGTGACTACGGGTTGTAATTGAACTTTTGAGATGCTTGTGAAGACGTTTTACTAGTCCATTAGAGATGCAAGATGGTAAGAAGTGGTTCTGATGCGATTGGTACCTAATATTTCTGTTGAATTTCAAAATAGATTAGACTTGAAAGCTCTACCTTAATCTGTGGTTATTGTAACAGGACAACCAAAACGAGCAATCCATGTGTGAACCAATGCTTTACATGCTGTTTCTGCAGTTATGTCTGTTATTAGAATAACTTCAGGCCATCTCGTAAATTGGTCGATTATTGTCAAACAATGTGTATAATCATCAAATGGGTGAAAGGGTCCAATAAAATCAAGATGAATGTGAGCAAATCGAGCATCTGGTAAGGCAAAAGTGCTGATGGGAGATTTAGTGTGTCGGTGAATTTTAGAACGTTGACAATTTTGAACAGAGCTTTTTATAAAGGCATTCATGTTAGGCCAGAAGTAACGCTTTGTTATTAACATTCTGGTACCTCGAATACCTGGGTGAGATAAGTTGTGAACATTTTCAAATATTTTAGAGCGAAAGGATTTTGGGACAAATGGTTGGGGGAAATCTGAAGATACATCACAATACAGAGATACATCTTCAAGAGGAAAATATTGCTTCTCAATTTTAATGCTTTTGTGAATTCAGAAGTGCCTGTAGTTCAGAATCATTCAATTGTGCAACAGACATTTCATGAAAATCTACCATTTTGTTTGAGATAGCATGAATTTCAATGCGAGATAAGGCATCAGCTACAATATTCTCTTTTCCCTTACATACGGATGTCAGTTGAAAATTGAGAAATGAAATCTAAATGCCTAAGTTGGCGAGGTGAACATTTTTCGGGCTTTTGTGTAAAAGCATGTTCTAATGGTTTGTGATCAGTATAGATAGAAAATTCTCTTCCTTCAAACATATGTCAATTTTTTTTTTTTTTTATCGAGGAGTATATGGCCAAAAGTTCTCTATCATATGCTGACAATTAGTTTGACTCTTTGAAAGTTTTGTGGAATAAAAGGCAATGGGTTCCCAAGTTCCATTTGAAAACTGATGTAAAGTACTGCCATTTGCGAACATAGATGTATCAGTCCAAAGACTTAAAGGAGCACCTGGAATTGGATGATTTAAAAGGGTTGCTTTGGCAAAAGATTCCTTAGCCTTCAAAAATGCCTTTTCAGCTTCCTCTGACCATTCGAGGGGGTTTTCAACTTGTTTAGTTGGACGGGATGATTTCTTTTTGTTAACATGACCTTCAAGAAAGTTAGTTAAGGGGGATAATATGTGTGCAGCATGTGGCACAAACCTACGATAAAAATTGAATAGGCCAAGAAATCTGCAAAGTTGTTGGTTTGGGGAAATTTTGTATTGCATCAACTCTGTCTGGAATTTGAGAAACACCTTCTTTAGAAACTTTAAATCCCAAAAATTTAAGGTAGGAACTCCAAATGTACACTTTGAGGATTTGATTGTCAGCCCATAATGATCTACACGTTTAAAAAGAGCTTTTAGATGTTCAATATGCTCTTCACTACTTTTAGAGGCAATCAGAATATCATTCACAAATGCATATACCCCTACTAAACCTCTTGTCACTTCATCAATAAACCTTTGAAATGTACTTGATGCATTGCACAAACCAAACTGCATCCGAGTGCTCTTGAAGAGTCCAATTACTTTGAGTAAATATTTTCTTAGTTCACTCAGAATAAGAATATACAGTGGACTCAACAATACAAGAAGATCTACCTTACGCGAATGAATATTACTCTTAGCCCACAATGATAAATTTTTTCACAAACAGTAACAAACGCTACCATTCATTCATTCATAAATTTAGGTGGGAAATGATAATGTATACAGTTATTGAATAGTTTTAAACGTACTTTGTTCTGACGAAGGGATGAAGAAAACCTGTGCAATATAGATATTTAATAAATGAACTGAAATTCATTAGAAATAAATATCACATTTTCATATAAAGTTACGCGGGACATTTCATCCTTTAATGCAAGTATTTTTATTATGGGACGAATTTAACAATTAAAATAATAAGGGAATTTAAATTTTAGAAAAGAAAAAATCATGCACATTAAATATTTATTTACGGAATAAAATTTGTTAAAAAACAATATAAAGTAGCATAAAAACAGTTATATAAACATTATTTAAATGCAATGATGTTCTATTTTCAAATGCATACCTATTTAGTGCAGAGGGTTTATCTGAAAGCAAGAAACTTCGTACTTTGAGATAAATGCACCTTTCACAAATAGCTTCAGGAATAGGACACCCAAGCGTTTAACAACGAAGGAGTAATGGTTTAAAACCGTGGGGTGTCTGTGTCTCCAAATACCCCTGCTTTTCTGACCTTTTTAATGTGGAAGGAGGAGCAAAGTAAGAAATCGATCTTTTTCCAAAAATTTTGTCTGTATAAAGGGACAAATAATACTTTGTCTAAATTAGATAAAAGTGAGGGGGTGAAATATTTTAGAAGACTTAACTGAACTCTTTTTCGCCATGTTTCCCGAATTCTATTATCTTTTAAATTTAGTGGTATAGTACAAGATGTTTTATGAAAAGGTAGCTCCGATTTTTATTGTACGAAAGTTTTCAACTGAGAATAACATAATAAAATTTAAAAATCATTAATTTCTTCAATGTTCTGCCAGTGATGTGGCTCGCGTATTACAGCGCACAAAAAAAAAAAAAAAAAAAAAGTAAAAATAATATTGAAATTTCTATTAAGTATTTAGCATCTTGTTTGCTGTTGGTGTAGCATTGAAATGGAAATCTCGGGAGCTCACTGCAGACAGAGCAGCCTTAAAATGCCAGATGCATCTTTCCCCAAATCTGCAACACTTTGG
Source organism: Cheiracanthium punctorium (assembly GCA_038373885.1). Taxonomy (NCBI): domain Eukaryota; kingdom Metazoa; phylum Arthropoda; class Arachnida; order Araneae; family Cheiracanthiidae; genus Cheiracanthium; species Cheiracanthium punctorium. Next base: position 53,410 of record JAWZYV010015390.1, on the reverse strand, counting down.
TGAGATGCAATTGGCAAAAGCCTCTGAATGCACATAATATGGCACGCGGAATTGTGTTAACCCGTTTGTTTATAATGGAGCACTCGGCTGCAGCCTTAACGCCTTTGTATTTATGCGCATTTTTTTTTCTTTTGGGATTTGAAGCGTTTGTGAACAGTTGATAAATATTAGGAAATGGAGTACTGTATTTCAAACCGTTATGTAGTTGGTTGAAGTATTCTAATACAGGTAACTGATTTTAAATACGTGATATTAAAAAAATTTTTAAGTACGGATTACTGAGAAATGACTTATTTTTATAAGGAATTTTTTTTTTTTTTTTTTTACACGCTGTTAATGTAAAATGCACTTATTTCAATCTCATAAAATTTACTTTTAAATATTTCTATAGTTCATTGTAATTGTAGTATTATGTAAAAGCCTGAAAAAAATCATATTTTATATGATTAGTATTTAGCAATGTTATTCTTGTGTGTCTTCATAACTGAATTATGATTCACCTTTAAACGTCTGATTTCAGGCTCTAAATTAATATTTTTTGAGTATTTCATATTACTTTTGACACTTTTCAGTATCTTAATGCAGAGCTTATTCTAGGTTAGGAAAAGTGCAAACTTTTTAAAAAAGGGTATTATTATTTCTAAAAGGCATTGTATTTGTTTAAAAGGGCATTAAACATCCTAATTAAAAGCAGTTCTAACTTGCAATAAAAGAACTTTTCGTATTTTAAATTGCTGCTGAGGAATATATTGCTGAGGAAGAGAGCCAGGCATTTTGAATTAAGACAAGAGCTGAAGAAGGTGGTGGCTGCAACTGAAAGTGCTACAAACGGATTTTAAAGTGTTTTTAACTGTTTTTAATGAACTTTTCTTACTTAACAAAATTGAGTAAAAGAGTTACCAATCTTTATTAATGTATTAACTAACATTATATAAATCTATGTAATGCTAGAGAGTTAAATAGTGGTTATGTAACTTTGTTAACTTATTTTATTAACACCATTTTAAATAGTTAATGACAGTATCCCTTTAAAGGATTTTAAAAGAAGGCTTTAAAAAAAAGGGGGGGAAAACACTCAGATATACCTAACAGGGAAGAGAATGCTTAATTAAGTAAACACTTAGCAGCTGATCTTAAAAATTTTATTTAAAACCGAGAATTATCAATAAAAATTCAACTGAATGAAGAATCCTAGTGTTTTCCTCTCTTTCGGAAAGTGGGGTAGAAAGTAGATAGGTTGTAATTTTGTGCAACTAAGTATTTTTATGTGTACTACCATGTATGGAAAGTATTGTAAGAAAAAAACATGAAAAGACTTTGAAATTTTGTTGTAGTTACACATTTTTAGGTCTTTTGAATTCATTTATACTATTCTTATGAGATGTATTTATGTAGGTGCTTGTGTGTGTGTATATACAGTAGAATCTTCCTATAACTGTCTCCCTGCAACAAATTTCTCCCTATAATGAAATTTTTAATCTTAGGGCTACACAAAGAAACTGGACAATCTGAAGTGCAAGTGGGAGCAAACCTTCTTCGGCATTGCCTGGTGCAAATCGATTTTGTATCATGCAGCTGTCCAAAAGAAAGAAAGGTTCTTGTAGATGAAAGAACATTTTTGACTGATCAGCAAAGTACTAGAACTGTGATAATAGGGCCAGTGGACAAAAAAAACAAGAAATTTTTGCGTACCGGTAACGAGAGAAATTTTTGTGTACCGGTAACAGGGTTGTTAAAAACCTGGGTATTTTCAGAAAAAACCCAACCCACTGGGTTTTTTTCAGAAGAAGGGATGGGATTTCAGAATATTTGAAAAAAAAATTTGCTTATTACTAAATGCAACTTAAAGCAAACTAATTGATTACAAAAATCAATTATAAATCAAAAGTGCTTAATTTAATAGTAATAACTGATTACAATTATTAATCATACATGAAAAAATGTATAAATCAATAACAATAGCAACCTCAATCATGGTTTCTTAGATAAATTGACTACTAGTAGTAATTTTAACAGTGATATACTTGTGCTTAATTACAACTTTTTAAACTAACAATTTTTTTATGGTTAAAAAATCCTTATTCATTTTAATACAGATAGGCATAAAAATTTACTCTAGAAAGTTTTAATGCCTATGTGAAGTCTGATTATTTTTTTTTTCCTCAGGTAGGTGGTGTTGTGGTAGGAGGTAGGGATCTGTTTATAAACTTTACAAGTGGTGTACTGAAGTTTGAAAAAACCCAGTTGGGTTTATTCAAGTGGGCTTTTTCGAAAAACCCACCCGGGTTTTTTTCAGGTTAGGCAAAATCATAACAACCCTGACTGGCAATAAACATGCGATGAACTGATTATACGGATTTAATTTTTTGGAGTGACAATAGCGAGTGGTTAGAGCCTCCAGTATTAACCCTTTGAGGTGCAACCCTTTCCCAATGCTGAAAAAAGAGCAGCCGTTGCCATCGCTTGACTTAACTACCAGCAAGATGGCAGACGATCGAAATGTTCATTGCGTGCCACCGATCTAGAGATCGTTTTTTGATGCAGCTGGCTGTGCTCGAAAGAAATGGCGTGCTAAAAAGAAAAGGATTCTCGTGGAGCTATGTCACCCGCAACTATTTTGATAGAAATCAAATCTATTCTTCGTGACTGGCAACAGTCAAAACGTCAGAGTTGGGTGTTCCCAGAGCGGGATCACTGCGCATTAAAGGGTTAAAAGACATCTCCAATGAAGACTTAAAATCATTCCTGTCAAAAGAGATTGCTTCAGTTAAATTTCCTCATTTGTTTAGCTTCCCATGCCAGACACAAAGAACTGAATGCTGTGTGAAACTGGTAACAGAGGCTGCATCTCTTGTTTTTGGAGAAGATATGGGGCAGATTTATAAGATCTAGGCTCAAATCAAATAAAAAATTAATACAAAATCAGAGTTCAAATTAAAATTGTTTTTCTCGCACTAATTATACCTCACATTTATTATATATTAGTAATTTGAGGTTTATTTTTATCAGTTAAATACTTTTAGTTTTTTGTTGTCTTCAGCACGTCAACTTAATTAAATATGCAAAAAATCCAAACAGTTTAATTCTTTAGATTCATATGTAATCGCAGTAGTTTGAAAGTACTTCCGAAATGATTCTTGCAGAAAACTTAATTCCGGATTCGTAGCTTAAAAGTTCAGTGTAGATCGAAAGTTCTAGTAAATAGTTCAGTTGACAGGACCAAAGGTAAATTTTATTAGAAAGTCAATGAAGTCAGTCCACTATACACAAATCACAGGAATAAATAATCTATAACGCGCTTTACAACAGCCAGCTTAATACAGAAGCTTTCTCAGATGCTGTATTTCACACTCAATGAAAATTCTTTCACGGGCTAAAATTCAGTGGAAAATTCTTAGTAGTTCCTCAGGATTCAACATTAAAAAATAAGCGATAGATCACTTACAAAATTGCACAATACAGAGCCTTGTGCTCTCAGCAGAATCAAGGTCTGTGCGCAACAGCTGTCTGAACTCTGGAGCAACCCCGCTCTTTTATACTCTTCAGACTATTGTGTAATAGTAGAGCAGGGAAACTAAAATTACAAGCCCTATTATTAAAATTGCGCCAAATGTCACCAAGCTTGGTGAAAAATTGCCAAATTTGGTGTCAAAAATAAGTTTCCAAAACTGAAGTTAACTAAACAATAGCGCCAGTATTTCTGGAGAAATCTACGGTAAACAATGGGCCACCAAAAACTCCCTATTTCACATTCTAGTTAACTGACTTTCATGCAATGAAATTTTAAATAATTGACGCATATAATTCGAATTTTAGACTAGTTTAACACCAGAAGAGCAGGGCTCCCCAAAAACTCATCTCCATCTCTCGTCACCAGAAACTTCTTCACATCTGCTAAAAAATAGCAGAAGCTCATGATATTGATCTGAGATGTCCTCGTACAGTTAGTCTCCAAGTTTGCTGATCTAACCCAGAAGTTCAAAAAGCACAGAGGATTACTTTAGATTATCGATTATTTGAATGACAAAATTCAGAAATAGATTGATAGCATTGTAAATTGAATTACACATAAATGGCAACCCAGAGAAAATGTGGTTTTCTTCATTTGGAAACAATGAGCATTGACAACACAACATGGAAATATAAACATTTCTGAAGCAATAAAAAAAATGAAAATTATGTACAAAATATATAACAGTGTCACCATCAGGAAACATTAGGCATTTGCAGCAAGGCATGGAACTGACAAGATTCAGAAATATGTTGGTGGCAGTGTAAATTTACAAATTATGCTCAATTATTGGCTTGGAGGGAAAGTTCTGTCGTATTTTAAATAGGCATGTGATTTTTCTTGGAAATTAAAAAAAAACATCCGGCTAGTGAGTCGATCGGATTTTTTTTGTTCTTTTAGCTGCTGTATAATATAAAAGGTGCCCTTTTTTACCTTTCACCATTTACTTGTGATATTTAAAGTGAAAAACATGTCAGTAGATAAAGTGCAGTGTCTGATGGTGTAAGAATGTGTTCATCACATCTGATTACACACAATCTGGAGCCGTTTTTGGACAGGCTGGTTACTGGAGACTAAAAGTGGATTCTTTAAGAGACTATTAAGATAAACAAATCTTACTGCAAACCAGGAACATCATCAGAAACACTTCCAAAACCAAGTATTCATCAACGAAAAGAACTGCTTTGTTTGTGGTGGGACAGGAAAGGCCCAGGGTACTACGAGTTGCTGAAACAGGGAAAAACCATCAACGTGGATCTGTACTGCAATCAGCTGGATAAATTGAATGCAACTATCAAAGAATAAAGGCTAGCATTAGCGTCCAGAAAAGGAAAAAGTATTCCACCACGATAATGCTCGCCCTCATACTGCAATGGTGACACAACAAAAACTGAATGCGTTAGGATGGGAAATCCTTAGTCACCCACCGTATTCACCTGACATTGCACCATCTGATTATTACCTGTTCAGATCTCTGCAAAATTATCTAATGGGAAAAAAATTCAAGTCTTTTGAAAGTGTTTCTAAGGCAGTTGCTGACTATTTTAACTGTAAGGATGAGAACTTCTACAAAACAGGAATTCACATGTTACCCGAAAGATGGCAACAGGTTGTAACAAATAACGGAGCATATATAAATGATTAATATTAAACACATATTTTTATAATTTCAAATATTTTCTTTAAAATACGACAGAACTTTTCCTCCAACACAATAATAAAGTGTACAACCAGACATTAGTTCATCACGATACATTATCATTGCCAGCAAGATATGGGAATGATGAAAGATATTTTTTCAATACTTGAAATATATAAATTATGTACAACATATGTAAGAGAAAATAAACATTCTTGATCAGGAAACTATACACATTGGCAGCAAAGCACAAAAACGACAAAATTCAGAAATATATTGGCAGCAGCTTAAAAATTATGTACAAAATATGTAATAGAAAGGATAAGAAATTCTTCGAGAAATTGCATAGTAGAAGCAAGACACGGAACTGACAAAATTCCGAAATATATTGGTAGCAGTATAAATTTTAAAATTATGTACAAAATATGTGACAGAAAAAATAAGACATTCTTTAGGTAACATTACACATTCGCAGCAAGACATGGAACTGATTAAATTTAGAATTGCACTGCTGCTGGTGTACATTTAAAAATGACACACAAATGACAACCCAGAGAAAATACGGTTTTATTTTACAGGAAACAGGCATTGGCAACAACACATGGATATCAGAAAATATTTTTTGAAGTATGTACAACACGAAACATTACACATTTGCGGATAAGCATGGAAATGACAAAATTCAGAAAAATATATTGAGGGCAGCATAAACTTAAAATAAATAAGTACAAAATATGTATCGGAGAGGATAAGATATTCTTCAAGAAACATTACATATTAGAATCAACACACGGAATCGGCAAGATTCCTAAAGTATATTGGTGGCAGTGTAAATTGAAAAGTTATGTTCAATTGATAAATAGAACCTAATATTTGTTCTACATAATACATTATCATTCCATCAAACGATGGGAATGATGAAATTGAACTATATCTTTGCAGAAGTTTAAACATTAACATTTTGTATGAAATATGTTACAGAAAATAAGTGTTCCTAATCAGGAAGCATTACACATTGGCTGCAAGGCATGGAACTGACGAAATTCAGAAATATATTGGTGTTAAGTATAAATTTAAAAATTATGTACAAAATATGTAACAAAAAATAAGACATTCTTCAGGTGACATTACACATTGGCAGCAGGACAAGGAACTGACAAAATTCAGAATTACATTGGTGGTGGTGAAAGTTTTAAACATTACACACAAATGACAACCCAGAGAAAATGGGTTTTCTTTTTCAGGAAATATTAAGCATTGGCAACACAAACTTGGATATGACAAAATGCATTTTTTAGCAGAATAAAAATTAAGTATACATAAAAAATGCACGACAGAAAATGAGATATTCTTCAACAGGGAATTTTGCACTTTAGCAGCATCACATGGAAGTTACAAATTTAGAAATACACATGTGGCAGTGTAAATTTAAATTGATCTTTAATTGATAAACTGTAACACATGACACTTGTTCATCAGTATGCATTATCATTGGCGGCATGGCATAGGAATGACAAGGTTGAAATATATTTTTTCAGCAGCCTAAACATGAAAATTATTTTCAAAGCATGTAAAACAAACATAGACATTCTTAATCAGGGAGCATTACACATTGGCAGCAAGACATGGAACCGGTGAAATTCAGAAACATACTGGCAGCAGTGTAAATTTAAAAGTTATGAACAATTTGGGTAAGAAAAAAATAAATTTTTCAACAAGAAACATTACACATTTGCAGTAAAGCATGGAACTGACAAAATTCCAAAATACATTGGTGGCAGTATAAATTTAAAAATTATGTACAAAATATATTGACAGAAAAAATAAGACATTCTTCAGGTAACATTACACATTGGCAGCAGGACAAGGAACTGGCAAAATTCAGAATTGCATTGGTGGTGGTGAAAGTTTAAACATTACACACAAATGATAACCCAGAGAAAATGGGTTTTCTTTTTCAGGAAACATTAGGCATTGGTAACACAAACTTGGATATGACAAAATATTTTTTAAAGCAGAATAAAACTTAAGTATATATACAAAATGCACGACAGAAAATAAGATATTCTTCAACAGGGAATTTTGCACATTAGCAGAAATACATGGAAGTTACAAAATTCAGAAATACATATGAGGCAGTGTAAATTTAAATTTTTGTTGAATTGATAGACTGTAGAACATGACACATTTTGATTGGAAGCATGACATGGAGCTGACCAAATTCAAATATATTTTTTCAGAAGTTCAATTCCAAAAATTATGTACAAAATATGATACAGAGAAAATTAGACATTCTTTATCAAGAAATATTATGCATTGGCAACAAGACATGAAAGTGATGAAATTCAGAAATACATTGGTGGCTGTGTCAATTTTTAAAAATACACAAAAATTATAAAACAGAAAAAATGGGGGCTCCCTTCATTAGGAAACATTTGGTGACATGACAATGACAAAATTGAAAGATATTTTTACAGCAGTTTAAATATGAAAATTGCACATTGTACAGAATATGGAAAGTCTTCGTCACTTTTAAATGAAACACTTTAAGGAGAAACATTAAAATATTGGTGCAAAACATGTCATAAACAAAATTTAAATGAATAGTTAGACAAAACTTCTACAATGGATACAGTTCTATGTTTCTTCATTAGGTTCTGCTGCTACATTCTGACAGTCCCAATGGTACCACATTTGACATTTATCACACATAATCATGTTTTCCTGTGTTGTGATTTCAGAGCATGCATTACAAGCCCATTCTTTCTTTTTCAATTGTAAAAGATTGCTAATTAATGCCCAAGCAGACTCACTAACAAATTTCTTTGCAGACAATATGTCCCATTCTTTAAAGTTTATTACAGTGAAATTTGTAACACTGAAATTTCACTAGATCTTCAACATCTCTTTTGGAGGTGAAGTGTTGAATGAATGAAATAACATTCTTTGGAGTCCTTTGGTTTCCTTTTTTGTTAGTTTTTAAAGTTGATTGCTGCTGACAGACATTGTAATTATGGTCTGCATCTTTGATATTACTACTTGTTTCATTGAACAGTTGCTGCTGGAGCTCTACTTTTTCTTCAAAAGTAGGCTTTTTATATTTTATGTTTCTTTTTTTAATCTTTGTTGTAGAAAAAAATCCATGCTGCTTCTCTATGTTTATGTTGTGCGGCTTATTTTTTTTGTGACTTCAACTGCTCTGTTTTTTTTTTTTTTTTACTTTCTGACAGGGTTTAAAAGATTTAGACAGGTATTTTGATATTTCTTAACCTTCAGTAAAGTACTTCTGTCATTACATTTTTCAATTAACTCTGCGATCAACATTTGCCTTTCAAGCAATTCCTTTTTAATGAGATCATTGCTGCTTATTTCTGGATTTACAATGCTCAGAATTTCTGTCTGTGAATTCACTTCGATAATTTCTGCTACAGCATTGTAAACTTCTGATTCAGAGACTTCAGCAATGTCAGTAGAAGTTGAATGTGCTTCTTTTTCCTGAACGGCCAACAGATGTATATGTCTGCAAATTGTGGTTCCACTTAAACCATCTGGGCAATTGCATGAATATGAATGCAAACATATACCGCATTCTTTGCATTCAACTTTGCAGTCATATGGACAGGCTTCATTTTTACTTATACAGTAAAACGAATTATCACTTATGGAAGTGCCATCGTCCACTATTCTTGCAGAATTTATCTTCCACTCCTTTGATGATATCTTATGCAACAAGGAACTTGAGAGTTTTAATGCTGCTCTATGCCTTCTACTAATTTCTGACATCTTCCATGTTGTTTTCCCCTTTTCTATTCTTATTAGTCTTTTTATAGCAAGGTCTTTTGCAAATTGAAGGAGAATGGATAAACACTTATCAACTCGTCTGCCTTTCTTGCCATTGAGGTATTGTTCTCCATATTTGAGTGTTTTGTGGAATGATTCAATAAGCATATTTGAATTGATTCCACACTCAACACGGAAACATTTACCCCATTCTTCTTTAATGGGCATCCATTCAGCCTGAAAATATCTTCCGAAGTCTGCAGTCTCCGGGTCTTCCATTAGTTGCTGAAAACAGTTCTGTAAGACACATGTAAATTTATTTTCATCACTCTCTTCTAATACTGTACAAAGATCTTTATATATAGTAGCTGCCAGTTCTTTGTTTTTTATTTTATTAAGCTGCCTCTTCCAATCTTGATGGACATGCCAGTGACACAAGAGTTTTTTGACATCTTTCCCGAAAACCTCAATCCAACTGTTAAAATACTGAGGAGCCTTGTCACTCATAAAAATCCTCGGTGAGACATCAGCAACCTGCTCCTTAATTTGTTTAAAAAACAATGTCAGGGCTGAAGATGTCTCTGTATTTGACAGAAGCCATGCTACTGGAACACCTTCTCTGTACTCATCCACTAAAAGAACAGTTATTAGATTAAAATCATAAGAGTTGGTTCCATGCATTGCGTCCACACATACAATGTTACTGCCAAATTTTTTGAGCATTTCTTTCTGAAATTTCGTCATTAAACCTAACAAGAAGTCATTCTTTTCCAAAGAACAAGCTTCACTGTTTGGATGGAGGAGGCTGTCATCACCTTGTCTTTTATATAGTAAAATGCTTCCATCATTATGCAAATCTTCAACATAAAGATCCACACTAGTATGGTCATTTTCATGTTTCTCCTCTTGGTCAATTCCATAGCTTTTCGAAATGTTTCTGATGTCTTGCTTCGTGCACAAATGCTTTCTCTGTAAAACCAATTGATGATCATCAAATACATTCCCCAAAATTCGAGCATGCTTTACGCCCTGTGACAGTTTTGCTGCGATTTCTTCCTTGTCACTTTTTGGAATTGGCAGATGACAAAGTTCAGCAGCATGGCCATAATGCAGAGAATTGATTTCTAAGGAAACTTTGTCATCTCCAACAAGGACAACTATGCTTGCTGGACAACTAAATCCTATCTTTCTTGAGCCTTGGGATTTCATCGATCTTTTGCCAGTGGAATGTGATGAAAACTCTCCGGATCGGTTACAGTAATAATACTCTTTTGTACCGCCTTTTGTCTCATGACGCATTTTCAAAATGAAAAGTGCCTTAGTTTCTTTTTCAAAATTCTCTTTCCATGCTTTAAACTCTGAAAAGCAAAAATGAAATAAAAATTAAGAGTTACAAAAGATATTACATGGGAATACATGAGAAAACTTAATTTCAAAATATCTAGAAAGATAATTTACTTTCCACTTCATATAAATAAATATATCTATCTATCTATACATTACATACATGTGCATATATATATATATATATATATACATACAGGATGTCCGTAAATTCATAGGCCAAATTTTAAGGGTATGAATAATACATATAAAGAGGAAATTGTTTTATGCCAATGTGGAGTCGAGACAGAAAAGTACAGTGTGGTTTCAGCAGGATGCCATTATCTAATTAAAACGCTCTGACATCCCATTTGCTTGGGGATGATGCAATGTTTTTAGGCAATGATCTATGTTCTACAATCTATTCCAGAGACGAGTTGAGATTGAGAGACGGACGCAGTCTGTGATAATTACTTGGGTGCTCCATATTTTGGATATATATATATGTATCTATATATATGTACATAAAGGTACATATATACACATAAAGGTACATATATACATCCATATGTATATAATATAGAATAGCCAACGTATGTAATATGGAATCCCAAATAATCCATCGAGCAAGTGATAAATAAACTTATGTAGTGAGTATGTATGTGTATATATATATATACACTGTCTACCAATAAGTATTTGGACACCTATGCAAATGATGATATCTGCGGTCCTGAGGTACGTCATGGCCTCCGCCAGTATATATCATGTAGGAAACAGCATCGGCATTAGTCGCATGCAAGATGCCGTGCAGTTCGGAGCTCTCTGATTTCGAGAGAAGTATAATTATCAGGTATCACAAATGTGGCCAATCCTTAAGGGACATATCTAGTGATCTGAAGTACCCAAAATCGACAGTGGCCAATGCAGGGATGTTAACTCCAACATTCGATTTGAGAGCACCCCGGGAGCAGAAAAAATTTCATTTGGGAGCACCTCGGGAGCAGAAAAATTCCATTTGGGAGCAGAAACATTCTATTTGGGAGCAGAAAAATTCCATTTGGGAACACAAAAATTTTGCTTCGAGGAAAACTAAGATTTGGGATCAGAATTAACATGATTTTAGAGCATAAAATTGAAGATTTCTCACTGTGTTGACTCTAGAAAAAAGGCCCGCCTGGGGGGAAATTTCAAAAAGGGCACCCTGTTCTCAAAAAGGGCACTTTGGGGTTCCACGAGAATGTACAGGTAGATCACATATCTAGAAACTGGTTTGAAACTATCTGATCCCCGAAAATTTAACATGTAGAGTTGTAATATGTGTTCTGACTTACAATGCATAGTTAGATTTTTTCCAGTTTGTCTTTAGTTTTCCCTCCCCCCCTTTTTTTGGAGAAAATATCCTGTAAGAAGTAAGTGTAAGAGAAATAGGAAAAATGACTTGTTGATAATATTTTGCTCTAAACATGACATAAATATGTAAATTAAATCTGTACATAACTAGATGTTTTTGATTTAAAAAAAAAAAAGAAGTTTTAATCTAAGTAATTTTGAAAATTTTATATATATATTGTGCTGTCCTGTTCGTGGTTTTTAATTTAAAATATATATATATATATATATATATATATTGTGTTCTATTTGTTTTGTTCTGTTTTCTCTTTTTTGTGTGTGTGTTTGTATTTATGTGTTCCTTTTTTATTATTATTATTTTTATTTATTTATTCCTTTTTATTTCTGTATTTTTGTGCTTCTTTCCTTTCCTTTTTATCCCATATTTTATTTATATTTTTTTTCTCCCCTCTCCATGGTTTTGTTCAACTTTTCATTGCCCCTTGTGGCAACATCTTGCTTGTTTATCTCTTTTCAGTTCCCTGTGCTGCTTGCGACGAAGGGCTTGGACTGATGAAGGCCAAAACAATTTTTGGTTGAAACGTGCGTATCCTCTTACCTATAACTTCTTATGTGTGTTTTTTACAAAGTTTTTATTTACTTTATTGTTTAACACCAGTATTTTGAGTGTTTTTTCCGATGTAATAAAAATAATAAAATTTCTGCAGTGCAGGATGTATAAAATTTAATAATATAAATCAGAATTTTATTTAAATTCTTTTGTTCGCAATAATTATTGAATGATTACCAAGTAAAGATTTTTAAAGACGAACTCTGGAATAATGATTGTTTGATAATTAGCAACTACTTATTTATCAAATGTACCTACCGATATTTGAGGATTGACAGATGGAATCGCAAATTTTTAGATAACTTAAGAAAATTTTGATTTTCCCAACCGTATTTTCTTCCCCCAACTCCTAAGTGAAATGCCCAGGTAGTTCTGCCGGGCCGATCGGGCTTTTCATTGAGTCAGCAAAAACAAAACATATTAGAGAGACCCCTTTACGGGTTACTCGGCTCGTGCAAATGCAAAGACAATGAAAAAGGCAGTAACAGTATTTCGATCTGAAAGAATAGAGTATTCGAAAAAGGCATTTGTGAGAAAGATCCGATTTTATAGACGGTTTTTGTGAAAGGGCCGCAAGCAGGAGGGCGTATAAAGATGAGAAATAGGGCCGCCAGGCGCTAAAAAGACTATAAAAGGGCCGCAAAATCAATCTAGAGTCAACACTTACAATAAATGCAGATAAGAAAAGCAAAGTTTGCAAGCATGGCAAAAAATTAAGAAAGAGTCAAAATGACATATTCAGCGCAGCTCGACACAAAAATCGGCTAAAAGCGCAGTTCGGTGCAAGATCTGCGTTTTGGAGCAGCTCGGCGCAATAGGCGCAGAATTAACATCCCTGCCTATGTGATTAAGAAGTAGAAGGTGAATGGTGATTGTCGGAATGTGCCCCGAGTCGGCAGACCAACGAAACTGGGAGATAGAGACCGACGAGTGCTGTCCAGAGAAATTCAGAAGAACCGCACCCGACCGTTGGCCCTCATCCGCGAGGAGTTTCAAGAGGCATCTGGGAGTATTGTTTCAATTAATACCATCCGTAAGGAAGCACATCTTGGTTTTCATGGTCGTGCTGCTGCCCATAAGCCTTTGATCACAAAGTCCAATCGCGCTGCTCGGTTAATGTGGTGTAAAGCACATCGAATCAAGGTTCACCCTTTACAGTTTGGATGGCAGGGTCTGGGTCTGCCTGGAGAACATCTCCTGCCAGAATGCATTGTGCCAACAGTCAAGTTTGACGGAGGTGGAATTATGGCCTGGGGGTGTTTCTCCTGGTATTGACTGGGACCCTTGGTCCCCATTCATGGTAAGCTCAACACCGATGCCTACTGCACTATTTTGGATGACAATGTGCTTCCTACGTTGTGGCAGTTTTACAGGTTGGACTGTTACTTTCAGGACGACAATGCCAGTTGTCATGTTTTGAGGTTAACAAAGGCTTGGTATGGTGCCAATGGAGTTCATCGAATTGACTGGCCTGCCCAGAGTCCAGACTTGAACCCTATCGAGAACCTCTCGGACGAGTTGGATCGTCGAATTAAGGGGGTGCACTACCTATCCAAAGTCGGTGAAAGAACTTCTATGTCTACTCCAAGCTGAGTGGAAGACAATACCACTAGCTGTAATACAAAGACTTGTGGAAAGTATGCCCCGGAGGGTTCATGCTGTAATTGCCTCTTGTGGAAGCTCTACCAACTACTGATTTTGTGTGTGAATACAGTTTTTCTTTTTTATCACAGGTGTCCAAATACTTATTGGTAGACAGTGTATATACAGGGTGTCCAGCACTAATGCTGTCCAATGGCTATTTCCTAAACCGTTATTCAGAGACACATAGTTCCAATTGCAAAAATGCTTTAAATTGTATAATCTATTATATGTGAAACAATCAGAGTCAATAAATCAAATCCTATAAAAATTATGAAATTTAAATTTTTACACTGTACCCCCGTCCTATCAGTTATATTTAGAAAAATATTCCTTGTGCAATTTCATGCAGAAAAAAAAAAAAAAAAAAAAAAAAAAAAAAAAAAAAAAAGTCTTTCTATGATCAAAATTCACAGAGTTACAGCTGCTTAAAGTTAGAGCACTTTTCCAGCGGCAAAATAGGGGTTGTATACAAAATGAATTTGAAAAAAATTAATGTACATGGTTTTGAGCTTGGTAATATTTATTAGCAATTTTATTAACTACTAGCTGCGTGCCCGTTCCTCGCACGGTAGGAAACTAAAAATTTCCTCACATGTGTAATTTGAATTAATTCCAGTGATGTGGAATCTAGAAAAAGCAAAATTATTTCACTCTTGACTTAAAATTTGCGTCATATATGTAATAACCTGAGATCATTGCAATATAATGACACAAAAAACAAAAAAACTATGTCAGCATTATTCGGTATCAACAAAGTGAAAATGGACCGTTTGCAGTGAACTTCTCACTTTAAAAATGTCTTATTTCCGCAGACATGCTGTCTTTTACGTTCACGTTTTAGCGTTAAATACCTCAGACACTACATGAAATGGACATTTTTTTTTTTTAATTTTAAAAATACGTCACCCTCTCTTGCAACCCTTTACAAAAAGAAAAGAGATAAGATATTTATAAAGGCTTTAAAACTGTTTTTCTAGATTATGCGGTTTAATTTTTCTTGTCACAAATAAATCCAGTATTTATAAAAGGAAATCGAGCCAAGCAAAGAAATCGTCTGCTTGGACATAAGAATAACTATGTACACAAAACGAAATCTTTGGAATGAGAAACTTTTTTCACGTTTTCAGAAGAGCGCTTATTGTAATTGGTTCACAACGGGCTTTGACTTTTAGTTGTACAATAACAGTAGTATTTGGCGCATTAAAGCAATAAACAACATATGTTTTAATTCAAATTTCGCAAAAAATCACTTCGAAATATGGCGCGGGACCCGTTTTTATTTATTTTTTTCAACTGGCAATTTTAATCATTGCTACTGTATCCAGGACAACCAAACCACAAGATATCAAAACGAAATTTGTAAGCAGCTGCTACTGAAATGAAAATCCTTCTTTACTTAAAAATTCTCCTTATTTATATTTTTCCTCCGTTCTTCTTTTAAAAGTGGGGGAATATGTGCTCCGTCTTTTGCCGAAATATAAAAAAGTTATGACTGATAGAATTCAAGATGCAGCAGTTTTAAAAATATTTTACGAAAGTCAGCGTCAAATTTAATTTTATTTGAAAAATTCCCCAAAATCTGCAAATTATGTTACACAGTCCGAACAAACAGTTTTTAAAAGCAAATTTTCTACTCTATACGATGATGTAAATATCGTTTTCTTGCAAGTGCAATTACCGGCGTTATTATGTATTACGCAAGAAAAATTGCTAAAAATCGGACAAAACATAAAATAAAACATTTTCTAATTCGAATTTCGAAAAAAATCGCTTCGAGGTGTGTCGAGACCCGTCTTGGAGAATTTCCATACAAAAGTTGGTAGGTCTACGATCACCCGTTTCGGAGCTACGCGAGACACAGACAGACAGACAGACAAACGGACAGTTTACATATTGCTTTATTTATATAGATGGGCCCAAGTCTGCTGGTGACAATACATATCGTAAGGCGATTTTGACGTCACCTATAAGTTAGTACCGCCGCTGGCCCTGGAAGCGCAAGTTGCCCAAAACCAGAGTCAACCATAATTCCCACCCACAGCATTGATGTCACAAAATTGGGAGGAATCAGTTTCTTTCCTCTTCAATTTTCCAGCCAATGATAATTCAGTTTACAAGTAGGATTTCAGTTAAATACATTAACTGTCTCAAAGTTGTCCGAATTTACTTTCGTTATTCCTCGTTAAACTTGTTATGAGGTTTGATACTTTTAGAAGTGCTTCTTTATTATTTGATTGATTAATTGATTTATTCCAAGAAGTAAGTAATAATGCATTTATTTTATTAAACTGTACATTTCTTATGAAAATGTCAAAGTACTGCGTACTTATATATGTTAGTGTTTGTAAATGCATTTACAAAAGAATTTCCTATTGTTTATGCTGTTTTAACTTTTAAGATTTCATACGTTTTTAATAATCCTGTACGTCAGGATTTTAATATATAATGGTGTTAAAAATGTGGAATCACACCACACCGTGTTCTTATATATTCTTGAATACATATTTAAGCTTCTTAACGCTCAGCAGTTGCATGCAAGTGGATGTTCAAAATTTCCATTCAATTAAATATTTTGTTTTCACAACACAAATACATCAAGTCTATAGAATGAATAGCAATTCTATAGGATTTTATTCAAACTATAGAATTCTATGTTTTCTTATAGATTGGAATGTTTCATGTGTGTATATTTTTATGTATTATTTCTGTTCTGTTGATCCTTATATAGAGACTGTTGTGTTAAAATATTACCCAGTTACAGATTTTCTTTATTAAAAAGAACAATTGTTTCAGCATCAAATATACAGTTTCATATTTTCAAAGAAGTGTTAACATTTATATAGTTGTGTTTTAACATTTATATGTATTTACTTTTCATCTTAGTGCATAAATGTTGTTAATTAGAGGAATTGAGA
Source organism: Cheiracanthium punctorium (assembly GCA_038373885.1). Classification (NCBI taxonomy): domain Eukaryota; kingdom Metazoa; phylum Arthropoda; class Arachnida; order Araneae; family Cheiracanthiidae; genus Cheiracanthium; species Cheiracanthium punctorium. The sequence continues at coordinate 36,635 of JAWZYV010015390.1, read as the reverse complement.
GCCTCCCCATTTCATGAAGCAGTGAGAGTAGCTTTGTTTTAACAGGTTCTTTTCCAAATTGCCATTTTTTAATTTCCTGACCTGATTAATAAATGGGTATTTTTATGTGAGATTTGTGAATTTTACAAATAAATGTGCATGTACGATAAATCCTTGCCTTTACTAATTGATTCTGACCCTAGTTTACTTAATATATTTTTGAGTATCGGCTAAGTTTTTTTTTCAGTTTCATCTTTCTAAGTGTGTGCATTTATAATGTTTTAAAGATTGTATGAATATTTATCTATTTCACAAATACAGTATCTGATTATTTTAAACATTCATTAAAGCAATAAATAAACATAATCCCTCAAAGGCTATAGCAATTAGACCTTTGTTTTCTTATTTTAAATGGTTTATTTATTTTATTTATAAACTGCACAGATTTCCAAAGGTTTTATTGAAAGATATGTTATATAGTTCTAACTTAATGTACTTTGTTATGCATCAAATTTGATTTGTAATTAATTTTGTTTGTTCTATTTTTTAAATACCTAATGAGTGCTCATACAATTCTGCTGTGCATTTGAAAGCAGCAGTATCTGTATTTGTACTTTTTTGGCTAGTAAAATAGGATCAGATGTGCTGAAAGTTTATTGAAATATAAATGTTGTGGCTAAACTGAACATCTGCACAAGTGAACAAGCTACGAGAGAGGGGTATTCCTTCCTACAGGAAAGTGCCAGACTAAGATATAAACCATGATCACTCCATGCTAAGTATGTGCACGATAACTCATCAAATCAAGTTTATAAATATATTGTAGGTTCATTCTATTTTTTAAATATTAATGAGTGCTCGTATAATTCTACTGTGCATTTGAAAGCAGCAGTATCTATATTTGTACTTTTTACTAAGTGTATTTATACGTTAAAATTAACGAATTTATTTTCTTGTTTTTTTATTAGCTGTTCAATTTCTTGCATTAATTATTTATTTTGACAAATACAAAAAATCTGTGTGATTAGTTACAGTTTACTCTTTGAGTAATGAATATGCACTTCTGTAATTTTCTTAACAAGTGTTAAAGAATAGTGTAAAATTGGTAATTGATCTGCATATTTATAGGAAAAATGTGATTTTATGTTTTCATAAATTAATTCTGCTGCTTAGTCTTTCATTGTGTGTCTGATTCTTGTTTGTCTAATGTATTCCCCTCAGAAATTTGTCCCACAGATTTTTCATTACGGGGAAAAAATGGGTGAGAATTTCTCACTAGAGATGTGGTTTGGGTAAATGCCCAGTAAGTAAGTTATTTACTTCTGCCTCAAGTGAGCATCTAAAATCAGGGTTAAATACTAGGGATGTAACGGATATCTGGTATCCGACTGATTTTTCAATATCCGAAATACTATGGGATATCCGAATCATCCAGGGTTGGCATGGTTTAAACAAAATGGTTTTTTTCTTTAAAAAAAAAAAAAAAAAAAAAAAAAAATGGTTTTTTAAAAAGAATAATTTAAAATTCCAAATACTACAGATAGAATACGTACTGATATCTTTTAAAATTATCCTTATAAGTATCAACAATAAGTTTTTATACCAATCCAATGATACCTTATTGTTTTATCATTATTAAAAATTATTAATCAAACTTAAATTATAGGCTGCATTTTTAATTTGTTTCTAAAATAGAGGTTTTGTGTTTTGGCACGCATGAATGCTGCTAACATTCATGCGCGGAATGCTTTGAAGAGACTACAGTGGTGCCAAGACCACCTAAAATGGACACAACTGATATGGGAACAATTCATCTGGTCTGATGAATCCTCTTTTACACTATTCCAGACCACCGGACGTGTGTTCGTGTGTCGAACGCTGGCAGAAGCATTTCATGTTGACTGCCTGGTTCCAACCGTGAAACATGGAGGTGGGTCTGTGATGGTGTGGGGCGCTATATCTGCCCGTGGATTGGGGCCTCTCATTGTCTTGAGGGGGTGATCAAAGGTGACCATTACCGAAGCATTCTCGCAGATCATCTTCACCCTATGCTTCATACTCTCTTTCCGGGAGAATGTCCTGTGTTTCAAGATGACAACGACCCTGTTCACATGTCTCACTGTGTTCAAACATGATGCATAATGATGAGCATAATGATGAAATGGAACATCTAACATGGTGTACTCAGTCCCCTGATCTAAATATCATTCAGCCTTTGTGGGGTTTTTAGATAAAAAAGTCCGTGCTCGGTTTCCTCCTCCACGCACACAAACTGAACTCGAGACGGCTCCGCAAGAGGAATGGCTGCAAATTCCGATAATTTTTATTTAAGAACTTTATTTGTCAATCCCACGTCAAATGCAAGCTGTTATTCAGGCCAAAGGTGGCCCAATTCCTTATTAATAAAATACGTTCATTTTTTTCACAGGTGTTCCTATTATTCTGTCCTATACCTGTATAAATATATATATATACAGGGGTTGCACTGTCGATCGCCAACGTCGCAAATTATGAAAATAATATTAGTTTGACAAAAGAAAATACGTATTGGTGAAAATATTGACAATTGTTTTTCCGAATGACGTCTGACAAAATCTCATTTGGCAAAATTTTAGAAAAGGCCAGCACAAACTTCAAGGGCAAAGGAGAGTCAGTTTTTGACACCAGAGTGACAAAGAGTTGTCACCTAAATCAAAGAACAACAAGGTGCTTTTTTTAGTTCTCAGAACCAACAAGAACATAATAATGACCATTCCCATCCTAATTTGTTGAATTGCTACTTCTCATACATATTTTTAATATTTATATTTTTAAGCAAATGCATTCCACTCACCAGAATAGTTTTGGAAAACTTTAGTATCTTCAGCACTTTCTACTTTATGCTCTGTCTTCAGATGCTCTACAAATACTTTTGATAACCTAGTTGTATAATTACAACCTGTTTCACGACATACAAATCTCCTGGAAGTACTCTCTGTCACTGCTTCACAAACTTTTTTGTGTCTGTAGTAATATGCTGAGGTGAATTCCTTACCACAGGCACAAATCTTTGAAAAAATTTTTTCACCACGCGTTTCAAATCCATCATCTGTAATTTTTCTGCCTTGTGCTACAAACAAAAAAATAGTTTTCAAGTGAAAAGTATTAAAATATACACATTATATACAATACATATATATATAAGAAAAGAGTCTGTCTATCCCAGACAGCACAGCAAACTTGATTTATGAAGTCAATAAACTTGAAAATTTCAAGCGTGTAAGCTTAATGCAAGCTTGAATCAAGTGTTCTAGTTCCTGTGTTTCAAGATGACAATGACCCTGTTCACACGTCTCACTGTGTTCAAACATGGTTACAAGAGCATAATGATGAAGTGCAGCATCTAACATGGTGTCCTCAGTCCCCTGATCTAAATATCATTGAGCCTTTGTGGGGTTTTTTTAGATAAAAAACTTGCCCAGCTTGCATTAAGCTTGACATAGCAAGGCCGATGTGTTGATCTGTTTATTTTATTTTTCCATGGGATGAATCAAAATTAAAATAATGTTATGTGTGATTAAGAGACTCTACTAATAGGGAAATAAGCATAATATAAACTTAAACGCAGCACACGTTTTAAAACTTTCAATATCGCGACACTCATGTTGGGCAATACTGGCCAAAATCGAGACAAACGACTGATTTTGAAATCAATTTCGTAGTATAATTGTATTTTATTTTGAAGAATTTCTAAATTTGGAAATATAGAATCTTTTTTTTTTTTTTAATTCTATGGTCAAGTACATTTATGACTGATAATAAATTATTTATTATGTGGATGTGGCTTTCCAAATCAATCAGTAATCCAGTTGTATTCAAGCTTGACAGTTCAAATGACTTCTCCAAGCTTGCTGCAAGCTTAAAATGAATTGAACTGTTAAGCTTGTATTAATACATCAAATTCAAAGAAATGTCAAGCTTGATTTAAGCTTATGTGCTGTCTGGGATGTTTGTCGTTTACCCGGACTAATTATCTGGTCAAATTGCATGAAATTTTGCACAGTCCAAGGGTGCACAACTTGTTTTTTTTTAATTAATTAATTTATTTTTTAATTATTTGCCCCACCAGTGGCCTAACATACATAATCAATTGGCCAAATTCATGTCAATGTTAAAAGAATGAGTAATTAGCGAGATATAAAGCAATATGCTAATTAACCAGATTGATTACTATTCACCTCATTATTAATACAGTAATATTTAACTCTTATTTGCCCCCCCCCCAAGAATAAAACAAGTTACATGAAAAATGTAAGATTCTAAATTTATTTCCATAAAATGGACATCTAAAATAACTTGGTACATCTTTAATGTCCCCGTAATTAATTAAGCTCACAATAAGTGTGAATGCCCCACTGTGGCCCAGCATCTTGCTGTCAACACTGAGGATACACAAAGATTCCTCTTCTGTGCCCAGTGCTGCTGCTCACAATGACACTAAATGCCCCAGTGTAGCCCAGCACACTGCAGTCAAGACTAAAGAAGCACAACAGTGACTAAGATTCCTCATCTGGGCCCAGTGCTGCTGCTCACAAGGACACTAAATGCCCCACTGTGACCGAGCATCTTGCAGTCAACACTGAGGATACACAGTCACTAAGATTCCTCTTCTGGGCCCAACGATGCTGTTCATAATGAGACTAAATGACCCAGCATCTTGCAGTCAACACTGATGACACACAGAGACTGAGATTCCCCTTCTGAGCCCAAGACCAATGTTGCTCACAATACTGCCCGCTGTAGTACAGCATCCTGCAGTCAACACTGAGGAGACACAGTGACTGGGATATGGGCACTGGCAGCATAGGGCATTTGCCCCTCACTGGATTTTTGTCGCTTCCAACATGGTAACCATACAGTGAAGTAATGCTGAAGGTTCCCATTTTTCCCTAGTGGCCACTGGCTCCTAAATCAATTTTGTCTAGGAGCCAGTACTTCCCGCAATCTTTAACACATTGGCTATGATAAGTATGCACATAATTGGTAGTATCTGTTTCATTTGCTTGTACTAGAGCTTTAGAGCATGCATATATATAATTATATATCAGGGGCGTAGCCAAGGGGGGGGGGTTGTCATAACGCCCCCATGAGAAATTTTTTACCATACAAAATGTATATTCTTCACTACATTATCACACACATGTATACATATATATGAGTTGTAGTAGTCGTAACCCCCCCCCCCCATGAAAAATGGGGGGGGGGGTTCTGGCTACGCCCCTGAGATATATATATATATATATAGAGAGAGAGAGAGAGAGAGTGGTAATAATAGATAACAGAGATAATTAAAAGTAAATTTAAAGAAAATCTATTTTTAAGTGACTACTGAAAGGTGCAAGTTGATGATAATTAAGAGATAAATGGTTGGAAATTTTAAACTTATGAAATCATTTATATAGCAATAGCACATATATTTATCTCCAAACACTAAAACTGAAAACAAACAAAATATTATTCATAGCATTTATTAAATAAATTATATTATGTGCCATTTTTCCATTAAATTTTGTCGTCTTGGTAGGATGCTGTCATCCCACCACAATTTGATACTTTTTGCTGGTTCAAAAGTTTGTAAAGTAAGGCCTGAACACTTTATGCAAAGCCTATTTTCAATAGTTTTTTGCTGCATTGATAGGGATTTCTCTCCTAAAATATTCTTTAACGCAGAAAAGACACGTTCTACATGAGCATTTGATGAAGAAACTGTTAATAAAATGGTCACAACATCCCTAAGAACATTGAAGCAGGTTAAGTTTGGAGATAACTTAAACTTCATAAGCACTTCGGTTAAAGTTGGAGATCCTTACTGGTTCTTAAGGATGTGTTTAGCAAGTCTCCATTCCTCAAGTGCACATGCAGCATCTAATCCAAATATGTTGTGACCCTCATAATACAAGTTTAGTTCATCATTTTCTTCAACTTCCTTCCGTAAAAATATCTCTTCCCCCCCCCTCCTTCCCATGTGTTTTAAAGTATTTACCGCTATTTTACGAAGCTTACAATTTCCATTTTCAAATAATCAGTGTCCGATTTCATGTAAAACATCGGTTTTTATATACACAAAGGCAAATTTATAGAAATAAATAAATAACTTGTAAAAAACTTCTTGCATTCGCTAAAAGTTTAGACAGTATAACACATGGCTGTTAAAACAAAACAGCCAGCCGGCTCCAGTCAAAAGTAAACAATTTTTTTTTTTCTTCTCGCGGACGGCCAGCTGTTGATTACGTAATGAGCGTGCTTCAGCAAATTGTTTGTTTTAAGCTTTGAATGTTGTGTGATAACTCTTCATGTTTACAGGGATGCTACAGTCAAAACCTAAGTTTGTCTCAGCATCGTCTCGATGAAAATCCCTTTTTGTCTCAGCTTGTCTCAGTCAAAATCCCTTTTTGTCTCAGTTTGTCTCAGTCAAAATCCCTTTTTGTCTCAGTTTGTCGCAATCAAAATTCCTTTTTTTCTCGGTATGTCTCAACTAAAATTCGTTTTTTCAAGTTTGTCTCTCAACCAATTTTATTTGTTTGTTTGTTTATGTGTGTTAAGGCAAACCTGCACGTGGGGTATCTGCCTAGCATGGAGGGTGCCTTGGTAGGAGGACTTTCTAAGGGGTTCTAACGCGTATTCACGTTACATTTGGAGAAAACCTACCAAAACTCCAGATCCCAATTTTATTTATTTTATCTCAGTTTATCGCTAAAATAATTTTTTCCCCATCAATTTGATAATTACAAGAAAGTTCAAGAAAAAAGAACCAAACAGTACGACAATTCTTAGGCTTAAACCAGGGATGACAATATTTAGCATCCCAGAAGATTTGAAATGCAATAAAAATAAGTTAGGGGACTCGAGGGGATTTTTAACAGGGATGTGATTGGCTAAGAAAAAAGTTAGCTGAAATTTTTTTGGTCTCTGGGGGGGGGGGGGGGGGGGAAGAAACAAAATTTTTGAAAATTTTAAAAGGTATAATGTATTTTAGCACAGTGATATCAAATAATCATGTTTTCATATTAAATGAAGTCAGGGGTCTCCCAATATGGAATTAATGATAAAAATTACATATTAGGTATATAAGTACAGCATAGGACCGATTATCCGGAATTCCGAAATCCGGAAGTACCCAAAAGCCAGAATGGCTGCAAGTTTTTAATTTATGTGTTTGAATCTGTTGGAAGAATAATAATAATAAAAAATAATACAAGAGAATGATTTAAAAAAAAGGAAATCGAGTGTAGTTCTGTGCTTTCTACCTCTTGCGTTTGTGCTTATGCGATAACATAATTGAATCATTGGAATGTCGAGCCGGAAAGTAGGTCATGACTCACTAGAATTAAATAATCAGTTATCAGCCTTTCTGCTCTTGGGCTTTTTTTTTTTTTTTTTTTTTTTTTTTTTTTTCGTGCTGCCGCTTTGGAATCTTTAAGATTTAAATAAACAGAGCCAGCTGGCCAGTTTTTTTTTCCAGTCCCTATCCTCTCTTATATACTAGCTCCGCAGCTGTAAAATATTTGTGTTTTTGTTATGTATCTGAGGTAATTTGAGAGCATATGCAGCTTTTTCTGTTCTTTTTTTTTTTTTTCCTCCACCGTAGGATTTGGCAACACTGAATCCATCACGTGCAGTTAATCCATTCTGACCATGATTCTGACAAAGGAATAATGCGTTCAGGTAGAGATTCGCCTAATTTCGAATGACGTATTTGGATGGATATTGGCTAGTTGCGGGGGGGGGGGGGGGGGGAGGCAGTAAGAGGAAAAGAATTTCTTTCCTCCCCACGTGGTAGATACGAAATGAGCGTGGTTGCTGCAGTAGGTGTAACGTAGACCGGAAACTCAACTGTGAACCCACCCACCCCCCTTTACACCGGGAGCTTTTCTTTCTCCAATACCGGCCAGAGGTTTATTTTGAGGACCGGAATGTTCGGCACAACTCTCAACACGTGGTCGCGCTCCCGTGAGTCAGATTCAAAATTACTCATGTTCGCTGTTTTGGTGCAGAATTGCGCAGGCCGGCGGTTTTGTCTCAGTTCGTCGCAAATGTCGCAGGTGTAGCATCCCTGTGTTTATATTCATTATTACTTCAGATGTTGGGGTTTATTTTAAAAGCACTCAGCGTTTCCTGAGCTTGCCAATTACTCGTCTTTAGAAAAAATATTTAAAAAGATTAGAAGACAATAACTTACTATCGCATGTTTAGAATGCTGTAGAAAGTTCTTTTTTTTTAAATATTGGATTTTAAAAATCTGTTTTCACTATTTTCCAGTTCGCTAATTTCGATTTAAAGTGCGTGCTCAGGCAAACGTGGGATTATTTCTTTATTTTTATTTTCATATGTATTTTACATTTACAAGTAGTTCAGCAATTCAATTTTTTCTTCCATTAAAAAGCAGTGGCGAATCTAAGGGTCATTTCACACTTGAACCAAAATCTGCCGAGTTGTTAAGGAGTTTAATCTACCATTGAACCTAGGTTTAACCTGTTCGGAGAAGCAGAACCTGTTCTAGACCGTTGGCCGTCCACGTGAAAATTAAAAATTGGGTGCCTCTTTTTACAAATATTATGATTTAATTTTTCCCCCGCCGCCCTTAAACTTGACCGCCCGTGTGCTGTGCACCATCATGCTCACGCTGGGATCGGTCCTGCGGAGAAGACTCCCTTTCTAGCATCGCTTTGTTTTCTACCTAAAAATAAATATCTCCCCTCTCTAGTGTTCGTCTATGAAGGGTCAAGAGAGAAAAGTAGACAGTTATGACTATTTTTCGGTTTTATTGGCAAGTTTGAAAGTGATTTCACACATAAGAAAATACCGCAAAAACCTGATTATAGCTTCCCCCTCACTTCAACTTAAAATCGGTTATTTTGAGGGGGGGGGGGCGTTATAATTGGGATTAATAAAAAATTGTTTTTCTTTTGCTATTAATGCTTCGTGTTTATGCAAATTTTTGCTTAATTTATGCTAATTCTGTTGAATCTCACGCAAAAAAATACGCACATAGTAGTTTTATATACGCAAAAAAGCTGATTTTTTAAAAAAATCAGAGCATTTTTGCAACAGTGTAATCGGCACCGGAACAAAATAGAAGGTTCTACCATGATTCTAAAAAGAATCCTCTTTTTATTTCATTCATTTGTTTTGACAGCGGCCAGCGAGGAAGTGTTGTCGCCGCATGACAGAAAGTCTGGCGCGCCGAAGGCAGAGTTCCGAATTCCTCTGTTCCTGCTGCTTCAAGACCTCAGGGTGGGGGATATTCGCCGCGCCGCTGGTTTTTGTTGGCGCGTCAGAGAACTCATTCCAGTGGCCATCTGAGAAACACACTTTATTTGCTTCTGCGAGGAGGGGGAGGGGGTATTTTTGACAGCGAATATCAAGATCATTCAACGTTGAGGAGGGGAGCGTGTATTTTATGGTAAAAAAAAAAAAAAATTCTTAATGGGGCAACGGAAAATCCCGGTAAATCATTATCTATGACTTGGCGCCTGGATGTGAATTAACTGGTGGCCAAACAAAGTAATTTAGTCGCCAGCTGGCGACTGGCGAGCGGGAATCTTCAGCTCTACAGTGAAGTAGTCTTCCCCCCCCCTTTCCTAGAAAATATTCTGTTGGCACACATGGACAGAGATTCCCCTTCTGTGTTCAGTCTTACTGCTCCCTATGATTCTTTAAATGCTCACATAACATGCGAAAAAAAGGTAAGTCTGAAAGAAAAGTAAAGATAAATAAAATCATGAGGACCTCTTCCTTGGTATGCTAGATTTCGTAATCAAGGCATGGATCCTCGAAACCATGCTGAACCATTTCATTTCTAAAAATAAACGTGGCTGGTTTGCCTGTTAGGCCTATCCACCACTTAACCCTCTCGTCACCCTGAACCTCATATGAGGCTCCTACTTCAAATAGCAATTTTTAGAGAGAAAACAATTGAATTTAGTATTTTTTTCTTTCAGTGATATCGATATCACTAGCAGCGTGGCCCGGCGTTGCCCATGCAATGAATGAGAAATGCAATTTACCTTAAATATAGATTGTAAAGGGAATGAATGTGAATCCTCCCGCTGGAATGTTAAAAAAAATGACACGGGATTTCCCGCTGCAACGAAAAAAAAAATGAACACGGCACCTAATAAAATACAGAGGTTGCCAGGAATTGGACTTGGCTAGGTTGGAATGTGAATCTTCCCGCTGCAATGATTAAAAAAAAAAGGGACATAGGTCTTCCCGCTGCAAAATAGAAAAAAAAAAAAAAAAAAAAGCACCCGATGGCATAGAGGCTCCGGGAACTAGACGTGGCTAGATTTCTCCTCTTCTACCTGTCTGTGTTCTAACAATCATTTTTCAGAGATCGAATTTTGTTGTTTCTCTCAGCAGAAGGCACTTTTAGTAGTTTTATTTTATTTTATTTCTTCAGTTTTTTCTGAAATAAATAAACTAGACCGAAACTTTCAGGGTAAAAGTACAAATCTTTAAATTTGAGGACTTTTGGCATCCCCAAGAAGTCAAAGTATTTTTGATAACGATCTATATTTGGGGACTGTCCTCGAATTTCGAGGACGTATGGTCACCTTATAATCTCCACCTCTCTCCCCCTTACTCTTTCAGGAGGCCAGAAGAAATTCCTCCCTCCCGCGAAGCGCGCTCACAGTTGAAGAGACCTTGAAAACCAGAGGGGGAAGTTTTCGACTTTCATTTTGCGGAATTTGCAGTCCACAAAGAATTTTAACCTGCGATCTTTTCAGAAAAAAAATCATATAAAAAAAGCTAATAAACATTTCTGCACGGTTCAAAATTTAAAGGAGGGAGAAATAAATGTTTAATAAGCGGTAGAAAGATGGAAAATTTTTGCCCGTTAGGTTTTTCGATGCGACAGTTTAAAAATAGCATATTTTTAAAAGCCGTACATTTTCTTCAAAACAGGATTTCCTTTAAAAAACTCCCAAAAATCGGCAAATGTAAGTAGGATTTTGTAACAAATTGTATTTTAAAAAGAAAACTCTGTAGATTCCGATGATATAAAAAATATAGTATTCGGACAGAAATTTAGCTCGCGATAACATAAAATGCGAGAAAAATGGCCAAAAACCTTACAAAACATAAAATAACTCAAAAACTATTAATCCGATTAATTTTATTTTTACGGCATTAGCTTTCTCTTGTCCTATTTAGTCAGCGTGCCAAATTTGGTCCAGATCCATTGAAATGTCTGGACGTGTATAGCGAACAAACAAACTCTTCTCTTTTATATATATAGATTAGTTCATGTAGAAAGTATACGAGACTCTTAACTAGATGTATAAATCGTGACTAGATTGCAGTACTAGTCCATTTAGATCCTTTTTTACAGTTTTCGCTTCATTGTTTCAGGAGAAAAATTAAGAAAATATTGACACTGCTTTTTTACCATTTTTTTTTTCTTTTTAAGGTAAGTATAGTTTTTTTCTTATTCCTCAACCTTTACCTAATATGTGCATCCTTTTAAATTAATTTTAGCATAACAAAATGCTTCGAAAATGCAGAAATTAATATTAGAAAAATCTAATATTAATCGACATTAGAAAAAAATATTTTTGTGTGATTTATAATAGTATTTCAGATGCATTAATTGCTAGACAGATTTTTTTTCTGATTTTTCATAATTCGGTGACGAGAGGGTTAAATTTCTTTCAACATAAGATTTTGTTTTTTATTTATTAATGACTATGTCATTTTATCTCTCAACACCCTTTATTGAAAAATGTGTCCCAAAAAATGCGCCATAAAAAAGCAACATAATTTTACATGTATTTAAATACTATTAGTTCACAACAGCTTTAATCTATTGTTACAAAATTTTGTAAGCTGTAGAATAGGCTTCACATATATTTAAATACTATTAGTTCATAACAGCTTTAATCTATTGTCAGGGTTAGAAATAAGCAGTCGTTAGTCGTATTTTGCATCCAGAAATTTAAGTTTGACGACCATGAAATAATACCTGGTCGTCATTTTTTACGCCTAACTTAAAAAAAAAAATTCTTAGCAAAGCATACTGATAAACAGCAATCACTATAACATACTTGACACATTCGGAATTTTACGAAAGGTTTATCACCAATCACCCTTCAAACCATATTACCTATTCAGAATAAGTCATTATTATCAGAAATCTCATTTATATAGGGTAATTTATCTCATTTTGAGACCCCAGGCTAGTGCCTCGCTTACCCATGTGTTAGTCAGGCTCTGTTTTTGCCATAAATATAATGAAATGTTAGATTTTTTATTTTATTTTATTTTTTTTTTTTGTAAAATTATTTTTTCCCCTGGGTTTCTTTTGTTTGCTTGTTTCCTTCCCCCCCCCCCTTTTAAGGCTAGAGCTCAGTGCCTTTTTAGCTTGGCGATGGTGCATGCCACATGACCTTGCACGTATGGATGGCACAGAGAGCCTGCATAGAATGCAGAATTTTATAAAAGAACAGTATTTTACAGCTCACACTTTCTTTTTTAATATTGCAGTAATTTTATCATTATTATTTCGTTTGCAGTATTTTCCAGCATTTAACATTCTACTTATTTACTTTCCTACTTTCACATGTATATATTTAGTAACAAACTTTAATTAGTATTCGTACTCGCTATGATTTGATATTTGAATGACTACACTACATAATTTCAAAATTACGCCTAAGTAGATCATTTTGGCAACTAAGATAAAATAGTTGGGTGCCATTGGCACCTCACTTTAATATCTTAATTTCTAACCCTGTCTATTGTTACACTATTTTGCAAGCAGTAGAATATGCTCCACATGTATTTTTCTATAAATCAGTTACACTCATAAAAATTTCAACATAGGGTTACCAGGTGAAATATGCGAAAGATGAGCGATAACATGACAAAGTCAATTAATATCATTTTAATATGGCAATAATGAAACTAAAAACTTAAGGGGGTTCAGGGGATCTCCCCTGATGAGGCTTGAACAGCCGCTTTTATTTATTTTTTTGCATATACTATATATATATTGATCTTGGGCACAGAAAGGGAATCTCAGTCGCTGTGAGTAATTAGTGTTGACTTGAGGATGCTAGGCCACAGCGGGGCATTTACACATACAGTGAGCAACACTGGCCTTGGGCACGGAAAGAGAATCTCAGTCGCTGTGTGGAATTCGTGTTGACTTCTAGATGCTAGGCCACAGCGGGGCATTTACACATATTGTGACCAACACTGGCCTTGGGCACGTAAGGGGAATCTCACTCACTGTGTGTAATCAGTGTTGACTGAAAGTTGCTATGCCACAGCCTAATTAATTACGGGGGACACCTAAGTCCTTAAAAATGTACCAAGTTATTTTAGATGTCCATTTTATGGAAATAAGGGGGGGCGGATTTCTCTGCCCAATAGAGTTGCCAGGTCTTACATTTTCCCCGTATTTTGTATATTTTTTCTGCACTTTCTACCTTTTATGTTTTTTCCTTCCCCGTAAGACCATTTCTTACCTTTTTCCATGAACTACAGTAATTATCAGTAAAATATAAAATATACTTTTACAGTTCGATTTTTTATGTAAATGCAGTAGATTTTGGGGTAGTTCTCAGCAAACAAAATTTTATAGGAAATTTGGACTATATTCCGTATACAGTGCTTTGCTTACATATCAATGTTTTTGTTTACAATTCATTGTTGAACAATCTGACGCCAGGGTGAGCAATGCACCTCCGAAGTGAAGCTACCTGCTGGTTGTAGTTGTGACTGGCAACCATAAAGAATACGTCTATTGTCAGTTTGGGTTGATATTTGATATTGTTTCATGTTATGAATGGAAGGGAATGAAATATGTTATGTTAATGTATGAAAAGAATTTGTGTGTGTTTGTTAGAAATAGGGTGTGTAAGGTCAAAATTCAGAAAATTTGTAGGTGGCCAGTGGCCACTGAGCTTGAAATTTTAAGCGGCCACTCACATGTTTTTGAATATTGCACAACTTACATACAAGTTTAACCTTTTTGTGCCGATTAAATTATTGATTAAATTAATTAATGACTATAATCATTAACAAAATAGAAAATTACTCAAAAAATTATTGTTTATAATTGGTTTTATGTTGCTTTTTAGAAAACTAACTTCATACTATGTTTGTTTGTTTATTTATCAGTTGATAATTTCATTTTTTTAGTGAACGTTTAGATGAACTACCAGTTTAAGAATAAGGGTCTTGCGTGGTTGACTTTCTTAGTGCTTCTGAAGCGTATTTACGTTACATCGTGAGAAAAATCGTCCAAAACTCCGAAATTTTAGATTATCAGCCATCCAGTAGACCAGAACCCTGGACATTTATACTTCAGTTATCTACCATCTTCAGTATCTTATCAACTCGGCTGGGGTGGGCACAACATCTTGTTTTAGATGCCATCTCCGGCCTTCAAATGTCTAATACAAAATATAGTGCATGTATAAATTTAGATTAATTAATCAAATTTCTATCTGAAAAGTATTGAACAAAATTTTAAATCTGGTATTTAAAGGAATACAAAATAAAAGTGAGAAGAACCTAAGATTTGGAAAAAATGTTGGTTTTAAAATTATAATTCAATAATTTCAATAAATTTTATATATACATGAAGAGTAAAAGAATTATTATTAAAACTAGTTAGTATGTAAAACTACTATTTATTTTCCTTTGAATACTAAATAATTATTATTAATTAATTATGTGAGCTTTCTGAAGAGAAAAAAAAATTCATTGAAATATTAATTACATATTGAATTTTCCAAATAGAATTAATAATATTAGAAAAATAAAGACTTAATTTAATTAGAAATAGCTATCAAAATACTAGGGAAACGAAATACTTAAAGAAAAAGTTAGGAAGGAGTTTTACCAAAAAATACTTAATTATTTTTTTATTCAAAGTCTTAACTATTTTTAATTATTAATTATAGCAAAATAAATTACAGAAAAAATAAGTAAAGTGTATAATAATCTGTTATTATTTTTTAAAATGAAATAAAACAAAAACGACAGTAACACAAAGCTCATCTCGCAAAAGTGCGACATCGGGTACAGAACCTAAATTATCTGGTCAGAAAGGGGAAGCGCATTGTACCAGCTGTCTAAGACCAAACTGGTTTAGAATATAAGGTAACTTGTACAAATCTTGTCACAGATCTACAGCACTGTATTCCTACTCCCTGCCTTGTTTACCACCTTTGAAACAAGATCATTTTCCATATTTTCTTACGTGGGCTAAATAGTTCCCTCTTTGAACTGGATTAAATAAAAGAAAGCAAGTTTTCCTAGCTTAACCGGCGACGTCACTCATCGAATTTAGCACCGATTAAAATCATATTTTAATTGTAAAAAATTCGTTAAAGCGTATTCCGAGATCCAGAAGAGAACTTTTGAGCCTAGCCTAGTATTCAGGAAGAATTTAAAACCACAATAGCTTCCTAAGGAAGTCTCATCACTGCTCCCAGAGACCGACTGAAATTTTGGGGGTGCACAGGAAAAATTTGAGGGGGTAGATTCTACTGTATGTGACATACAGTAGAATCTCGCTAAAACGATATCCTCTATAACGAAAATTCTCTCTATTATGATATTTTTTCATAGTCCCGGCTGAATTCCCTTTAGATTAATGTAAAACAGTTCTCTGTATTACGATATCCTTTAAAACGATAATTCTCTCAACAATGATGGTAATAATTATCCCTTACATCACAATAATTCTCTCTACTACGATATCTTTTTTTTTCTACGATGCATCAGAAGCCCAACTCATGCACACACATTGAAAGTTACACAAAGAAAGTCGAGGTAAAATGTGGTTGGACCACGCCTCTGCCAAAGAACGTCTTCTAAGTTTCGTTTTGCTGATGCAGCACTATGATAATGAGAAAGTACATTTCTCGTAAGGTGTAAGGGCAGTTGGCATTTCCTGGATGACACATCTTTGATTCCCCCTCTTTAAAAAATGGTTAAGGATTCCTTTCACGGGAACTGATACACGATACGATACGTTCTTTTGTCTGAACTTGAGTAAGAATTTTAACCTCCGATAAATCCAATCGAGGTCGATTATTACACGAGGATATTTTAAATTATTTATGAGTTTTGTTTACTTTGAAGTTTGTTTAGTGAAAATCGAAAGCAAATATCTATCGAAGTGAAATTCAACATCATAAAAGATTTTGATAAAGGCATGAAGCATAATAAATAAGAATAAATTAACGGGTATGTATTTTCAATTCATATCTAATACATTTTAAAAAATGCTTTTGCAGCATTCAGGTATTATTTATTTAGACATTATATATTTGTTATTCAAATATGCTATAAATATTTATAAGCTATATCGCCGCTAGAATCCCTGGCGAAGCGGCAAGGGCATTTAACTAAAATTTGTGAGTGTTGTGAAAATTACTGAAAACTATAAACACGTTTTTCTCCTTTCATTTAATATATATTACTTGTGAGGGTGTGCTGAATGAAAACAGAACACTTTCTGGTGACACTGCAGGATATGGGATATATGAAGAACAAAAATCAAAAATCTTTTCGTTGCAATATTGATTCTGGCTATAACGATAATTCTCTTTACAACGAAATATTATTTTGACCCCCCCCAAAATATCGTTATAGAGGGATTTCACTGTATCAAATTTTAGAGCAGAAAAGGGAAGTTCCTTAACAACTTCAAACATGTTTATTTTTAAAAAAATTGTCAAAATTGTGTGTGTGTAGGGGGTGGGACACATGACCCCCTGTGCCCCCCACCGATGCTAAGCCTATAGTTCATGTGTTAAAGTAATCATGTTAGCGTTTTTACCATTCGCGTTTTTTTCGCACACTGGAAATAAAATAAGAATTCCTTAAAATTTTTCTAAGTCCCCAAAATTACGCATGTCTAATTAATATATTGCTATTGGTTCATTATCTTAACATTAGTCTAATTCATTATGGGGGACACTTAAGTTTTACCAAGTTATTTTAGATATCCATTTTATGGAGATAAATTTTGAATTCTTACATTTTTCATGTAAGTTCTTTTCTTTTTTAAGGGGGGGGGAATTTCCCCCCAACTAGAGTGAAGTATGACTGAATTAATAATTACGTAATATTAATCAATAGCCATAATGAACGATTTTTTTTATATCTCGCTAATTACTCATTGTTTTAACATGAATTTGTCTAATTAATATCTCGCTAATTACTCATTGTTTACACATTAACGGGTTACCTCTAACGAAGTAAAATAAGAATTCCTTAAAAATTTTTCTAAGTCCAAACGATCGAAGTAAATGGAAATAAAAAAAGAATTTTGTTAAAAATAATGTCAAATCGATAAGAACATTTTAAACGATATACATCACATAGCATCAAACACTCACCTGAACTGTTTTTCGCAGCCTCACATTTTTTAATGTGCTTATAATAATATTTCAAATTAAATTCTTTCTCGCAAGCACAAATCTTGGAATATTTCCTTTTTCTGGTAGTGTCATTTTTGTCTGAAGACATTTTTTCCACGTGTGAAGACATTTTTTCCACCTCGTAGTAATAAACACCAAGGCTTTGAAAAGCATGCAACAATCTTGGATTTGTATGTGCTTCGAAACGTTATTTTTTAAACGGCTGCTAGCCTAATGCGCATGTAAAAACACAGCCAGATCTGCGGTCTGCTCTCCTGCTACGTACACAGTACGTAACTTAATATACCGTCCCTTTTCTCCAGCTTCTGAAGAACTGATCGGCAGTGCGCATGCGCTGGCTGGAAAAGAGACCTTATACTTTTGCTCCGCTACCGGTACGTTTGTTTTATATCTCGCTAATTACTCGTTGTTTTAACATGAATCTATCTAATTAATATCTCGCTAATTACGCATTGTTTACACATTAACGGGTTACCTCTAACGAAGTAAAATAAGAATTCCTTAAAAATTTTCTAAGTCCAAAACGATCGAAGTAAATGGAAATAAAAAAAGAATTTTGTTAAAAATAATGTCAAATCGATAAGAACATTTTAAACGATATACATCACATAGCATCAAACACTCACCTGAACTGTTTTTCGCAGCCTCACATTTTTTAATGTGCTTATAATAATATGTCGTATTGAATTCTTTCTCGCAAGCACAAATCTTGGAGAATTTCCTTTTCCTGGTACTGTCATTTTTGTCTGAAGACATTTTTTCCACCTCGTAGTAATAAACACTAACGCTTTTAAAAGTATAAGCATGCAACAATCTTGGATTTGTATGTGCTTCGAAACGTTATTTTTTAAACGGCTGCTAGCCTAATGCGCATGTAAAAATACAGCCAGATCTGCTGACTGCTCTCCTGCTACGTACACAGTACGTAACTTAATATACCGTCCCTTTTCTCCAGCTTCTGAACACGGTGCTTCTGAAGAAATTTTCCAAAGTTCTCGAGATCGGCAGTGCGCATGCGCTGGCTGGAAAGGGGAAAATTTACTTTTGCTCCGCTATGGGCTCGTTTGTGTTGTTTGTTGAATTTGTGTGCTTCGAAACCACGTTATTTTTTAATTGGTTTCGGCAGTGCGCATGCTCTGGCTGGAAAACAGAGCAACTTTTATCGGCTAACGATACGTAATCTGACTGACTAGGCGACCATATTTCTGAACAGTGTTTTGGGGACAAATCAAGCATTGTCCTCGAATCCAAGGAAAACTTGAGGACACTAGAAAATATTTTTGGGGACATATTCCAGGACACAACATATTACCATGCATACCAGCGTACCGATACTTTAAATCTTTACTAACTTTGATACTTAAAAATGAACTCTAATAGCTTTTTATATCAATTGTGCATTCTTATTTCTAATAAATTAATGGAAGTATTTCATTCATTTATAAATATTTATTTCAACCAGAAATAAGAAAGGAACATCATGTTCAAATATTGCCATTTATTCAAAATTTAACTCTTGGCATAGTATTTGTACTTTTCAGAACAGACCCGTAGCTAGGGTTAGTTCAATGGGTGGGCCCGAAAATACCCAGGGTGGGCACGATTTTTGAATCTGCAAACTAAAACAAAGCAAAACTATTTAACGGCTAAAACAATACTTCCTTGCCAAAAATTTTTATATTTAATTATCAAGGCAGCCTAAGGAAATACGCTGTAAGGAAAATAAACAGCAAATATTTAAAAAAAAAAAAAAACACGGAACAGATTAAATGCGGGAATTAAGAATAGTGTCTTGAAAATAAACAATAAACTTTGTAATTACTCACAGGACCTTTTAAAAATGTATAAGCGTTTCGGGAGCAACAAAAGGGGGTCTTTCTTCATCAGTACCTAATACGCACCCTCCAGCAAACAGCAAAGCATAAAAACACAAAATAATTTTTTTAACTTTTAATATATTTTGCATTTTCATGCTTTGCTGTCCGTTGGATGGTACACATTTAGGTACTAATGAAGAAAGTACTCTTTTGCTGCTTTCGAAACGCGTATACCTTTTTTAAAGGTCCTGTGAGTAACAACAAAGTTTATTTATTGATTTTATCCTAGCATTTTTGATAGTTTTTTCTTCAATACACTCAATCGACGTCTCAATAAAGCTGTAGACGTCGATTCTTTGCACCATGGAACCGCTTTAAAACAAGCTCCACTGGAATGCTGTTCATGAGTTTATGTTCAAATGCAAGAAGAATTAGATTAGCTTTCCTCTCGTGCAGCATGGATGAACGAAATGGAGTTAAGATTCTTGAAAGAGTGCTAAATGACGCCTCGCAGGTTGCTGTAGATGCTCCTATTGACAAGGCAGAAGGAAGAAGGCAATAAATAGAAGGAAATGCATCTCTGTAATTGAACATAAATGCTGTCATTTCATGCAATGTGGCTGAGAGTTTCGACTCTGATATTTTCTTTTGCAAGAAAGTTCGTGCCGTTGCTATTTCAGCAGTTGCGCCATCCAAATCGATATTGCATGAATTTGCCAGACACCTGAGGTGCTGCATGTCGGACGAATTGCTGGTCATGAACGTGAGAGCTTTCATACTCTCTTACAATTATATGCTCTCTGGGCTGAAGCGTAAATTCAGCTCTGCTATTGTTTGATCAAAGGCATCATGGTGCATTCATAGTAGTTCTTGTTGCAACATTTCCTTTCAATGCTGGGAACATAAGCGTCTTCCTACAGATTCAGTCATGATGAAATCTGTGAAATGAATTGGAACCACACATCTACGTTTTGGAGCTGGAATCTCTTCAGCGTGCCAGAAGATAGCATTGTCAGAGCCGATTTGTATAAGGTGTCAAAATGTTCAACATTTCGATGCTTTTTAATTTCTTCTACGACGCTCTGGCAACAATTTCACTCACTTGTAGCAGGTCCATAGCTTTAGACTGCAGTGCATTATTGGCTGGATCTAACAGGGATAGAAGGGAATGCTAAAGAGTTCCATGAAATACAAACCGAGGAGTTTTAATTTGGGAAAGCAGCGCAGTTGCTTACATTGAAATATCGCTAGAGTCAGCACACTTCTGAAAAACCTTGATAAGTTCTGAGTAATTATTTAGTATCGCTACTGTACAGCGGTAATGCCCAGACTATCGTTGAGGCAATAGACGATTCAGTGCTTGCCCCTCATACACATTTGCAACGTGATGCTTTCTACTGAATTTATAGAGTCCAGAGGAGATATCGAGGAAACTGCACAAATCTTTGTCCCCTGAAATAGCACTTATAACCACTAAGTGCAATTTATGGTTGTAGCAATGAATGTAAGGAATTTCTTTCTTGAGTTGACACTTGAGTTTAGCCTGCATGCCACCGTATGCTCCAGCCATGACGGCAGCACCATCGTAGCATTGAGAGATGATGTTCTTTGGATCCAGTCCCAGTTTATTAAGCTCATCCAGAATTGTTGTACAGACCGCATCTGCATCCAGATAAACTGTAGTAGCAATGCTAACTAAATGTTCAAATGGAATTCCTTCTTTTACTGCACGGATAACGATAGATACATTTTCAGTCCCATTTATATACTTCGTTCCATCCACTTTGATAGTGAAGAATGGAACATCTGCTCCCGGAACTCTCCTCGCAATTTCTTCTTGAACCATTTTCGCCAATATAGAAATAATTTCATTCTGCATTCCCGGAGATTTGTATGTAGCATTCTTTGGTATTCTGGTTATAATATCAGCTAGTTTGTTGTCCTTTCTAAGTGTATATTCAAAAAACTGCCTAAATAAACTCGAGGAAGTTATTGTTATCATTTTCATTGAACTCGCCAATAAAGAGGGCGTCACCATGCAGAGGATGATTCGTAAATAAAAAAAAAAGGGAAGCAATCAAAGGGGGAGATTAAGGGGCACATGAACTATTGACTGTTCGTCGGGAAAAAGCGAAAAACAATGTAGCTACTGCGTAGTTATGTAAGATGTAGTTGTGGTATGATGTTGCAATGTTTAATAAATGTCGTGCTGTTAAATAATGTTTCTTTATTAAGTATTATTAATCTCTGTAAGTTTTTTTTATAATTTAAAGTACTACTAAGAAAGTAAAGCGAAAAAAGCTAACAAATCAGAAGTGCGATATGCCTTATTTTACGCGCCCAAGATGTTTAGTTCTCAGGTATGAATATTATATTGAAATATGCTGATGCATAGCTGGAAATTTTAATTTTGAAGTATATTAAAATATACGAAAGTATTATATTGCGGTATTGCTTTCAAGTATGATGTATTAATTTTGAATATATTGAATCATTATAATAAAGTAGTGTTTTGACGTATAAATTTGGAAGTATTTTCAAGCACAGAAGTATTAGAGTGAAGTATTATTTTGAAGTATTATTTTTGATTTTGAAGTATATTGCAGTGAAGTATTATTTCTAATTTTGAAATATTAATTTTGAAGTATATTGAAGTGAAGTATTATTCTGATTGATTTTGAAGTAAATTGAGATATTATTTTGATTTTGAAGTATATCGAAGTGAAGTATTATTCAGATTGATTTTGAAGTAAATTGAGATATTATTTTGATTTTGAAGTATATTGAATTATTATTTTTGATTTTGAAGCATTAATTTTGATGTATATTGAAGTGAAGTATTATTCCCATTCTGAAGTATTCATTTTAAAGTATATTGAAACATTATTTTTATTTTGAAGTATTCATTTTGAAGTATATTGAATTATTATTTTGATTTTGAAATATTCATTTTGAAGTAAACTTAAGAATTATTTTTGATTTTGAAGAATTAATTTTGATGTAATTGAAGTGAAATATTATTTCCATTCTGAGGTATTCATTTTAAAGTATATTGAAACATTATTTTGATTTTGAAGTATTCTCTTGATTTTGAAGTATAGTGAAGTATTATATTGAAGTATAGTGAAGTACTATATTGAATTATATAGAACTATTATTTAAAATATATTGCATTATTCTTTAGAATATATTAAAGTATTATTTAAAGCAAGATTCTATAAATATGCTGTATGCGTAATACGGTATTTTTTGCATAAGTTCGAAAATAAGTAAGACAAGATTAAACTTGATTAAACAAGATTAGGAAATCAAATCAAGTATGGCATTTTTAGCCAGAGGGAGGAAGTGTGACTTAGAAGAATTGGCCTCAGAGCTTGGTTTAGAGGTAAAAGCAGAACATCGAATAATTGATTTAAAAGACTTAATAACTAAAAGTAAGGGTTACGATGAAGAATTTGTAAAGGGGATGTTAGAAAGAATTATCGCTGAAAGAACTGAAACGGAGAAAAGGGCTGAAGAAGCTAAGGAGAGAGCTGGGGCTGACGCAGCTGAGCGCGAGGAACGCGATAAAGTACGAAAGCATGAATTGGAACTGGAAAAATTGAGAATACAAAGTGGTCGTCCTGTTGGGCTAGTAACCAGTACGACTTCGACAGATTCAGTTAAGACTAACGAATTTTCCCGTATTATGCAGAAGTATAGAATCGAAGATGGGGATATTTCATCATATCTGGTATTATTCGAACGCCAAGCAAAACGAATGGGTATCAAAGAAGAGGACTATGTTACATACTTAGTGGGACTTTTACCATACGAAATAATGCAAATAATTACACGAGAGTCTGAACAGGACGCGAGCAATTATTCCCACGTTAAGGCGTTATTATTAAAGCGATTTAAGTTAAGTCCTGAAAGGTTTAGACAAAAATTCTTGAATCACACTAAAGAATCCAAGATAACGTGGAAAGATTTTGCGTTTGATTTGAGGAATTATTTCGATGAATGGGTTACAGGTTTGAATATCAACGATTTCGATTCCTTGAAAGAACTCATAGTAACGGATCAGTTGAAAAGAAAGGTTCCATTTACAATTAGAGAACATTTTGTTGATGTTTGGCCAAAATTTGTAAACTCGGATGAGTTGGCTAACAAACTAGACGACTACGAGAGTGTTCGAGTTACTGACAAAACAGCACAAAATAGGAATATTAAGTATGAAGTGCATCCAAAACTAAATTCCCATCGTAGTGAAACAAAGAGTAATCAGGGGTCGGACAGTATAAATTACGGAAGAAATAGTGGACTTCCTCATCATAAATTTCCAGAGCGGCAGAATTTTTCAACGTCCAGAATACGCAATGAAAAAGGGGAATTCAAATGTTTCTCTTGCAACAATTACGGTCATATAAGTAGGAATTGCACACGAAACAAAAATTTAACTAACAAAGACGAAATCAGCAGCACTCAATCAAAGAAAAAGGAAGTTAGTAGTTTAAGTATTTCGGATACGTATTCCACTTCTTTCGATAACTATTTGAAACCTGTTATCATAAAAAATGAGATTGTCAGCGGATTAATAGATACTGGAAGTTCGAGCTGCCTGTTAAAGCAATCAGTTGCGGATAAACTAAACGTATATATAGCTCCTTGTGAAAAAGACTTGTTTGGATTTGGGAATCAAAAGTCTCCTGTCACAAAAACAGTAGGCGGAACTGTACTTGACATAAAGATTGATGATGTAATAGCACGAGATGTTCCAGTTTTGATTGTCAACGATGACGCGCAACCAGTGGATTTAATTATAGGAAGAACACTTCTCGAATTACCTTACGTATTTTACTGGAAGGAAAAGCAGAATTTCAATATAGGTTACTCAAAAGAATGTAAACCTACAGGTGTAGAGAATGACACTAAAACATCCGAAATAAATTTCAAAACCATTTGTAAAGAAGAAATCAAAAGCAATTCTATAAATCTAGTAAGGGCCCAAACGGAAGAAATAGAAAACGGCTTGGTTTTGGTTGAAAGTGAAGACATGCAACTTGGCTCATTACTAAAGGTTGCTGAGGGAAAAACAACAATACCGATTATGAATGTTGGGAATGAAGATATAATGTTTCGACAAAACCAGAACATTTGTAAGGTGGAGACGGTAAATGATGAGGACACCGAACAAATAAATCCGGATAATTTGATCGACGCTGCGAAGAGTTCTGGTTGCAAAATTTTAATGGTAGGAAAGAATGAACATAAAAGTCTAATTACATTAGATCAAATAAATTTTGATGAATCATTGTCGAAAGATCAACGTTCAGACATAGCCGCACTGTTGAATGAGTTCAGAGATTGCTTTGCATTTGAGTTAAGTGAATTAGGGTGTACTGATGTGACGCAGATGGAAATTAAAGAAGTAGAAGGCAGTAAGCCAGTATGCACTCGTCCATACAAGACGAATGCTGCAGAACGTGAAATTATAAAGAGTATTGTTAAGGAATGGAAGGATCATGGTATAGCGAGTGAAACACGCTCTCCTTATGCGAGTCCCGTACTCCTAGTCAAGAAAAAAACTGGAGATTATCGCTTAGTTGTAGATTATCGTCGTCTAAATGATCAAACTATTAAGGATAAGTACCCACTTCCAAAAATAGATAACTTACTGGAGTGTCTAAGTGGTGTGCAGATATTTTCAACATTGGATTTGGCACATGGTTATTTACAAATTCCACTTTCTGAAGATTCCAAATTAAAAACTGCGTTTATAACCCCTGACGAAACTGGACAATTTAACCGTATGATATTTGGACTAGCCAATGCACCAGCTGAATTCCAGCGGCTGATGAATCAAGTTTTAGGGCCCTTATTCTTAACAAAAGCCCTATGCTACATGGACGATATAATGATTCCAGCGGTATCTTGGGAAGACATGATGGACAGATTGCGGGAAGTTTTGAAATGCTTAAGAACGGCGAAATTGACGTTAAAGTTATCAAAATGCGAGTTTGGAAGAAAAGAAGTAAATTTTTTAGGATTTGTAATAAATTCGCAAGGACTAAAACCAGGACCAAGAAAGATTCGGGCGATTGAAGAGTTTCCCGAACCTCTGAACGTTCACGATGTGAGAAGATATTTGGGATTAACTGGATTTTTTAGACGATTCATTCGGAAGTATGCTCAAAAGGCTGAACCGCTCAGTCGTCTAACGCGCAAGAACCAAGAATTTGTCTGGGGTTATGACCAAAAGAAAGCTTATCAAACGTTAAAAGAAGAATTGCTGAGTGTACCAGTTTTAGCACATTATAACCCAGATGCGAAGACAGAAGTCCATACTGATGCAAGTTCTAATGGTTTAAGTGGAATGATTATCCAGCAGGAGGGAAAACAATGGCACTTGGTTTATTGTGTTAGCAAAAAGACAACTGATGCCGAGAGAAAGTATCATTCTAGCAAGTTGGAACTAATGGCGATCGTTTGGACATTAGATAGATTAAGGCAGTTCCTACTCGGAATCAAATTTACTATTGTTACTGATTGTCAGGCCTTGGTATATATGAACGCTAAAAAGACAACCAATCCTCAGATCGCCAGATGGTATGACCTGATTCAAGAGTTTGACTTTGCAGTGCAACACCGACCTGGAGACAAAATGAGTCATGTCGATGCTCTTAGTAGAGCACCAGTATTAGAAGCAGAAGATACCTTGACGAACTACGTAGAACGGAACATAGAAGTTTGTTTGACACTCACAGAAGATGAGCAAGTACTAGTGTTTCAGAATTCTGACTCAGAGTTGAAAGAACTAATAACCATTTTGCAAAAGCCGAAGTGCGAACGTACGAAAGAAGAAAAGACAAAGGTAAATAACTATGTCCTCAAGAGAAATAGACTATTTAGAGTACTGAGTGAGAATGGTAAAGAAAAACTTCTTTATGTTGTCCCCAAGGCAATGAGAAAAAGCGTTGTCGTGAAGTTTCATGATCTTATGGGTCATTTTTCGGTTGATAGAACCGTAAACAAGATTAAAGAGAGATACTGGTTTCCTTTGATGAAGAGATATGTCAAGAAACACATATCTATGTGTTTCGAATGTTTAGTAAATAAAATTCCTGCGGGAAAGCAACAGGGTCTATTGCATCCGATAAAACCTGGTAAAAGACCCTTTTCGATCATTCACATTGACCATCTGGGACCGTTTGTGAAGAGCACCAAAGGCAACACGGAACTACTTGTCATCATAGATAATTTCACAAGATTTGTCAAACTTGTAGCTGTAAGAAATACATCGACCAAACATGTTTTGAAAATGTTAGAAGAATTCGTGAACAGTTATGGGTTACCAGACAGAATTATCAGTGACCGAGGTTCATGCTTCACTTCACACCAGTTTGAAGATTTTTGCAAGAAAAACGGCATCGCCCATACACTGAATTCCACTAAACATGCACAAGGAAATGGAATGGTAGAACGTGTGAATAAAACTATCTTGTCTACTGTGTCGACGTGTATGACAGATGATCGTCATAGAGACTGGGATACCAGTTTAAAAGAGACAGAAAGAAATCTAAATAATATGGTGAATAAAACTACGAACAAAACGCCCTTTGAGATGCTACATGGCTACCTTCCTCGATTCAACGACGGAATACTTAGAATACTAACCGATGAAGATGCAGATTCATGGACTGAACCGAGTAAGATTCAAGAACTTGCAAGAGAAGAAATAGAATCTAAACAAGAGAAAATGAAGAAAACCTATGACAAAAAGAAGTGTCGAACTGTAATCTATGAACCAAGAGAAATAGTTGTAGCTAGACGTGGACCCAAAGCTACCGGACAACCCACGAAAACCCAAGCCAAGTATCGAGGACCATTTGTAGTCACACGTGCATTACCCGACGATACATATGAGATCTCACAACTAGATGAAGGCGAAGGAGGTCGATCCTATTCATCCACCGCCCATGTAAGCCAACTGAAAGCCTGGCATTGTGAAGCAGAAACTGATGAAGAAACCGAAAATGACAAAGAGACTGTTGATCTGGAGAGCGCATGTGAAAAACCAAGAAGAAGTCCACGTTTTAAAAACGTAGAAGTCAAAACCAATTGAGGACAATTGGGCAGTCAGGATGCCCGAATGTTATCATTTTCATTGAACTCGCCAATAAAGAGGGCGTCACCATGCAGAGGATGATTCGTAAATAAAAAAAAAGGGAAGCAATCAAAGGGGGAGATTAAGGGGCACATGAACTATTGACTGTTCGTCGGGAAAAAGCGAAAAACAATGTAGCTACTGCGTAGTTATGTAAGATGTAGTTGTGGTATGATGTTGCAAAGTTTAATAAATGTCGTGCTGTTAAATAATGTTTCTTTATTAAGTATTATTAATCTCTGTAAGTTTTTTTTATAATTTAAAGTACTACTAAGAAAGTAAAGCGAAAAAGCTAACATTATCGTAATGTATTTCGAGACAAACTTGATTTTGAACAACCAAAGCGGTATTCAATTAATGTTCCGATTCAGATAGAGACCATAATATGGCTACTTGTATAACCCAGAAGCAGGGTGGGCACAGAATTTAGCAGGGTGGGCACGGCCCTCGTAGGCCCACCCGTAGCTGCACCCGTAGCTGTTTCAGAAGACATTGCTTTTTACATTGGCTCATTTTGTGATAATTTTTCGTGAAACTTTGTACACCCTCTAAAAAAAGGATTCGAGTGCAAGAAAAATTTCGTACGCCAGTTTCATATTTAACGCATGATTCTTCATGAAAAGTGATTAATCATTAACAAAACTGAAAAGGGAAATTTGGCTCATAGTCGAATACTTTATTGAATGTCTGTACACGCTACACACACACAACGACAACTTCAGAGATCGAATTTCATTGTTTCTCTGAGTAGAAGGCGCTTTTAGTTGGTTTATTTTTCTTATTTCTTCAGTTTTTTCTGAAAGAAATAAACTAAATGGAAACTTTCGGGGGAAAAAAAGTACAAATCTTTAAATTTGGGGACATTTGGGGACAAAGTATTTTTGAGGACAAAATGTAAAAAAGATCTATATTTGGGGACTGTCCTCGAATTTCGAGGACGTATGGTCACCTTAGCCCTGACTGAAAGTAGGGTTTAATGAACACCTGCTCAATGAGCTTATCTCCAGTGTGAATATTAAGTGCGTCAAATTTCATCTGTGTAAGCTGCCCTAACGTCCGGGCAAGGAATTCAGTCAGTTGAAGAGGTTGAAACGAAGTATATAAATGGGACTGAAAATGTATCTATCGTTATGCGTGCAGTAAAAGAAGGAATTCCATTTGAACATTTAGTTAGCATTGCTACTACAGTTTATCTGGATGCAGATGCGGTCTGTCCAACAATTCTGGATGAGCTTAATAAACTGGGACTGGATCCAAAGAACATCATCTCTCAATGCTACGATGGTGCTGCCGTCATGGCTGGAGCATACGGTGGCATGCAGGCTAAACTCAAGTGTTAACTCAAGAAAGAAATTCCTTACATTCATTGCTACAACCATAAATTGCCCTTAGTGAATATAAGTGCTATTTCAGGTGACAAAGTCAGTTGAAGAGGAGAAGTGGTGTGGTAGGGGAGATGGGAATGTCGACCCGTCCTCCCTCCGCGAGGCGGACTTCACAGGGCGGGTTGCTCGACTTCTGACTAGAGGGGAAGGGAGGCAAGGGTGGCCCGAGGGCGCTTCTTGTGTTTCGGATCAGTATGGTCGTACTCCGGGAGCTCGGCGATAGTATAGTTCTCCAGGTCGTACAGGTGATTGAAGAAGTTTGTTGTTACCTTGTGGAGGTACTCTCTGAGCGGTGGAATGTTGAGATCCCGGCGGATAGTCTTGTTTGACATGAAGTCTTGTTTGATAATAAGCCTCGTATTTTACGTAGGATGGCGTTTTGCTTTGCTTCAATTTTTTGTATGTTAGTTCTGGCAGAGCTTGCCCAGACCGGGGCAGCGTAAGTGGCCACGGAGCGAACGAACGCTTTGTACAGTAGAGCTTTGTGGCGGTAGTTGAGTGCTGGGGTGTTGAAGAGGGGGGAAAGTTTTGGTAGGCGGCTTTCATTTTGTAAGATGTTTGTAGGAGATGGCGGTTCCAGGTCAGTGACCTGTCGATGGTAACTCCGAGGTAAGTTACATGGTGACTCCAGTCAATTGGCGTTCCGTTAACGTGGAGTCTAGATGGTGGCCTTTTAAAGGTAAAGGTGAGCGCCTGGCTCTTGTTTGCATTTATCTTAATGCGCCAGGTACGCATCCAATTTGTAATTTTGTCAGTGTGTTCCTGCATGTGACGATGGAGGGTATGGTTGTTTATGGCTTGTCCAATTATTGCGGTGTCGTCCGCGAAGAGGGCGATGGAGGTATTATGGTGTCTGGGGATGTCATTAATGTATAGGTTGAATAAGGTGGGCCCCAGGATTGATCCTTGGGTCACACCGCTTTTGATTGGTCTGGTAGTCGAAAGTGAGTCGTGGACTTTGACGTTGTAAGTCCGGTTTCGCAAGTAGTTGTGTATCAGATGAATGTAGGCATCGGGAATGCTCAGTTGAATCATTTTATAAATGAGGCCAGTGTGCCAAACCTTATCAAAGGCTTTTAGCAGGTCTAGGAGGAGGATGGCAGCACGTTGGTTGTTTGAGATTGCCTTATGCGCGATCTCAACGACTCTGACTAATTGCTGGCAGGTGCTGTGTGACCCTCTCTGAAGCCGAATTGCTCAGGCATAATGATGTTGTTTTGTTTAAGGTGATCTTTTAGTCTTTGTGAGATGATTTTTTCCGTAAATTTGCTTAGCGAGCTTAATAGACTGATAGGTCTATAAGCAGAAGGTTTGGTGTGATCCTGCCCGGGCTTCTGTATGGGGCAAACCGTAGCGTTTTTCCAGGGCGAGGGGAAGTGAGTGGTTTGTAGGATGGAGTTGGTGAGATTAGTGATTTGAAAGAGAATGTTCACCGGTAAGTTTTCAAGCATCATATTTGATACTTTGTCCGGACCTGGACACTTTTTTGTATTCAGGTTTTTGATGATGTTAAATAGATCCGACGGCAGGACCGGGGGTATGTTGTATGTAGGAGGAGTGCTAAGGTAGTGGTCCACTCGATTTGCGATGTCGTCATGGAGCGGCGCGAGATTTGGGTCTTTGTTCTCATTCGAGAACTGGGCCTGGTACGTGTTTGCAATAGCGTTCCCAGACAGCACAGCAAACTTGCAGCAAGCTTGATTTATCAAGTCAATAAGCTTGAATTAAGCTTGAAAATTCCAGGCGTGTAAGCTTGAAACAAGCTTGAATCAAGTGTTCTAGTTTACACTTGCCGAGCTTGCATTAAGCTTGACATTTCAAGCTTAAAAAATTTTCTAAATACACGGGGCGCCCGCTGGCGAACGCGCCCCACATACTTTATTTTTCCGCGCATTTTCCGCCTCTATGCTGTAATTTTAAGGTATTTTAATCTGTTTCCATCGAGTTTCCGTGGCTAGAATAGAACCCGGGACCTTTCGGTTCGTAGCCGAGCGGGTTATCCATTCAGCCACCGGAGCCTTGTGCAGCTATGACTAAAGTTTGAAGTGAATTATTAAGCGTTTTTATAGCCAGATTGATGAGTGGGCGATATGTTATTTGTTTTTTTTTTAATTTTTCCATGGGATGCATCAAAATTAAAATAATTTTATGTGTGATTTAGAGACTCTACTAATAGGGAAATAAACATAATATAAACTTAAGAACAACACATGTTTTAAAACTTTCGCAACACTCATGAGCAATACTGCTGCTGGCCAAAATCGAGACAAACTACTGATTTTGAAATCAATTTCGTAGTATAACTGTATTTTATTTTGAAGAATTTCCATATTTGGAAATATAGAATGGGTTTACTTACTTAACACAAATTTTGTGTTAAGTAATCTGAAATCAAAGAAACATATAGTTAAACGTTACTTCGAAATGCTATATCACAGTTGCTAACATAACATGTATGGAATACAAACACTTTAGTCATTTTTGTAAATATTTCTTATAATAACAAATAATTGAAAAATTTTGCTATTTTTTAACGCTAAAAATTCTCTTTACAAATGTGGTTAGTTATTTTCCTACATATTGGTATGCTATATCGATATAGAGCATTTCGAAGAATTAAAAATAAGTTAAAATTAATTGATACAAATGTAAATTTGAATTATTTTCTTTGTTCATACTGTATAATTAAAAAAATTATTTAACTTCGGAATTTTTTTTTCCTTTGCAATTTTATTTTAAAACTACAAAAGTGTAAGATGTAAGATTTTTGGGCCCTAAAATCTGTAGGCCCTGGGCAGTTGCCCCGCTTGCCTTGCCGGTAATATGGCACTGGTAATAAAATAAACACATCTTTTACGAACTTTCAGCAAATTTGAGGACGCTAGTCAATTAATGTCCATTCTCTTTCACAGATGGCGCCATCAACGCTCCTTTAAAAAGGAAAAATCAAGCGAGTAGCAATTGCCAAGCTCAAATCAAGCTGTATTTAAGCTTGACAGTTCAACTTGATTCCTGCAAGCTTGCTGCCAGCTTAGAATGAGTTGGACTGTCAAGCTTGCATTAATGCGTCAAATTCAAAGAAATGTCAAGCTTGATTTAAGCTTATGCGCTGTCTGGGTTAGCTTTGTCCGAGTCGTGAGTGAAGTAAGTACTCCCTTCTTTCAGAGGAGGGATGTGCTGTCGTTTTTGGGTTAGGGGTCTAATGGCCTTCCAAACGGATCCGTCCTGAGGGGAGAGTCCTATGTAGGACGTCCAGTTTTGATGCCTGTGATTTGTGATGTGTATTCTAACCTCGGCACGGAGGCGGTGGAACAGAGCTCTGTCCGAGGGGTGGCGGGTGTGCTGGTAGGCCTTTCGGGCCTGATTTCTCTTGTTAATAAGGCTTCTGATGTAGAGCGGGAGCTTAGCATAGCTGTTTTCGCTAAAAGGGCGAGAGGCATTGTTGAAGGCGTTTAGGATGGTGTCCGAAAGCCTTTGGGCTTCATAGTCAATGTCGGAGTTTGTTTGAAGACTGACGTCTTGGTACGGGATGTTGAGGAGGTCCTCGGTGTACTGATGCCAGTTTGTTTTGAGTCTTAAGTTTGCTTTAGTGATGACGTTGGTATCGAGGTCGAACTGGACCGGTAGGTGGTCCGAGGTGAAGTGATTGATTGTCCGACAAGTGATGTACTGGCTAATGTTATTGTACAGGATAAGGTCGATGACCGAATGTCCGTTGGCATGAAAGTGGGTGGGGGAGGGAGGGTACGAGAGCCTGGCGTGATTTTCTATGAGGAACTTGAGGAGGCCAGCTCCCCTGGGGCAGTTATACTTGCCATTCCAGGCAAAGTGATGCGCGTTCATGTCACCAGCTATGATATTGGCGTGACAGCGGCCCAGCAGTTTGCGGAAGTCGTTTGTGGAGAATTGTATTGTTGGTTTGATATAGGCAGAGGAGAGCATAAGGTCTCCCTGGGTCGTGTGAACTAGTATGGAGGTAGCCTCGAGGTTGTCAAGAGGAACGTCGTTGATGTGAGTGTGAGGGGTACTGTTCTTTATGTAAATGGCGGTACCGCCACTACGCCGGCCCCGGTTACCCAGGGGCCTGTCCGTACGGTAGAGGGAGTAATTTGGTATGTGATAGCTGCAGTTTAAGTGAAACGTGGTCTCCTGAAGGAGAATAACGTCTGTGCCATTGTGGCAGAGGAAATCTCTGAGTTCAGAGATTTTCCTGTGGAGCTCTTGGGCGTTCCACAGGATAATTCTAAGCTGTGTTTGAGCGGAGGTCATGTTGGGGGGGGGTCTGTTTCAAAGTATTTGGAGGAGGACAAACGCCCTATCCATTGGGTTTGTAAATTTCTGAATAGCCTCGACGGCCGAGTTTAAAACACGTAGTAATGCAGCGAGGTCGGCGAGGTTGTTTAACTCTCTTACCGTCTGGATCACCTCGGCGAGGGAGGAGACAGTGGTGGTGCCGGGGTTACTGACACTGTTTTCTGGTTTGTGTTTCCTAGAGTTTGTGGTTTTGAGTTTCCGCTGTTTGGTTTTACGAATGTTCCTGGCTGGCTTCTTTTTCCGCGGGGCCGGAGGCTCCTCCGTGGTGACTTCGTTAGTGTTTGGGTCGTTTTCGTCAGTTTCGCCGTTAGGCTGAGTGTTGTTTAATTCGGTGATTTCCATGTTGTTCTCACCAGTAGTGGGGTTGTCCTCAGGGACAGAGTCCTCGTGATCGGGGAGGTAAACAGTCTGTTTGTGGCGTTTCCCTCTCCCCACCTGCGTCCAGGCAGAAGTGCCTGGGGGGGCTTGTAAGGCTGTCTAGAGTGGATTTGTGGTCGTTGACCAAGTTTGTGTGTTTGTAAGATGGTCTGGCCGTCGGTGGGGCCTGTGGTTTATACCTGCTTTCAGGATTTTTAGGACATCCTCTACAGCTTGCCACATGCGGGCCGGAGCAGTTTGCACATTTTACCGGGTCTTTGCCGCGAGTGGGGCTCTCCCGGAGACGGTGGGGGCCAGCACACTTTACGCAGCGGGGCGTAAGGGTACAGTTAAGCGATGAGTGGCCGTAGACCTGGAAATTATGACATTGCTTTACACGGGAACTAGAGTATTTTTCTACGGCTTTCTGTAAGTAGTTAAAGCTGTCTAATGCCTAGATATCCTCAATGTTGGAGGTCCTTTGAAGGTCTACTACACAGTTAGTTAGGAATGTCTTTTTTGTGCGTAGGAAAGCAATGTTTATTGGGCGAAAGTTGTTCCCCACGAGAAAGTCTTCTATCTCGTTTTTCGGGGTGGAGGGGGGAATCCCCTTAATGAGTTCCTTGATCGGACGTTCGTTTTTAGGATCAAAGGTTTGAAAACCAATGTTGTTTTGTTGCAGATATGCTTGGACTTCTCTGAAGTGAGCGTCGTTTCGAAGTAAAATCATACAGAGTTGGCCTGTGAATTTACAAGTTATGGGATATTTAACAATATCAGAAATCTTTTTGCAATGAGTGTCATGGGTCCCAGACGGGAACTCGCAAAAGAATCTGTGTTTTGCGCTAGTGGTGTTATTAGGTACATTACGAGCGCTAGTAGTGTTTTCTGGTTCGTTGTGAGCACTGGGTTCGACTTCAGAGGGGTTTTCGGTGGTAGCGTGTTGTGTCTCGTCAGCAAGGGGATCGTGCGATTGCTCCATGTTTTGGGAATCGTCTTCACTGTCGGAGGAATCCGCCAAAACCGTCAGTTTTTGTTTGCTGTGAGATTGAGTTTGGGTACTGTCTTCCTCTAGGTTCCTTTTCCTGGAGGGCCGAAGGAGCCCTCTTCGGCTAAAGAAGTCGTGGGCTTGGAGTGACATGTGTTGATGGTCTGGTAAAAATAGCTTTGTGTGAGCAAGTTGTTGTAGTGTTGGTTTGTCAATTAATTCTGACATCTGTTGGTGTACATCGGGGTGTTCCCTGAGTACCGAGTTTTGTCTCACAATCAGGTTGTCTACAAACTGTAGAAATCCAAGAAAGTAGCCGTAAAGTTCGTTGGAACGTTTCTCCGCATAGCGGCGTTCAAATTCTTGTGCATAAGTGGGTGCTGGAGTATGAGACATGTTGTGAGAGTGGTCAAGAATCCCTAGGGGGACCTGTAAAAGAAATGCTGCAGTGGTGCAAAAGGGGGGGGGCTTACGCAGTCTCTTATTCGAGGGCTACCCCCTGCCAACTCGGGTGGGCTACGTAAGGCAACACGGGGCAAGTAGGGCAGTGCCGGGTACAGCACTGTACAGCCAGACAACAGGATCGCTGCCTGTACAGGAGGTACAGTGGCCAGATCACGGGATCGCCGCCCGTATCACCGATGGCTTCCCGTCTACTATTTTGGCCCTGAGAAGAGCCGGTCCGCTTCTCGATGATACGGGGATCAGTCAGCACGAAAGGTAGCCGGGAATTCCAGAAAATCCAGAAGGAAAACACGTGGCGAACACGAGCGATGGATTACACGTGGCGAAGAAAAGCACATGGCGAAATTCCAGTAACGGAGGGAAAGCAGGTGGTACGTCCAGCCGCGGGCGTGAGTCATCAACCCGGCGCGCGGAAGCAGGTAGTCGATGAAAACCGGTCAGGCAGGAGCTCGCTGAAGCGGTGTGTGCAGCTCGGAGGCAACTGTCCGAATGAATGTGATACGTAATCCCACAAGACGCGTCTAGCATATGAACATGGACTTAGATTGGAAAGGAACTACAACGGCACTGGGATTCCTTCCCTGAAAATGGACTTAGAGGATGAGCATGAAATGGATTGATTAGGAGATTATCTGTTGCTGCCATCTAGCGGCAATATTTGTCAAAAAACTTTTTTCATAAATTAGGAGGCGATATATCAATTTTATTCATTATTTATTTGTATATCGAAATTCATAAAATATAATAACGCTTTTAAAAATAAATAATCAAAGTTATGTATGCATATTTAAAGAGTTTTTGTGGTAATCCTCAAGGTTTTTGTAGCTATTTAAACTGCATTTTTAAGATTTATAATTTTTTTTCTTTTAGTGCTTCTTTACACCTCAGCATCAACTTTTTTGTGGCACTAGGTAATATAGGAAAAATATTCTCAAAGTACTCAATCCGCAAAAAAATTAATAGCATTATATTTTTGTTACTTGTGCTATTATCATGAAATATAAGAAAACAAAACTTATCATTTTTTATAACCTCTTCTTTAAATAATATAACAGGTATAGTGAAACTATAAAAATAATCAAATAAAACTATCAACTTCTCCTAGTGTCAAAAAAAGTTGGTGGTGAGGTGTCTAAAAGAAAAAAAATATTTATTAACTTTAAAAATGCAGTTTAAATAGCTACAAAAACCTTGAGGATTACCACAAAATCTATTTAAATATGCATACATAACTCTGATTATTTATTTTTAAAAGCGTTATTATATTTCTTCAATTTCGAAATATAAATAATTAATAAAATCAATAGATCGACTCCTAATTTATGGAAAGTTCTCTTGACTGTTGTTTGCAACTATTGCCGCTACTTGGCAGCACCAGATAATCTCCTCATCAATTCATCCCCCAACCCTTAACTGAAGCTGGGCTATTTGATAGCATGGCGTTTGTTCTCCTTATTTGTAACTCCGTGCATATGAATCAAAGAATACGTACCGGGCCCGTTTACATGTGCAAAAATGCGGAGTGAGGTGGATTCATATCTGCCGCGCCGCACCGCAACCATGCCGTATTGTTTCGTCGTTTTGGACCGTTGGCTGTCCGCGCGGCGAGCTTGCGGTGCCGCAAGTAAATACACCAATGCTCTTCTGTAATTGGCTGTAGCTGTAAAAGCTCTTCTGTAATTGGCTGTAGCTTTGCGGTCGCTGCGGAATATCTGTTCTCGCCAGATAATGGGCAAACCC
>JAWZYV010015389.1:0-125609 GCA_038373885.1 Cheiracanthium punctorium | reverse complement strand
GATTAATTAAAAAGCGCCTTTAAAAAGGAGCCCTTTTTATTTTGTCTGTTTAAGAATTTTTCTGTTTGTTCATAGCTCCAGAAGGTTTATTCTGTATAGAGAACATGTAGTACTTCTACACAATTTTTATAAACAGTAATAAATTATAATGAATCATACGTAACACAACTCTTTTTTTTTTCAAGCAAAGATTTTAGAAGAGTGTCACTTTTTCACAAACTTTTAAATTTAAGAGCTTTTCCTGAAAGTTCCATACTGATACAGGTTTATCGTTTATTTCTAAGTATATAGAACAGTTTTTAAAAGGACATGCTAAAGAAGTCTCTGCCCGGACATACCTATAGTTTTAGAGTGTCAAAATTATATGATTTTTTTCTAAACTAAAGCACTTACCGCAAAAGTCGGAGGTCCAACCGCAAACATTACTCTGGGGCCCCCTTTAAATTAGTAATGTAATTACCAATCTTTTATACCATACCTTGCACATTTATGATTCAAAACTATTGAATATTTATAATTATAAAGATTCAAAACTAAAAATTGAAAATAAATGTCAGATTTATTAGTATAAATTTATTTAAATACACCGATTATTTAAATATACAAATATCAGAAAGACTTTTTTATATACAAATGAAGTGTCTTATTAATCGCTGGGCACACTTTTATCAGGAACTAGCAAATGGCCCGTTCTTCGCAGAATCGCTTTCTTTATTTATTTTTTGTTTAAGCACATGAAACCTTTCATTTGCTTTTATGGAACTTTTAGATGCCTCATAACATCAAAATGATGCCAATCTCGCTTTTTATTATTATCTTTACATGGGAAAAAATCTCATATTGGTCAGTTTTTACTTGATAGGGTATAGTCGGAGGAGCTTTTTAAAGGTGATACTTGGAAAAATTCATTAAAATTCCGTAAACTGGTATGTGTCTGAGTGGATAAGCCACTGAACAGGGTAGACGGTTGAAGTTTTTCGGTACGGTTTCCTCCAGATGTACCGAGAATATGTGTTAGAACCCTTTAAAAAGTTCTTCAGCCAAGGCACTTCCCCTCAGGCAAATGCCTTTCGTGTAGGCTTGCCATAAAACAAGTCAGACGAGAACTGGTAGATAATCCGAAATTATGAAGTCATCTATGAGCTTCTCCATGTCGCTTTACAAATCTGTGCAAAATTGCAAGCTGATCGATCAGACGGTGTGGATTTGTATTCGTACACAAGGCAGATAGACAAACATTCCCATGTATGCACATAAGATAATACTAATTTATCAGGAACATGTAGCAATTTAAAGAATCATTTCAGTATTTTTTCTGGAGGGTGTCAAATTTCGCACTTGTAACAATTGGAATACCGATTTTGCTTTGTGATGTACTTTTGTTTACATCATAACACAATATGCTAAATCTCATGCTGAATGATTCATGTGTAATGGGGGGAGCAAGTGCTTTACTTTGCCCTCCTTATTGGCGCCCATGCAAATGAGAGGGGGGGGCGTAAAATCAGCTTTCCATACGAAGGGGCGTAAAATTAGATCTCGCCTACGCCAAAAAAATGCCTAAAACCGGCCCTGAAAAGGCAAATCCAGCTAAATATAGATCTACTTTAGTAGCGGCCATTTTAGCCCACAAAATTGCAGATTTCATTACTACTATTTATTTTTGAACAAATAAGGTGAAGTTTAAATCAAGTCAAGAAAAAGTTACTGTAATTTTTTTTTTTTTTTTTTTAAGGAACTGTTTTACAGGCCGATTCCCAATTATAATGAAGTGTTTAAAATAAAAAATTGTATCAAGCGGTGTATATTTCAGAATGTCTTTTAGCATGTTCGAATACTGGATAGAGCTTCAAATATTAAAAACAGTGCTGGCTATAAAACATTAAAGTAAAACAAAAGGTATCTCAGACGCAAAAAGAGGCATTTTTCTGTTTAGTAATATTTTTATTATAGTAATATTTTTTTATAGACATAAATGGTCGAATACGTGACTGCGGCTTTTCTAGAGGAAAAATATTTTTAGAAATTTTGTCTGCTTTAAAACGGGGGTGAAACTATTATGCGAGGGCGACTATTACGCAAGTAAACACGTTATGTTTAATTAAAAAAAAAAAATAATAATAACGAAATAATTCTGCTCCCTTTCTTTCATTTATTCTGAAAATATCGTTAAAAGATCCGCTAAAAAAATGCGGATCCGGATCCGGATTTTTTTTTCATCCGTGGATACGGATACGGATACGGATATCCGGAACACCTCTAAAAAATAATCCATATATCGATGTCTTTCAGTGTCCAGAATCCCCCTCCTCCTCCCCCCCCCCCCAAACCTACTGAATTGCTACGTTACTGAGCTCGATCGGATTGAGGGAGACCTAGAGTTGAGCTATGGATTATTATTACTGGTTTTCTTTTTATAAGTGCAAGAGTTTTATTCTGATTAATGGTAATTTTTCTTGTTAGCTCTTTGTTTTTAAATAATAAATTTTAAAATAAGGAAGATTTATAAGTATATACATTTATATAATATTTTTATTTCTGAAAATAATCAATTTAAACATTGGTAAACTTATTTTAAGGATGCCTTTTTAAAAATTAAGTTATGGTATTAATAAGTCAAAAACAACTTTTTAAAAATCTTTTTAAAATTAAATGTTAGTGTAATTGTAATGTTTTTAGACAACTTTTTAAATGCTGAAAAAAAAACAGCAAGACTTTTTGAAGGAAATTGGCTTAAAATGATTTAAAATTCATTTCTTAAAATGTAAAATATTGGGTATATTATAACTGTGATTAAAATTAATAGCTAATTAGCTTTGTTTGAATAGTTTTAATAATTATATGTTTACTATTTTTGATATTGAAAAGCTTATTGCCCCTCACAGACTTTGATTGAACATCTGTAAGCCTTCCGATGAGAAAGCTTAAAACTTTCTACATCACCTCATTAATGCAAGGGAGTATATTTTATTTATTGGGAATTTGGGAAAGAGGGCTGTATAAAAAGTAAAAGTTTGTATTTACTTACATTTAATTTCCTGAAAATTTTATTCGACACCATAAAGTAACTTTGTAATTAATTATATATGTCTAAGATCAATATTTAAAGCAGAAAACCTAGGTCACTGCTTGTAAGACACCTCTCTAATACGGTATAGGGCTGGAAGAAATAATGATTTTTATTTAATATTAAAACTATAAAACTTTTTACTTTCAGTGTAAGTTATCATGTGAGTTATTTTGATTTTGTGTTTAAGGCAGATCTACATGAGGGCTGCCTGCTTAATTAAGGCATGCCTTGAGCGGAGAACTTTTTGAGGGGTTCTAGCGCTTATTCAGGTTACAACTACTGAAAACAGTCGCGCTGTAGGCCAGAACCCTAGATCTACATACTTCAGCCCTTTACCAAATTGCCATTAAATTAGTAAAAAGTATTCATATTATAATGTAAAAAGTTAAAAATAAATTTTTTAAGCTTTATAAGATAAATTTATATCTTATAAAGATCTTATACAATATACAATCATAGGTATTTTTGTTTGGCGTCCAATTATTTCAGGAATCCTACGCATTCATTCCGCCCTTCTTTGTTCCTCTTGCGGGAACCTGTATACAAGGGTGGTTCTACAGTTGCAGTCTGGGAGGGGGTTTATAATTTTATATAACCCCCCCCATTTATTTTATAATTTATATAAACTCAGTGCCTCAGAGAAGGAGTGACTACCGGGGGACATAGAGAGGAAAAGGGTCACCTTTGACTGCACAATACACTTCATATATGTGAATAAAATGTTTAATCAATCATCAAATGTGAAATAAGTGTTTAATTAATCATATAATTGATGACGTATGTAAATACCAAAAGTAATAACCATGCATCTTCGACCCCATCGATCAAAAATTGTCACCCCCCTACTAAAATGAGACGGTCTCGGGCTCTGTAATTCGCGATTGTGAATTTCCTTATTCAGAATTATTTTTTTCACTTTCGTTTTCAAAATCCTGGGAGGGGTAATTACCCCCCCCCTCCCCCGTGAAACCGCCTAATGCCTGTACACTTTTACATTTTCTTCTTTCTGATAGCTTGATTTTCAGCCGGGAACGCAGCAAGAAGGCATTTATATAGAAAAATTAATCGTTTAAATAGCAATATATTTTTAAATGATGGTTTTTTATCAATTTAAGAGGTTTCTAGTATAATACATTATGTACACAGATTGCTTGCACACCTTTAAACAAGAGAACAGCAATAGGATGACCAGCAACTCAATTTTCTTGCTAAAGAAGGTGTTTTTTCCCCATATTTTATTGTTTTCTAAACTACGATTTTGTGGACTAAAATGGCCGCTACTAAAGTAGGTCTACATTTAGTCGGATTTGCTGTGGTGAGAACGGAAACAGGTGGAGGGGGAGATGTACGCTACGAGCACCACATGTACGCTACAAGCACCCTTTATGGGGTGTACGCTATGAGCACGTACGCTACGAGCACGGCACCGCTGAAAGGGCCTTTTTAGCCGCTGTCTATATTAGTAAGAGGATTGGCAAATAGCACAATTAACACTATTTGTTTCCTAAGATCCATTTTAAAAAACCAAGATTGATTTTTTAATAATCTTTATATCGAAAATAATTATTTAAGAGAAATTTATTGATATATATTCGATATTGTGATAATTGTGCCATTCATTAACAGGTCTATGATAACTGTCATTATAAATATAAGACTTCTCAGCGTGACGAAATTACCAAATTATTTTGAACTCATTTAATCAAGTTAGATTTATGTATTATAAGCAGCTTACATAATGTAATAAAAGTTACAAGATAATTTCCATTTATGTCATTTGCGAGCTCTATTAAGACTGAATTTAAACTGTTATTGCTACTAAGTATTATATTTATTAACAACATTATAAATATCGTATTTATAATTAAATATAACTGTAAATATATTATTACATTGTATATAATAAAGCAAATACTATTTCATTGCTATCCATTGTTTAGTTTTGATTACAAATAAATTTTTCATTATTATATTATATCAGTTTAATTTCTTAATTCATGATGAAATATTTCAAGAAGTTATATTAAATAGTAGAATTTCAATGACATTTTATAAATCATTCTTTAGAGATCTTAATGAAATTGATAGTTTAAAAGAACTATAAAATATTTATTTAAATATAATTATTTGATTTGTAAGAATTTTATCCTTTATGCGGAAAAAAAATTGATTCTCCATTGGTTTTTCACAGATAGTATGAACGGATATAGTTAAACACTGTTAATAATCCTCTAAAATTAATTCATACCATTTTATCAGGTTGTCCTGTAGGGAAAAAAAACGCACATCAACAACAATAAAGGCCACTACACATACCCAGAGACCGTCGCGGCTACAATGTATTTGAACGGGGAAATTTGACATGGTTAGGAAGCTGCGACTGGCGGCGACACATGGGGTGTCCTCTACCGAACAATAGATGTGGGGGGGACCACAAGTGTAAAAATCGCAATATTATCCACGGTCCCCAATTACCTATTGTCCGGAGTATCTCCCGCTTTCTTCTGAGTGCGAAAAATTTATTGCTTACAAGTGATAATTGGCCAAGCGACCCGCAACGGTCTCTGGATATCTGCAGAGGCCTTAAAATGCAAGACTCCCTCCGAGCGGCCTGGAGTTTGCCTAGTGATAACTTCAAAAAGTTCCAGTGTATGGGATCTGTATCTCTCGAAAATGCACAAAAAAACCAGCTTCCCCCCATTTCCGCACAAAGACATTAAACACATTTTAATGTCTTTGTTTCCGCATGGAAGGCGTGGGGAACAAGGTAATTAACAAACTGCCGACGTGACAGCCTACCTACCGCCTGATAAATTACTTTGTATTGTAGGAGCACATGTCCGGTGAGTCTGACCAACTGGTCTCCCTCACCTCTTTCCCCCCTAAATACTTGGGAAACTACGCAACGTTGTAGGAAACCAAAGTTCTTTTCTAGTTGGTTTACATGTACACTCACCCAGAGCCAGATTTTTGTCTGGAGTTTGGAAAAAGAGATATTTTGTTTTTTGTCCCCTCTCATAATGAGCAGGTAGTGAGAGTGACGCTTGTGCTCTAAAAATAGTAAAATTAGTGATTATCTTTTTACTATACTTCTTTATCTGAAAAATTTCTTTATAAAGCTTTAACAGAAATGAACGAAAAATAATATATCTAATGGGCCCCTTTCAAGATGAGGCCCTGGACACAGCCTCGATTTGCTCATGCGATAAGACCCCGTGTACAAATTTTCAATAAAGTGTCCAATGTCAGATATATCCCATTTACCTGAACCTTATATAAGACGCTGTCCTTCATAAAATGTGCAAAGTGTTCCATATAATTATTATTATTTCTTATATTTTTTTCGAACTGTGCATTTTTTCATAAAAGTTTATACAGTTAGTTAGGAAAGAGAAATAGGAAATTTGGCTTTCACTCGATCATTTTCGAAGTTGTAATGCAAAAAAATATGACAGTTAAAAAAAAAGAGAGAGAGAGAGAGAGAGTATAATGTACTTGAGTGTAGGGTAATAAAGCTTTCATTTAAATTATCTCAAGCGTACGAGAAAAATAAAAATTAAAAATTCTTCGATGTTTCATTTAAAGGACTTGTTTAGTAAATTTGTTAAATGAAATATCTATATTAATCTTTGTTAGATAATAAACGTTTTTAAAGACCTTTATTTATGTTCTGCATATGCGAAAAAATTCAGAGCACGAATCTGAGAAAGTAACACATTTAGGATTCATGCCATCTGAGATTTTTACCAAAAAATTCCCAGTTGTTATTAATCTTATTAATGTAGCAAATCCAGAATATTTTGTCTCAAAGTGAAGTTGTTCATCTTTTATGGCCCACTAAAAAAGCAGACCCGTAGCCAGATTTTCTATTCAGGGGGGGCACCCTCTTTTTTTCAGGGGGGAGGGGCACCCTAACTTAAGTGGGGTGGCATCCTATATTTTTTTGAATTATAACATTTTTATCTATATTTCTCTTCATTAAATAATAGCATAAGTTTATAATTAAATAAATTCTGGAAAGTCCAAACGGCTTCCAAGAAGTAAAAGTTCCTTGGCTTAAACAGAATGGATTTAAAGTTGTCATCTTTGGATCATATTTGGAAGATGAGAACACGAAACAAAAATGACAGAGTATTACAAAGAAAAACTTTGTATATATAAAACTTTGATATACAAAACTTTGATATAAAACTTTGATAACTTTACCTTATATACAAAAATTTTTCAAAGCATCTCCATTAAACTTTTTTTATGTGAAATTTTCTAAGGGGGGGTTCAGCCCCACCTGGCACCCCTTTGGCTACGGGCCTGTAAAAATGTCCGTGCAGCACACAAAAGTGGGCGTTTTTCTCAGACATAGAAAATGCTGTGGTTAAAAACTCTTTGGGGGACAACTTGCCATGATATTTATTTAACATCTATAATGATAGACGATAGAACTTCATGAAATATATGAGAAATCTGTGGCAGGTTATCGACGCACGCAAAGTCACTGAAGGTCACAAAAACACTTTTCTTTTTTTTTTTTCTTTTTTGTCATTTTTAAGGCTTAACCATAGCTTGCACCTTCAAGTTGCTAAGGCAAAAGAGGTGTCCTTTGAA
This sequence comes from Cheiracanthium punctorium, assembly GCA_038373885.1. Classification (NCBI taxonomy): domain Eukaryota; kingdom Metazoa; phylum Arthropoda; class Arachnida; order Araneae; family Cheiracanthiidae; genus Cheiracanthium; species Cheiracanthium punctorium. Next base: position 117,937 of record JAWZYV010015389.1, on the reverse strand, counting down.
AGACATGTATTAGAACTTATAAAAAAATGCATGTATAGTTGACGCAAGTTGAATGCGCTTTTAGATTTATAAGACCAAAATCTGAAAATTTTCGATTTTGACTGAAATTTGAAGTTTCATAAATTCCTGCGGCAGACGTTTATTGAAAGAAATTCTTTTGGATCGTTTTTATGTGAATATATTGTATTATTTGAATGCTTATTGAATTATTTGAATGAATGAAATTATTTGAGCGCTTATACCAAGTTTTGCGCGCAAGATTAGGACCCACTGGCGCATTGACTTAAATTGAATTGAATGAATTTAATTCAATTTAAATTAGCTATATTTAATAATTTTAGCGACTTAAATTGCTAAATTTAAGCAGGGCCTGATTATGACCAACAGGGGCCCCGGACATTGATGAATTTTGGGGGCCCCCATCCATGATTTTTTTTTTTTTTTTCAAAAAATTTTGATATAAAAGAAGACTATTTCAGAACATTTGAAATTGGGGGCCCTTTACAAAGTCCCGATTTTCCCATGCGATAATAAGGCTCTGAATTTTAGTATTTTTGGGGAAACGGGTGGATTTTCAAAATTTTAAGGTCGCCTACGTCTTCTCTCTATCATTTTGCGCATCTTTATGCAGTTAGAGGGAGTAATCAAAAGCGAAGCGCTGTTAATTTGTCAACGGTAATGGTTAAAAAAACATGAGTACAAATTCTTGTCAATTTTAAATGTATGACGTACAACTGGCGCCATTCCCACATGTAATCTAAAAAAAAAAAAAAAATCCTTCGGAACTGAACCACTGAAATGCTTAATATATATTAATCCTTATATCAATGCTTTATTTAGGCGAAAACAATTTATTCGTTTTAATATTCTTAAAAGAAGTAGAAGTTTAATAATTTCGAGAAGCTATTTCAAACGATTTAAAATCGCAAAAATTTGCAAACCTATTTAGATTATGACATATAATTTGTTAGATTTAACCTTTTAATTCATTTGGAACGCTTTCCTTCTTAGAAAAAGTCTGTTTAAATTAAGCCTTTCTGCTTAATAATTTGATATTTTTTTTTTTTTTTTAAATAGCCGAATACTGACAGCTTAGCAGTACGGGACTGATTTATAGCTATTATGCCAGACTTGGGGATCGTCGAGAATCTTTTTTTCCCTACAATTTACACTCTTAAAAAAAAATCCGTTGATTACCAAGAAATCTCTAGGAAACAATGATTCCATTACTTGTTACTTTCCGAACATGTACCATGTAAGGAAAGTATTGCAATCCTGAAAAAATTCGACTTCGAGACTTTGATGTATTTACACGTTTTGAGGTATTCTGAATTCATTTATGCTGTTTTTACGAGATGTATGTGTGTGTGTGTGTGTTTGTGTGTGTGTGTGTGTGTGTGTGTGTGTGTGTGTGTGTGTGTGTGTGTGTGTGTGTGTGTGTGTGTGTGTGTGTGTTTGTGTGTGTGTGTGTGTGTGTGTGTGTGTGTGTGTGTGTGTGTGTGTGTGTGTGTGTGTGTGTGTGTGTGTGTGTGTGTGTGTGTGTGTGTGTGTGTGTGTGTGTGTGTGTGTGTGTCTGTGTGTATGTGAGTGAACTTCGATAGCTCCTAAACGGATCATTCGATTGAGCTGAAATTGGACATACATGTTATAAACCACCGTCGCAAGACCGGTATTGATTTTGGTGTATATAGGACTTATAGTTTTTCTACAGGGCTACGTCAAAGATTTCTTTGACATTATAGTATATGGGGAGAAAGTCTTGAAAGTATGCTAGCGTTTAAATGGTGCATTCGATTGAGTTTCAATTTGGTATATATGTTTGAATTATTCATCGATTAAAATTTATTTAAATGCTTGGTAATGATCTAATCGTAAGTCTTCGGAAAGTAGAGTGGAGGCACTCCAGATGTTTTTAGTATGATGCCATAACTTTTCTTAGTATTACTACTAAATAAAGCCATGTTTGCCAATTGATTTACATGACTTTATTTAGCAGCAATACCAAGAAAAGTTATAGCATCTTTGTTTCAAAGAGATTTCTTAGTAATCCACAAAATTTTTTTAGTGTAGGCATCACCCAAAAGGATGTTATTTTCGGATCAGCAACTCTCGTCCGTATACCAGCCTATATAACGCTAGAGAAGCTGCGGACCCACAAATTTATCGTTCACGTTTGCGCCATGTACATATAGCGGTTTTTGATCAGCCGAGATGTGAAAACGAATCCTTTCACTTTCTGCACACCAGGTTATTACAACTCCTTAAAAATTTATTTTAGGATAAATAGGAAAAATTAAATTACTTAATTAACTAAAACATTTTTCTAATTTATGTGTATTGAAAGAAGAAAGATTTGTCACCCGATCGTTAACACTGCCAATATAGCTTTTGGGTCATCGTGTGAAAATTGAGCTAGCTATGACAGCATATTTTAATATCCATAACGCTAGGTTCGAGTAAAAGTTGTCTGCATTTTTTCAGTTTCCGTATAGCTGGAATAATTTAAAATGCATGTGTAAAAAAAAAAAAAAATCATTACTTTCTTCGTCGTGAAGAACTGATACGCAGCTAGTTATAACATGTTATGTATTTGTAAAAATAAATTACTTGAAATTCAAATTAAACATTTATAATTTTGCGATTTCTCAAAATAATCAAACGAAAATCCCCACTTCTCTCTCCATGTGTTTATATATCATGGCTTTGATTTTCAACAGCGCTTCGATTTGAACTTTATATTTTAAACAGTTACACTAAAATTAATCTTTATTTTTAAATTTAGGTAATTGGAAATTTTATTTATTTACTTTTTCGTCTATTTGGCAGCTTAGTTTAACCAATTGTTAAAGTAATCTCTATTCCCGTGTGATGAGCGGGTACATCAGCTAATATAGAATAAAAATAGAAATTAAAATTTGTATTGTTCAATTAAAAGCAGCAATAATAAAATAATAAATCGATGACAAACTGATGCTTTCGATGTGATCCGGTATAAATTTAAATGCCTCGAAATCTAAGATGAAAATTTTGGCCTTATACAAATTGGTCTATTTCTGTGTATTTCTTTACGTAACAATTTCTTTAATTCTTTACAGGTTGAAAAGTTTTTCTAGCATGTATACATATTTACATAAATGAACTGACACACACACACCACATAACACCAAAACAACAACAAAAAATCTTGCAGTTCAATGTGGGAAGTTAGTTTTTCTGGAAAGATGTTGTAGTTAGGGTAAAACTAAGACAGTGGAGGATCCTGAAAAGTTTCAACGCAGGAGGCAATATGCGAGAAATTTTGTAAGAAAAATGGATCTTCTTAAATTTAAAATTTTGATTAAATAATTCTTATCGTCTGCAACCAGGTTTAGGATGGTTGCTCTCATCATTCATTATTGAAAAGACGTTTTTGAGAAGATTCCTCTTCTCTTACATGTGTAATTTCTTAGCGTGGATCTTTGAACACTCCGCTAAACCGGCAGATTATTCAAAGAACCATGCTAGGTGAGCAGGGAAACCACACAGATTATAGAGTGTAATGTAGTGCATTTATTGCAAGCATGCACTCAGGGTATTTGCCAAGTCGGAATGCCTTGGTCGGAGGATTTTTTCAGGTGTTCTTCCGCGTCTTCACGAGACATCTAACGAAACCTCCCGAAACCCTACACCTTTAGAGAGACAGCCGCGCGGTAGTCCAGAACCCTCGACTTTTACTCTTCAGCCATCTACCATTTCCAGTCCCTTGTGCAATGGGCCATGGTGGGACCGAGACCCACAGATCACAGTAAGGGAATCATCACCACTGATTCCAACTGGGATTTAATTTTATTTTATCTTACTTCTTCTTTCACTGTTATTCACTAGTTCTTTCACTATTTATTTTATCTTTATCTTCTTTCACTGTTCTTTTCAACTAGTTATTTTAATTTTGTTTTAATCTTTAGGACGGAATAGAGCTTTACTGATAAATTTGATCGCTCATTTAATCGTGTTACTTTTCTAGTAAAATCAAACTGAAACATCAATAACTAAGGACTAGTTTACAGCAATACAGTCTGGACACATTCTCAACTTTCCTCACTATTTTTAGGAGGGCCCAGTGTCACTTTGCTTAAATATTTACCTTACATTTCATTGTTTACATGAAAAATACTATAAGGACGTTTTGGCTTCTAACTATGTTTCAAGAATATTATTTTTATCATTCCAATTTTAATGAACTAACGCATTATGTAGAAGTTGTCTTTATTTTATAACACCAGGCAGCTTCTACATAATGCGTTAGTTCATTAAAATTGGAATGGGAAAAATAATAGTCCGGAAACATAGTTGGTTGCCAAAACGTCCTTATAGTAAGTATTATTGATATAAACAATGAAATGTAAGATAAACATTTAACCTAAGTGACATTGGACTCTCCTAAAAATAGTGAGGGAAGTTGAGTACGTGTTCCGACTGTCTTGTAATTTAGTCCTCTGTTATTGACGTTTGATTTTCATTTTACTAGAAACTTAACGCGATTAAATGCGCAATAAAATGAAGCTGAAAATAGCAAAAAATTGCTTAAAAATGAGAGAACGGGTGGATTTTCAGATTTTTAAAATAGCGCAGATCTTTTTTTAATATTTTTTTTACATAATTATGAAAATTTTCAAGCCGATCGCACGAACTGTGTGAATTTCAATAAATTTTTACACAGTAACTTTGTAATCTGTTTGGATTAATGACGGTAAAAGTTTTGTTTGGAAGGGGCCGGACCGGATTTGTTAGCGAGTGAGTCACGTATCAGCGTAACTATATAATAGGATAATTACGGAGTTAATATTTATACAGGAGTGGTTTATGACATGTAAATTTGTATTAATTTAAATAATAATATGCACTACATTTCTTTAAACCCCCTCTTCATCCGTAAGCATGCGTGCCCAAGACCCCATATATGTTAAATCGGTCTCTTCTAATAAAATATTTTTTTATATGCCAAATGTTTTGTTGTATTCGAGGCAACACCTTTTCCTTTTCAAGTAACATTTGAAAGAAGTAAAATATTTACTCAAAATTTGTTATTTTAATTAAAAATTTAAAGTTATTATAAATGAAAAAGTATCCTGGAGGTCTTTGAAAAATACGAAATATTCAAACTTATTTCCCGTGCCCAAGCATGCTTAGAAGGGACTCCGGTTCAAAAGATTACGTATCTGAAAAAATACCGAAAGCATTCGGCCTCTCTCTTCTTTAGTTAGAAAAGGTATGGTCACCACATCTGTAAATAATTTTGTGGGGTGTTGAAAGCTACAATTAAAGTATCGGAGGTGTGTCTTGGCCATTGTGCGCTCTCCCCTCCTTTGCAATCCACTAATCTAAGTGTCACAGGGGTTTTGGCGAGTGGGGTAAGCAGTAACTGGATTTTATGTCGCAGCCGCTTTCGAAGCAGAAAAAGGGAGCAGAAAATTATGTCTCAGCCGCTTTGAACAACTCTTACAGATGACGGGATTTTACGTCTCAGCCGCTTGGAGGGATAAATATCGTATTTATAATTAAATATAACTCTAAATATATTATTACATTGTTTATAATAAAGCAAATACTATTTCATTGCTATCCATTGTTTAGTTTTGATTACAAATAAATTTTTCATTATTATATTATATCAGTTTAATTTCTTAATTCATGATGAAATATTTCAAGAAGTTATATTAAATAGTAGAATTTCAATGACATTTTATAAATCATTCTTTAGAGATCTTAATGAAATTGATAGTTTAAAAGAACTATAAAATATTTATTTAAATATAATTATTTGATTTGTAAGAATTTTATCCTTTATACAGAAAAAAATTGATTCTCCATTGGTTTTTCACAGATAGTATGGACGGATATAGTTAAACACTGTTAATAATCCTCTAAAATTAATTCATACCATTTTATCAGGTTGTCCTGTAGGGAAAAAAACGCACATCAACAACAATAAAATGCAAGACTCTTTTCGTATTACAAGAAGACGGTATATTTCAGATTTTGTATAGTTACAATGTAAAATAATAGGCTGTATGGCATTGAAAATTAAAGTTCTATTTTTGCTTACGGAGGTGTATAAATTTTCTTACATCTAAAGAATTTTTTGCGAATTTGGTTGGGTAACATAATGTTGAACATTAATGAAAAGCAGGGGTCTGTCCAGGTCGAAATCGGGTCCGAAAACGGACCCTTCACAAAATTCAACAAGTTAAAAACGGACCCTTCACAAAATTCAATATCAGAAAAACGGACCCTTCACAAAATTCCGTTTGACCAAAACGGCCCTTTCACAAAATAACTATTGCACTTTTCAATTGATTTTAGGAATTATTATCATTTAGCGATCGCCGATCGACACCCAATAATATCTTCCTAAATGTAAACAATGTTGATGATGATGACGGGAGGTAGGTTGATTGGAGGCCCTAAGCCAGGGGGGTAAATTACACCGCCTACGATTGCAGTTTGAAGCAGACGCCTGCACTTGTTTGTTCTTCCTCCTAAGTTCCCCTCACCTGCTATGTAGGAGCTCTCTTTCTGGGAATAAAAATCGGACTAGTAGCGAGCGCTCATTTATTATTTCTTTTCATGTGAGTTGTGTTTATGCCAAAAAATTAAACATCAAGACATGTTCCACTATAATATTAATAAGGCTCATTGCCAGAAGAAAAGGTGATGACAGCTGTCATTCTCGGATAATTACAACGTTCTTCATGAATAAAGCCAGTGGCGTATGTAAAAAGGGCAGCCAGGTTGGGAGGAGATTAAAGAAAGCACTTTGTTTTCCAAACTGGCACATTTATGCACCATGTATTAAATGTTCAGAAATCGTTTGATGCAATCTCAAAATGATTAACTTAGTCCTAAATCTTATTCTAAAAGACAGACATAAATTCAGATCAATGCAATGTTTCAAAATCGCGCAAACGTTCTAACTCGCAATAATTCGTTTTGCATTTTGAAAAGAATCCGTAATTCTCTAATGTTTAGTAAATATCTGTAATAACTATAAATAATCTGAAGTAGAAAGGCCATGTAATGATTACACTAAAAGCAATGATTAAGAACAACTTGCAAGAGTGCATAACATCCAATTCAAAACAACGGGAGCTGCCGTCATTGCGTGGCTAAGTCTAAGCTTATTGTTTACTAATCCACAACTGCATACTTATCAAACATAACATCCTTACGGGTGAAATCATTTTCAACTCCCTTCTTTCCCCCCAACTGAAAGCGTAATGTGCCAGATGGCCCTTTTACATTGCTGAAAAAACAAACATTCCAAAGGCATCTTTCAGATCACGCAAATAAAAGAAAACAGAAACAATTATTTATAAAAGGACATTTTATCTCTTTGCATTAAAAAAAAAAAAAAGCTGATTGGATTTTTTTGAAGGAACAGTTATACTTCCTGTTTTGTAAAGGGTCGTTTAAACATCAATTTTGACTTCATTGTATTGTCTCCTGTATGAGAAAACTGTATGGTAAGGAAGGAGAAAAAGTTTTGGCAAATAAGAAAAGAAAAACGGACCGACATACCCAGGCATAGAGGGGAGAAAAAGGACATTGCCGGGTGCCGCGCCCTGTTTAATCCGTCGAGAATCCACACTGTGGAATGTGAAATGGGATAAATATAGGTCAATCACTGCTCAAAGCTGGAAAAAGGGGGGGGGGTAGAAATAGTGTAATACTGCATTTTTTCATTCTTGGGAGTGAACAACAAAGCACAGGAGTGATTTTATTGGGATTTAATATCATTTTAAAGAGCGGTCATAGGGGTACACTACAGAGAAATGCTATCGGCATAGGCAGGGCCATAGCGAGCAATTTTTTGCTAGAACCTATCATTTTTGATAGAAGACTGAAAATTTATAACTTAATTAATTTTTTTAAACTTAATTAATGCATGGGCACATCTTACAGACTGGGAATTTTCTGTTTGGAGACCATATAAAAATGTACATTTGTATTTATTTAGATTTAATCTTCAAACATTTATTATAATCATTATTGTAAAATTCTGTGCCCTTTTTTTTTTAACATAAATTTGTGATTTACTGTAAAATATTTGTGAATAATATTTGTGAAAAATATTTAAGGAATAAAACCCCAGGTCAGTGTTTTGGGGATATTCTGTGTACACTGACAAGTAATTTTTCTTTAATGGTACAAGTTGAAATTAATTTTTAAAAATGTTAGCTAATTTCTCCCATCTGTAATTATCTGCAACTTATTTTTGCTTTCCCTTCAATTGTTGAAATTTAACTAGATTTATAAATTGCATTTTTCACATCGTTAGTATTAGAGTATTTCTAGTCGAAACTGACAGACATTGTAATATTTAAAAATTACTAAAGTTTGAATTTGGGGTGTAAATAAAAGTGTTTAGTACCTGCAATTTAAAATCAAAACTACCATGGCCTACGTTTATTATAAAATCTGTTTTTTAATCATTTAAAAGTAAAGATTTAAAGCTTTATATTTTTAATTTTAATCGAATTTTTTTTTAAATATTGTTCTAGGGTATGACTATCCCGGATGTTCGGTGAACAGGAATTATTCAGTTTTGGCCAACTTTTTTTTAAGGGAACTAACTATACCCATTTTCTTTTTAATTTTTTAAAAAATATTCAATTCTATTTCGTGATTGCTTTCTTGCTCAAAAATTAAAAAGAAAATTGGAAGAAGTTCACAAAATAAGGAAAGATTCACAAAAATAGAAAAAATTCACAAAATTAGGTATAAATTCACAAAATTAATTATAAATTCACAAAATTTGGTAAAATTTCACAAAAATAGGACCCTGGGAAAGAAACCTGGACTGACCCCTGAAAAGTCTTCTGTATCATGGCCGTCTTCAGGTTGGATGTCGACCTGTCAGGTTGGATGTCGACCTGGCACAGCGCTGCATCTGATGATCTTTTCAAAAGTAGTATTTTTGAAAAGACTAGTACTACTTTTGAAAAGACCATCAGATGCAGCGCATGCTATCACTTCTATGACGGCGGTGTAGTCTCTCCACCAGGGCTCCCTCCGACGGTAGTCTCTCCACCAGGGCTCCCGCCCTCGGTAGTCGCTCCATCAGGCTCCCCTTGAGGCTTGCAATGGATGGACGACACGACCAGGCAAAACGACAGCAGCGCAATAAGTAAGCACTTCATCTTTTCTGCAGCGAGTAAAGGTGAAAGGGGTGTTTCGATTGTCGGTGCCTGTTTATATACTTCAGGTTCCAGATGGAAGGGATAAAAAAATCCAACAGAATCTTACTATACTATTTTTTTCCGTTACGACAGACGTAATTTCATACTGTTTTCTTTGAGTTTGGAAAGTCATATGATTCCTTTTTAAGTAGTTTTACGAAACATCCACTTTTTTTTCTAAAAACAATAGTAAATTGATCAAAATTCTAAACTTTTGACAGACGGATGGATTGGACAAGAAAATCAAATGGAATGCTACTATAGTATTTTTTCCTTGTAGACTCACGTGGTTACATAATGATTTTATTAATTCAATTTGGATAGTGATGTGAATCCTTTATGAGTATTACGAAATATATAATTTTGTGTCCAAACAATAGTAAATTAAGCAAAATTATGAAATAGCAAAAGAAATTCAGATTAAAGGTTAGGCCATTTCATTTTATTTCTCGGGCTGAGTAATTTTGCATTGGTTAGAACATTTTGGGTAAATCCCAGAGGAAACATGAAATGATTAAGCAATGACCATTTTAATGATTTTCTTTGATTGGCAATAACTTAGATGGTGAAGAATTTTTTCTATAGCTAAGGAGAAATACTTCTTTCACAAAACACTTATGTGTGTTCGAATGTTTTTCCTTAGAAATTTTATTATTTATTATCATATCCTCTTACATTTACGACAGTCACGAAAGTTGAAGAAATAAAGGTTCTTTTTTAAATAAAAAAATATACGTAACGTTGAATGCAATTAATGCTACTAATGCGTTGAATGCTATTAATGAAACATATATCTATTTTTCTTTACTTTCCGAACATGTACCATGTAAGGAAAGTATTGTAATCATGAAAAAATTCGACTTCGAGATTTTGGTGTATTGACACGTTTTGAGGTCTTCTGAATTCATTTACGCTATTTTTACGAGGTGTGTGTGTGTGTGTATGTGTGTGTTTGTGTGTATGTGAGTGAACACGATAGCTCCTAAACGGGGCATTCGATTGAGCTCAAATTGGGTATACATGTTATAAACCACTATCGTAAGACCATTATTGATTTTAATGTGTATAGGACTTATAATTTTTCTATAGGGCTACGACAAAGATTTCTTTTACATTATGGCACATGGGGAGAAATTCTTGAAAGTGCGCTAGCGTTTAAACGGCGCATTCGATTGAGCTTCAATTTGGTATACATGTTTGAATGATTCATCGATTAAAATTTATTTAAATGCTTGGTAATGATCTTAATCGTAACCCTAGTAGCACGATTAGTCCAAAAGACGTTTAAAACACGTTTTCTAACGTCAAAAAAATGTGTTTCCATCGTAATTTGAACGTTTTTTGAACTAGTTGTGCTACTAGGGAAGTGTTCGGAAAGTCGAGTGGAGTCACTCCAGATTTTTTATATTTTATAATCTTAAGAAAAAAGAATTTTAAAGAAAAATATATATTCTAGTGATGGTCTAGGATCATCATGGTTTGAGTCACAATTTTTTACCTAAACAAAAAGAAATTTGCTTTAAACTATGGTGAATGTTTTAAGAATTGAAAAAAAAAACAAAATAATCAAATACTTATACATAAAACCCATAATCTCGTATTAAGTTTTACATATATATGTATAAAATATTCCTTTTCCACTTATAAGAATCGACCAGAAATGTTAAGTTTGATGCTACTTGTTAATTTCTTCCACTTATAATTGAAGGTGGGAGTTTAGTTAATATGCCCCTTTTCTCAATGGTTGATTTGACTGGTCTGTCTTACCTGGAAAATTGAAAACATTTTGCTTTCTAAATTTCTTTCGTAAGTATTTGACTCCATACTCATAAGAATCTAATTTTTTTCAATTCATTCAATGTAGTAAATCAGTTTTGAATTTGTATTAAATTTTACTAGAACAAAGTCTTTATTTCAAGGGGCTCATCATCTAAAAGCACCTTCAACTCCGCAAAATCATCATCTGATTTAGATTCTACTCCATTATCTTATTCAGAATATTATTTGATCTTTGACTGACCATGTATCCATTCCACCATACCAATCTGTTTTATTTATTTATTTTTGTATTCTCGAAATCAAACTTTTTCTTATGAATGCTTCTTTTCTTTCTTTGCTAAATCTAGCTTCTGCCTTTTTGCTATAGTGATTTGCTCAATTCTTTCCTTTTCTAGAGTTTCTATGTAAATTCTAAATTTTCCTTTTCGTGTAAATTACTTTTTCCTTGGTGGAGCTTTAGTAAAAGGTCTTACAATTTCTTGAGTTAAAATTTCCAGATTCAGTCGAGTTCTCATGGTCAAAAGTAGATGAAGTTGAAGACTTAGGCTCATTAGAAGGAGAATCTGAATGTTCAGCATATCTAGCAACTGCATATTACAAGAACAGTGAATTGGAAATGATAGAACAATTCCGTTTTGTTTTATGTAAATGATAGCTTCTAATGATCCCAAAAAGAGTAAAATTATAGAATTAAGCTTTAGCAGTGTGTTGCATGTTACGGCAAGCCTCGGGTAAAAGACTTTTTAACATTTTCTGATGTGTATTCATTTTACAACTGGAGAAAACTTTTCCAAAACTCCAAACCATTAGATCAACAGCCGCGTATAGGCCCAAACACAGGAATTTCAAACTTCGGCCATTTACCATGTTCAGTGCCTTATCCACTCAGCCATGGTGGGGTCTAGCAAAGGTTAAAAGCTACAGTCTTTATTTAAAATATATTTTAAGCACCTTGTTGGTTTAATTTTGTGTCATACCTTTTAAATATGAACATTAGGGGCACATTTGGACTGTCCACATGTGCCCCCAAAACAGTGTCCAAATGTGCCCCATAATCACATGTTTAGAATTTTGTCAAGCCTAGCTTAGCAGAATTTTTTTTTTTTTTGACAAATGTGATTAATAAGTCATTATGTTCACCAAACAACGTATTTAGTTTTATATAATCAATTTTCATACAGTAATATGAATATGTATAATTAGGATTGAAACAAATCCACTATAACTTACTTTTAAGCTTCAAAACTGCTTGATTGACATAACTGGAAAAAATTCCCTACTAATTGCTTCAAATTTTACTGGAAGATGGATCATAGTGTTTACAACTAAATATAATTATTTCATAATTTTCATATTTTTTTAAGTTAGGGAAATTTGAGTTGTCCATATGAGCCCCTGTCCAAATGTGCTCCCTTCTCCCCTAGTGTCCTTTTGAGAAAAATACTGCCTTTTTACCGTTTGGACCCCCTCCAAAATGTTTTTCATTCGGGGGGGGAGTGGTCGGACCCCTGGATCCCACCTCCCCTTAAATATGTCCTTGCCCCTGGTGTTGAATTTTTGACCTTTCTTCCGCGGATAGTAAATTCCGTGACTACCTTTACGCAATCCACCAAGTTTGATAACATTTGGTCCAGTAGTTATCCTTTTCTGATCGTTTTGGAGTGGAACTTTAATTACAATGGTTGATCACAAGAAATCAATTTTCGAATTTTTCGAGGGCACCCCCCCAAAAAAGTTACCAATAGGCTAGAAAATGAGATTGGTGAAGTTTCAGCTCATTTGCATAATATTAACCCGTGCCGCATTGAGGTTGAAGTTTGGAAAAAAATGGGGGGGGGGATTTTTCGCAAAAAAGCAGTTTTTCCATCATAAAATGAATAAAATTGAGTCTAGAAGTATAATTTTGATCTCGTTTGATAAAAATCTTTTACCTGGATGAACCACACATAACTTTTTTTGTAAAAACTTACAGATTTAAACATATATGCTTTTATGGGGACTAAATATGATGCGAATCCTAAGTACTGACTTTTTATAAAAATTTGAAAAATTCTATTTCATCTTTCCTCCTTTCGTTTTTCTTTCTTTTTTGTGTACAAATTAAAGGTTTTGATTTTAAAAAATCTAAAGCAAATTTAAAAAAAAATGAAATCTGTGTAAAAGAATTAACAGTAAAAAATGGCAAAGAAGGCATAAAATTAAGAACGATTAACGTTCAGACACATTTGATTATTAAAGTTATGTTTCAAAAGGGAGAAGCACAGTATAAAGAAAATATTATTATTTACAGCTTTTATGTTAAAATGGCAATGGCTTAGATAATGTGGCTTTTGAAGAGACTGGAAAAGTGTTTTTTTTTTAAACATTTCGATACAACCTGTAGTAGAAAATGCTTTTCTTCTTCATTCTCAGTTAAGCAGGAATTGAAATCTCCAATTTATTTTACTCCCCTTTCAGCTGAATCATTAACATCCTTAAAAGGTTTCACTATTCTTTTTTTTTTTTTTTTTTAGCACCAGAGTGCTATTAATTTCAACCTTGCTTTTTGTGCAGACACGATTTTGGTACAATGTTCGCGTCGAGTTATTTTCAAATGTGTTTGCCAGATAATGTGAAGGGGGGGGGGGCAGGCGTTAATAAAATGTTGAAAGTCGCACAAGGTTTGCCATTTTTGATAAAGGATCGCTAAACTGGGTGCCAAAACGCGACAATTTATTCTAAATATATTTTGAGTATAGTTAGAAAACGCCTGGCGATTATTGTAAAATAGTTTTAGTAGGCGATTTAAACATAGATTTTAATTCCGAAGAAGTGTTTTATAGAACAGTGAAGACAAATGCGGTACACACCAAAGATTATGATACACTAATGGTATTTATGAAGGTGAAGTGTAATTTGACTATGCCTGGCGAAAATGGTTAAACAGTTTTGGTAGGCGATTTTAATATAGATTTCTATTCCGATTCCGAAGAAGTGTTTTATGGAACAAAGAAGGAAAACACGATACACTCATGGATTATGATGCTCACTCCAAAAAGTATTTAAAATGTCTACGAGATATAATTGGAATATGCGTATAGTTCGAATATGCCAGGTAAAGATTTTAAAACAGTATCAGTAGGCGATTTTAAGATAGATTTGGATTGCAAAGATGTGCTTTATGGTTCAAGAAAGAGTTGATTCCCATTTTAACGGCCCTACTTTCGCCAACCTAAAAATTCCCCGCCCTTTGGCGAGCTTTGAAGGCATGGGTCTCTAGAAGTTATGCACAAGTTTCAACGCTCCCTAAACAACTACATGAAAGCTAAAGGGAACAAATTAGTGATAAACGCACTAGTTAAGGAATTTGAAGTTTTAATTATTAAAACTACATTAATTGGCAACCAAATTATTAGAAATGTCGCGGAATGCTGTACTTACAGGTTGTTCCAAATTGCCATTTTAATTCTAAATGACGATTGCCACATAAAAACACAAAATCTTCATGGTTACTGTATATGTTTAATGATCGCCACCTTGGCGAGAGTTGAGTTGTTAAAGTAGGAATCAACCCAAGAAGACAAACACGGCACACTCATGGATTAGGATGCACATTCGAAACAATATTTAAAACGGTGAAGTATAGATGCAATATACTTGGCGAAGATTGTAAAATAGTTTTAACAGGCGATTTTAAGATAGATTTCGATTCCAAAGATGGGTTTTATAAAAAAGGAAGAAAAATACTGCTCACTCATGAGTAATGATACACTTTCCAACCTAATGGAATAAGGAAGAAAAATAGGGACGACGCATGAATTATGATTGCCTTTTAATATATAGCACTTGGGTGCGTATTTAAAATCTGAAAGGGCTTCAGGTTTTTTTTTTTTTTTTTTGCTTTCAAATAATGCTTATTTTCACACATACATCGGGATCTGTATTTAAAATTGCATAGTAATATTAAGTCTCTTTAAAAAATTTACATTTGCACTTGTTCTAAAGAACTGGGTTGTACCGGGAGCCGGTTCATCCTGGTAGTTTATTTAAATGCCTAGCTTTGGAGACTGCTAAATGGCGGGAGAACGTATAACGATGCAAGGTATACTTGTTTAGAGACAAATGATTGTTTTAAACTGCAATTGGGTGACAACGGGTGTTACATCAAAGTGAGATGTTAAGTTGCCATGGTCGTATTGTAATCTTAACGATCAGTTATTGTTTGGAAGAGTTACTAGGCTTGTTTTAACAAATTCGATGAGAAACATATTTTCATTGGCAAACGACACCAAAAATGTTTTGCATAATTCAAAAAGACAGACTCTTTATCTGTTTATTTATAGATAAATAAATGAACTGTATTCCATGGGAGCATGCAATTTTTTCCTAAAGTACTATTTAATTAAATATTTCTTCCACAATTTCTTCAACCTCTTCCAGTTTGAAAAACATCTATTAATATTTTAAAGACACCAGATAAGAGAAATATAAGTGTTTCACATTTCTACGTTTGTCCTCCAACCTTTAGTGTAACTAAACAGTGTAATACAGCTAGAGAAATCTATATGATATCTCCTTTGGTTATTACGTCATTAAAATACAAGCTGAGTTAGAAAAATGTATATAAACTTTGAACAGTCATTGAAAATGTGTTTTCTTATTTACAAGGTTAAATTTCTGAGAAAAAAAATTATGTTACAGGTTTTTTGTCGAGTTCCCTCCATGCTCTCCAGACAAGCGCTGTAAATATAACGATAAAATGAATACTCCTATGTATTCCTTACTTTGAAGCTTACTACCCACTGCAGAGTCCTTCGTAGTTCCAACATTGAAAATGTACAACTCCACAACCCAGTTTCCCACTTCGAAAAAGAATGCTGCTAACGCTGCTACTTAGAGCTAAAATGTTTCAACACCTCGTTACTAGTACGAGATCTTCTTCCCAAAAGGTACTCATATAAGCGCTCATGCATAAATAAATCCGAGTTTTGCAAGGGCATCAAACCCGTTATTTAGTAACAAATACATTGACCTGTTTAACTCATACCGCATGCAATGGGTGAAGTAATGAGAAATGTTCAAAAGTAATTATTCGAGTGAGAGGATACCCGTTATTCAGTAATACACTCGGTACGTTACAGCTCTAGTTTACAGAAATCCTATTGGACACTTTGGAGGGAAACACGGAATCACTACTGATCCATGAACAGAAATTTAACATTCTTTTAGAACACTCAGTTTGTCCAGAATTACATTTATTTTTCACATTATAGTCTTACATTTTTCCAGAAATTTAACTTTGTAGGTTAAAAGATAAATTTCTTATGTCAGATCAAAGTGCGACTTATTTTCTTGACGCCACATGTACATACATCGCTATTTCATAAGCTTTTTGTCATTATTTTCCAAAATTTGTGAACTCATACGTAAATTAATAAGTACATTATTTTCATGATAAAAAATTAAACTTTACTACAAAAAAGGAATATAAAGGAATAAACTTAATACCATTACTACACAAAAGGGAATATATATTAATTATGAATAATTTTAAGTGTTGAATTTTGCCCTCATAATGGAAAAGCATCAAGTGGCCCTTTTCTAGAGCATCTGCCTGTCGAAAGTACGAATTTCATAGAGTGAGGAATTTGTATTGTTAAAAATTTAAAATAGTTATTAGGATCGTGCTTGTTATATATAGAATAGATACCCACATTTTAATTTTGCATCTTCACTTTATTAGCTTAAGATAGTTAAAAAATATTTGAATTTATTAACTTTTTCCTTACTATACTCTTATATGTATAAATAATAATAAAAAGAAAATATCGAAAGAAAAAACTTTTCTTGAATACCTAATACGCCCCCAAAAATAACTTTGAAATAGTTGGAAGAAAATTAATAATTTAAAATTCTTATTGCAAAAATATTTAAAGAATATGGTAATCATATTACAGGTTTCTATTATAATCGCACTTGTTATAAAAAGATTTTGTAGTAGTATTACATAATGCATGCAAATATTATAAGACAAGTCTTGTACTTTCCATCTGTGGGAAGGCGTGAACATACACAGTAAAAAATTTCAGAAACGTTACTTACTTACAGCGGAAAGGTTTCTGAAAGTATAGCGTAACCTACCGATGCTCTACTCGAACTCAGGATTTCGGAAACATAACCCATATTTCGGGGTAATGTATTTACGGGGGAACGGAAATCTTTATTTGGGACTTCGCGCGCATGTGCCAAGTGCCAAGAGACAGAGGGATAACAGTGAACGAGTCTTCCCTAATAGCACAGATGGTTACAAAAGTGTCGCTGTGACGTCACAGAGGGTCACAATTGTCACAGGACTGTTACATTGTAACTTCTTGCACAGCCCGATTATGACCAACAAGGTCACCGGGCATTGATGAATTTGGGGGTCCCCATCTAAAAAATTTGTTTTCTTTTTCATAAAATTTTGACATATAAAAGAATATTTCAGAACAACATTTGAAACTGGGGGCCCTGGGCAAATTCCCGATTTGCCCATGCGATAATAAGGGTCTGGTAACTTGTGAGTGATGTAACTTCACTGTGAAGTTTATTTGTGACCAGTCACCAGGTGACGTCGCCGGATGAATACTTAAATAAAACGGATGAATACTTAACAGCACATTATCCCCTCAAAATAATTTATGTGGAAGAAAAAAGATTTAAGATTTTTAATTTATATTTATTAATTATGGTATTTTCTCTCCATTTACAAAATACTTCAAAAAAATTTTAAGTTTCCAAAACAAGCCGTACCACAAATACCTTTTGCAGCAGTCAGTTTACTTTTAAAGCAAAATTCGGCAAGAAAACCGCAGCGCCGTGGTACCGTGCTCCCCTCCGAATGCGAAGGTCCAGCGTTCGATTCTGGTCGCTAGGCCTGACCGCTCTTTCTGATAGAGTTGGGTGCTGCCATCTAGTTTAAGGTACTCGAAACGCTTCATCTAGTGGATGTTACTTTTTTCTGAAAAACTCGGAAAGGTTACTCGTTAATTCGGAAACCTTTCCGAAATACACCGAAAGGTTACTCAATATTTTACCAAAATATACAGAAATGTTACCCATCTTTTCCAGAAACCTTACCTAAAATGCAGGAAAATATGTAAATATGTTTCCGACATATGCAGAAACGTTTCTAAATACTTTACCCGCATGGTTCGGAAACGTTTCCGCAATTTTAAACTACAAGAGCTGCCCCATTTTTTAGGGTAACGTTTCCGAATTTTTTTTTACCGTGTACGTTGTAATAATGCCCTTAATTTTCACAATCAGATCATTAAAATGTAAAATACTAAAACTGTGTTTATGATAAGCGATATTGCATGCTGAATAGATCCTTTTAATTTGGGTGTTTAACAAACATTATGTGCTTTCTTCATTATAATGGAGGCCGAAATCTGTAAATAATATTTAAGTTTACCGATTTTCGTTTCTATCAATGAACTGCCTATTTTTAACATTGGTAGGGCAAAGAAATAAATTGGTAATATAAAATCGTCCTACAAATATAAAGCCTAACATAAGCACGTTATAGGAATTTATTATACTGGAAGATCACATATTGTAACATATTACAGAAGAAAAAAGTGTATGCGTGTAATCTTTACGCGCGGTTGAAGTAAAACTTTGACCTTTACGACACATATTACTGAAATGATTAAACTTTAACTTAAAATAAATATCATATTATAATTTAATTATATTTATTATTCATATACTTTACAAAGATTATATAAATGTTATATTCATATTATTCATTGGAAATAGGTATTTTAATGTCATCATAATTTTTTAGTATGGAATTATAGGTTTGTGGTAACTATAAGGTGAAACATAAATTTTATTCTCTAAATTTTCTGATTTTCTTGAAAATACAGCATCTATCGTTCTACTGTAACGCGCTGTTGATTGAAGTCGAGAAGTATTCATGGTTAGATAAAATTCTTCTTTTAAAAAATCAACTAACGGCTGAGATTCTTGCGAGCCAAAATTAACATTAAAATCTCCAGTAAGAATCATCGGTAATTCATGATAATTACTTAGAATCCAGGAAGTGTCCATATTGTAGTATTATTCTTTAACTGATGTTTTCCTCTGTTAGTTGGGTTCGAATGCAGGTAGTGTAATTTTTTTTCTGTGTGTTTTTCTATCACAGTATTCTTAAGAGTTGATTTCGTCTGCTGGTAGGTTTCGAATTATTATTCAGTATCCGTGTTTTTAAACTGCAGGTTCTGTCTATTGTTTGGGATTGATTGCAGCCAGGGTCCGTTTCTTTGTCCTGTTTCATCCTCGTGTTAAACTGTTGCTTGCTCCGTCTTGAGGTTGGGTTAGATTCCACGGAGTGTCCATTTGTCATTCTTTTACTTTGTTATTAAACCGTTTGCAGCCAGTGTTTGTTTCTTTGGGGTGTTACATACCCGTATTCTTAAATCGTTGTATATATATATATCATTATAAATATATATATCATTACTAAATATATATATCATTATACTATGCACATCATTATAAATATTGCGTTCACACAAACTACATTCTTATAAATTTACCAACATTTCTTAAAATACAGCTTTTGGGCAAAATAATAACAGACATGGCATACATAATATTTAGTAGTTTAATGGCCTAACGGCCAATGTAACTGGCATTTGACAAATAATAATATCACTTCGCTTCGAAACTATTGCCTATAATCATTACGAAATAGTATTCTAAGACAATTATGTAATTAAAACACATCTCAAGCCAGTAATTACTATATATCACGTTCTTAAGTTTATGTTTTTAATTTTTTGAAGTTCCGCTAATTCAACGATCTCCATTTACTTCGCCTCGATGGAAATATAAACAACCTGAGATGCGCAGAAGCAGAAGATGTGCAGTTACCCAGCGTGCGTAGCGCCATCTGTTTGCAACTTCGGCGTTATCCAACTTTCTAAGAGAAGTGTCCCCTCCTATAAATTTACCTTCGTGAGATCGAAGTCGATTGATCCTCCAACAGTGTTCTTAAACGAAAATTTCCCTCTGCTGTTTAGGTTCGTTTGCAGCCGCTGTCCCTTTAATTGTGGTGTTCCATCCCCTTGTTCTGTCTGGAATTTGGGTTAGAATCCAGAAAAAGTGTTCTTAAACTGACGTTTCCATCTACTGTTCCCAGGGACCGATCTACACACTTGGGGGCTCAGGACACAAATACTTTTGGGGGCCCCTGCACAAAAATTTTCCGCAGAATATTACTTAATTAAAATAAGTTAAAACCAATTATCTTTCCTAAGTTAACCATACGTAAACATTTACAAATCAGTAAAATGGCACGACAGATACCACTTATATGAATTTTTCGATTTTGAAATGTTTTTATGGGTATTTACAGCCGTCACACACCTTTGAAAAGATAAAAGGAGGAGCATGCTGAGGTGTCCGAACGAATTTGCGAATATCGAATTTATCGAATGTCGAATCGAATGCATAATTTTTTAGCGTTACAAGTTACATTAAATTAAAAATTTTGAATATTTGTGATGAAATGAAGTAATGAGAAATTTTTCTCTTGAGAGATAATTTTAGTAACTATTATGACTACATAAAAGGATGTTTTGGGGGCCCCTAAAAATCGGGGGCCTAGGGTATGTACCCCGAATGCCCCGCCGTAAATCGGTCCCTGACTGTTCCAATTCGATTGCAGGCAGGTTCCATTTCTTTGTGATTTTCCAAAACCATGTATTGTATATTATTCATCTAAAAATAAGGATTATCGAGAACCTCCTGTGAAGTTGGGATTACATGTAAAATATTATGTTGGATGTACCTACAAAACGTTTATTGATATATAAAGATTGATGTCTCTAAGATACGGCTCTTGACTGTTTTCTCTAACTGGTTCCACATGTTTTTACACGATGAATTCGGGGAATGGCGAAAGCAGGTCGGAAAGGTTCTTCTTGCAATGGTTCTTCTTTTTCGGAGCGCGCACGTCACTTCCATTACTGAGCATTACTTCCGTCAGAAAAAAAAATCTGAGTTACTCCCTAGTCGCCGCTAAAGAAGTTTTACTTCAAAAAGTTTTTAAAAATGCTTAAAATCTGCAAATATTTTTTTTCAAAATTCAACGCTTTTCTTTTGTGACGTTTTTTAAAGGCGTGAACAGGCCCGGATAGATTTAGGATTGCGTTACAATTTTTGTGCGCACTTATCGCACACATGGGCGGCGCGGCCCTGCCCTGTATAAAGAGATAATATTTATAAATCTGTGTATAGCATTTATAGAAAGCACTCTTTATTTCATATTTTTAAACACCGGTCGTGTTCAAAGTAATTCTGTTAACTTTTTAACTGAATGAGCCTTGGCAATATTTTATTACAGGGTTTTGCAAAATAAAATTAAATTTAACTCGGCAAGCGCAGAATTTATTAAAAAGTGAATGTGTAATTATAGATTTTTATCCGAAAACTTTTATTAATGAAAACAATCTGACTTATTTGTTTATCTGAACTTAAAATAAAACACTATCGCACTTCATTTTTTCTTTTTTTATTCCGTTGTTCTTCTTTAAAATATAATTATTCCTCCTCTCTACCCTATAAATACTAAAGCGCGTTCAGGCAAAATACATTTAAACTTTCGTTTGAAGACTTAATTCAAACAAAAGTAGCTCTTACACAACATAAACCTTCCGTTTCTGAGAAAATGTATTCCTTCTGTTTTGCAGTAGAAATATTTTATAGGTGTTACCACAACGGCAGGTTTATACTCAAGGCTATAGTTTTCGCATTCTGTAAAAAATCTTATTTTAACGTCAATTTTTTGGTATATATTAGCGTAAAAAAAAAAAAAAACACGCCGAGGCTCGCTGCTCGGTTTGTGAAGTGCTACGCTACACCGCGAATTTCTCGGCTTCACACACAAACCTATCATGTAGGACGACAGTTCTACTAGTGACGCATAACTTCTACTGCAACGTGCCTTACTTGAGTACTCCAAAAGCTGCGATTGCGTTTGGCTTATCACCGCTGCAGACCAAATACTAAATGCACCAATAATTTTCTGGTGGTTTCTTATTTTTTTCATTGAAAGGCAACTGGGATAAAGATTTTACGGACGATGTAGACTCGGAAAACCGCACGTTTTTAAAATGCAGAACGACATTTGTTTCTCTTATAATGTTTGTGTTTACTTTTGTTTTTACATTTATAACGGATTTTGATAAGAATTCAAGAGTTTTGTGCCGGAAAACTGAGCTCATTTTTCTCACGCAAAAATTTCTAATTTTTAATGCTGAAAATAATTTAATGATCGTGTGCATGGCGTGTGCATTCGTGTGCGTAATTTAATATCGTGTGCATGGGAAATTAGAGCAGGAATGCAATGCTTTTATACATAAAAGAATAAGGACTTGGAGATATCTGGGACTAATATGTATAATTTTTTTTAGTTTGGCGAAAAATAAAATGGCTGATATGGCATATTTTGAGAAAGTAGTAGGTTCTACCGATTTGCACAGATTTGGGCTTGGCTCAACTTACTGAAAGTGTAACGAAATAGTATTTTTAATAACAAGTATAGGTTTTATTAGAATACGATGCTATACTTCAATTTTTCATACAGAAATAATGCAGTTATTAAGGCGATTTTAAACGATCTATCTTCAGAATTTTCACCAAATTAAGTAAACTGGTTTCAGTTAGAGGAATTCTGCCAAATTTCAGAAAATTTAAATTCTCGCATTTTGTACATTGTAGTTAACGGTGATTAAAACACGTTATAGTTAATAATTTAAATAACTGCTACTTATCAATTAGATTTCTGGATTAAATTTTGGCGATCGAACTATATAAATGATTTATAACTATAGTTAACTTATTTAAAATTAATACCAATTTCCTCCGGAAATATATATTTCCGCCGCAAGTTCACGGCCATCCTCAGTCCTTCCCTTCCCTCTTTGATATATAACTATTTCCCATTTTGATTGCTGTTAAATCAATGCTTCGAATAATTCCCTGAAAACAAAAATATCTCGCAAAATGGTGTATGTTGGCATTTTGGCGATTGAATTACTATACGTGTAGTAAATAATTGATTCTTATATGTTAAAGCAGCGCTACGTTTCTTTTATTGGAAACTGTTAGAATGGCGTAATTAATACTGTCTAATATATATATTTTTTCTTTTACGAATTGAAATGTATGTTGATCCCTACTTTAGTACATTTCTTAGCAAAGTAGGTGAAAAATATTCAAATGTAGTGCAATTCTGTTCGTATTATTAATTCCATTCCACAATTGAGATGAGCCGATGTCACTAGCGTATGCATAGATAATTTTTTTTTTAATTCCGCTAGATAGGGTATTGTGAATTGCCTTTAGTGTCAAGTTTAATTTGTGATTTGAGCTATTTAACATCGACTGGTGGCGTTAATTACGCCAATATGGCAGTTCTAGCAAAGTAAACATAAATAATTCATTTCATGTTCTATTTTTAACATTGCTATAGTTTCCGTAGCAACGGAATCCATTGTTGCCACTTAAGTTGTTAAATTTAACAATTAAGTGAAACCACTCATTTCTACAGCTTTTAAGACTCGAAAAAGTGAAAACCGTATCAAATGTGAAACAAATAGAACTGTAACAGACTTGCGCTTTAAAAATAATCGAAGTTTTCATGCAATTCACATACCTTTAATTTTATTTACTTCGAGTGTGGATGTAATTTTTACGTCAATTTTTGCTGTTTTGCTGGCAGATTATCCGGAGCAGCTCTAATGTATATGCTCCTCCGGACATAAACAAGAGCGTGTCTCCGGCGCGTATTTGTGTAACCACCAAGGCCGCACCCAGGCGGGGGGGACCAGAGGGTCCAGTCCCCCCCCCCCGATATCTAAAATTTTGTTAACAAAACAATAATAATGAAGCTTTTTTGTGAAAAATTGGGCCTTTTTCACCCTTTGGTCCAAGGTGTTCGCTGATTTGGAAAATTTCAAGGAAGGACTTCCGCTAACTAGATTAGCCGCTAACTTTTAGGAGATATTGACAGTGGCGCCGACTACGTGGGTGCTCCGGGGCTCAAGCACCCACTGAAAAAATTCTGTGGGTGCTCCGCACCCACAGAAATTTTAGTGCCAAGTCATAATTTGAAGTTCCCAGAAAGGGCTAGGAAAAGACGTTTATGTGGGTGCTTCGGGCTTGTAAAAAAAATTACGTTGGATGCTGAGCACCAGCAATCGCGTGATAACCCCAACACAGTGATGTACACTCAAGGAGGGTCCCCCCCCCAGCCCCAATTATGCCATTACGTAATATGAATATTTCTAAAGCATACGGAACTTTTTGCATTATTTCAGTACTAAAATGCTTTATTTGCTTATTAGTTGTGTGATATTTTAAAAGTTTAAAAGAAAATCTTTAATGAGGCCAAATGTATCTGGGTGCTTCGGCATGGACGTCCATATGAGTACTTTAAGACGAGGGGGGGAGGGGTTATTTCTGGCATTTGTAAGGTCATCGGCAATCGCGCTTTCAAACATTTTAGTATTGAAATAGTGAAAAAAAGATTAGCTAATATAAAAATGTTCACTATACCGACGGGTAGAGGGAGGGACCCGAGCCCCCACCTACTTCCCTATATGAGCACCCATGTCCTTTATAATTTAGATGCGCATGAGAAACTTCGATGAGACAATCACTGGCGTAACTATAGGGCGGTAGAACGGGCATAAGCCACGGTCCCCCGGACGGAGGGAGAGCCTTTCCCAAATAGAAAGCTAGAAAAAGTGAACTGCAACATGTTGGTTGAGATTCTGTACAATGAGGAAGGACTCTATCCAATGAATTCATCACGGGCCCTAACGGTATAATCACGCCACTGATGACGACGAGTGCTTTGCTACTGCATAATTCGAAAATAAAATTTTAGTGAGGGACAGTTTTTTTTTTTTTTTTATGTAGTATGTCAGATCTCAAGCACCCACAGAAAAGTTTTCGTGGGTGCTAAATACTTGCATGTATTTAAAGGAAGTGCTTAATTTGCATGGGAGGGAGTACAGCTGCACTACTTCTTTTTTCTCGGTGAAATTTTACACTAAATTTAAATTTTTAATTACCATCGTAATTGTTTCTGTTGATATTAATTTTATTACATCGCAAACTAATACAGAGGTAACAAAAATTAACTTAATAATACCTTAAATTAGGTAATCAATTTTGTAAATTGCAACACAAAAAATCAGGGCTCTTGCACTTTTTTGGATAGAAATTAAACCCTGTTTAAAGGCAACTGAATGACAGCTACTTTCAGCTTATCGCTGTAGTTCGGGGGAAAAAAAAAAACATGAAATTTTGGTACATAGATTCAAAAAAATTAATTGTGTCAAATATTTCAAATTTTTAGGATGTATGTTTTAGAAACTGCACTATACACTGAAATAAACAATAAACCTGTATCATTTACGAAACTTTTAGAAAAAATTCTTAAAAATCGAAAATTTTAAAGCAGTGTTATTCTTTATTTCGGTATGTAGTGCAGCTTATAAAGAATCATCCTAAATTTTTAGAATCCTTGGTGCGATAGTCTACTTTAATTTGTGTATTAAGACCGTTATGCAGATTTTGTTTCTTCGGCATACACCCTTATGTGCCTCGGAACTGGAGTAATTATAATAAAATTCCAATAAGTAGTAACTTAGCACATACTCTAAAATTTAAAAAAGTGCATGAAAAAAAAAAGGAATCGAAACAGGTAATATTTTTGTCTACTTAAAATAATAATAATTATTATAATAGTTTCTCATAACAGTACTAATTTAGAGATGTATGGGGGTCATCTTAACTTTCAGACATTTTAGCACGAAAATAATACTTAGAAGTTCAGTATGCTGTAAAAATGTTTACTATACTAGGCGGGCTCAAATCTCAATCCCTCACTGCCACTTGCCTTCCTATCTGGCGCCCACGGAAACAATGTCTTTCTAAAATTCAAAGCTTTTTCACAATGCGACTCCCTACAGCCCCACAGGCAATGCCTTTGCCCACTGTGCCTCCCCCCCCCCTTTCTGACCCACACAAACAGACCTCACCCCAGAATCCTCATTTTCCATGGGAAAATGCATGAATACAATGATACTATGTTACTATGTTAGCCCAAGAGTACCGGAAAACGGAGAATTTGAGACAAAGCCGCTGGCTGCAATCAGAAGTTCACGCGGGAAAGATAACACAGGAGTTAGGTGAAAGACTCATTCCCATTATGGAAATGTTTTGAGATAGTTCTAATAATATTACTTCAGGATTCCGAAGTGAGTAGGTTTAATTGTTTTTATTGTAAATAGAGAACATCAAGGTCTGTCTGTTTACAAGCACCTAATATACAACACTTTGTATGTCTCTGGAACAAAAAAAGATGCCCATTCATCAAAAAGTGTCGGCGCTTTGGTGTTAATTGAATGAGACTGAGGCGAGGCTTCTAAGGTATAAAGGTTTGTCACTTTCTTCCTAAGTCTCAATTTCCTTTTCTTATTTTTGAATGATTTTAGTGCTCAGTTATTTATTGAAAAGGATGGAACAGACTGTCGTCCACACTAACATTTCGAGATGCCTTCCGTTTCATTTTCTGCGAATATTTTGTTCAATTTTTGTTCTTGTTTAACAAAGCGGAATTAGGTACTATTTGCTTTGATCTAGCCCAATGCTGTTTTTGTAAAATTATACTGAAATCATGGGCGCATGAACACACATTACTGAATTGTATGTCTCTTCGTAATTTTGCAAATCTGAACACATAATGGTAGAGGGTAAAATAGCTCTACTTCAGGAGGATGCTCAAAATCATGCCTGGAGGTTATATGGCCTACAATTAAAAATACATTTTGAATAATTATTAACTCTAAAAGATAAACAACTTTTTTTGTTCTGCTTTATTTTTCTGTTTGCATTTAAATAGTTACCAATCTTTTTTGTATGTGGTCCTACACACATTTCAACATAGCAAACGTTGCATTAATTCATTCTGAGGAAATTATTAATGCAACGTTTAATTTTAAAGGTATAATGTTTGTAATTTTTTTAATTTGTTGGGGGAAAAAAGGAAAAGAAAATAGTTAAGTCTCCAATACACTTTTCTTTTGCTTTGAAATTTATAATGATTAGTTAAAACCAATCAAAATTCTATTGCTAAAAGTAAAAAAAAAAAAGTGATATAGTGTAATACACCTCTTTCGGTCTGATTTATTACAAGGGCAAAGTGGTGTGCGCCCAGGAATTCTCGAATTTTGACAGAGAATTTGCGTAAGGCAAACAAATTTAAGGTGACTCCAGCACAAGCAGATTTTTCTAAAAGAAGGGTATTTCATCAGAAATACTTCATTACTTTAAAAAGAATCTTGATTTTAACTGCTTTGCTGTTATCGTTACTAAGACACAAAACGGCGGAGACTTTCATTCTATGCCCAGCGTTGCTTCACCGTAGTACAGATAATCGGATGCCAAAATTCACACTATTCACTTAAATTAAACTTTGAATGTCACCTTCAGCGCTGGGGAAAAACACGCAATTTTGGTATATAAATACAAAAAAGAAAACTAATTATCTCAAGCACTTCACAATTTTTAGGATGTAGGTTCACAAGCTCTACTAGACACCCGAATAAACGAAAATTTTTTTGCAGAATGGCTACTCTTAGAAATATTTTGCTGTGCAGTTCCACATTTAAGATTTTTTTCTGAAAGTTTCATGAAAGTTTTCGCATTTATTGCAGTGTGTAGTGCAGCTTGTAAAGAATTATCCTGAATTTTTTCGAATCCTTGGTGCAGTTAGTTTATTTTAATTTGTGTACCAAAACGATATGATAAAAAAAAACATGTCCCAAAAGCTAATTTTTGCTCTTTGCAACTTCGCAGATGTAACACCTGCAGTGAAAAAGTGAGAAATAAGCATCGTAGTTGCCATGTTTGCGATTTTATTGAATGATTTAGACTTTTGAAGTAAAAATAAAAGATTAAGGATTTTTTTCTGTTTAGATTATTTGCAAGGTTATTTTTTAATTAAAATATCGTGTGCATGAAAAATCAGAGCAGGAATGCAATGTTTTTTAGGCGTAAAAGAATAAGGATTTGGAAATTTCCGAGAGTAAAATACATAATTTTTTAATTTGGTAAAAATTTCATTTCATCTGACATGAACTTTTATGTAATCAACTTGAAATCCTATCTTAGTACCATACACATCTACAATATATTTTCATTCAAAAAATCAAAACAGTACAACAGAAATTTAAAGGATTAGTCAGAGTCATTAAGCATTTAATTTTTTTTTTCTACAGTCATCAGTAGAAGTTCATGCGAAAAATATTAAGGTACAGATTTAAAATGATTTAGCACTTATTTCATAATTTTCACTTAGGGTGAAAAAAAATACATATTTTCACGTTTTAGAATGTCTTTTTATTTTCTATGGTGCTCCTTCACTGCCTGCTTTTTTCCGGGGATCCGCCACTTCCTACAATGCTTTCAATACCAGCAGACCAGCCATTTCCAACGCCGCCTTGAGTTCCAGGAGCAGGTCCACTGTTAGCGTTCTGGGCTTGAGAATTCCTTCGCAGTCTCTCTGATCCGTCTTGACTTCCTGCACTACCTTGACCTCCTTGGGATGCTCTGTTTCCTGCACCGCTTTGGCTGCCAGGAGACCCTCCATTTCCAGCACCATATTGAGTTCCGGTTGGCGGTGCACTGTTAGCGCTCTGACTTTGAGAATATCTTCTCAGTCTCTGTGATCCGCCTTGCCTGCATGCACTACATGGAGTTCCTTGGGATCCCCTGTTTCTTGCACAGATTTGGCTGTCAGGAGACCCTCCATTTCCAGCGCCGCCTTGAGTTTCAGTAGACGGCCCATTGTCCTTGGTTTGAGTATTCCTTCTCAGTCTCTGTGGTCCACCTCGACTGCCTGCACAACCTTGACCTCCTTGGGATCCACTGCTTCCTGCACCGCTTTGGCTGCCGAGAGACCCTCCATTTCCATCCCCGCCTAGAGTTCCAGGAGCTGGTCCATTGTTAGCCTTCTGGGTTTGAGTATTCCTTCTCTGTGATCCGCCTTGACTTTCTGCACTACCTTGACCTCCTGGGATCCAGAGCTTCCTGCACCGCTTTGGCTTCCGGGAGACCCTCCATTTGCAGCGCTGCCTTGAGTTAAAGGAGCATGTCCATTTTCAGGATTTTTATGTTCCCTTTTCGAAATTACCCCAGATGTCAATGAGCAGCGTGTAAGAATGCCTGTTTCTTGTCCTGGAAGCATTTGTTCCAACGCTAACATTAGTCCAGCCATATTCCCATGAGATTCGTTGCTTGCAACGCCCAGGAGGAAAATACATATCTGAAATAAAATCAGAAAAAGAAGAAAATATTTTAGTGTCCCCAAAAAGGATAATGATAAGCATATTACACTTATAGACACTGTTCTTCAATCTTTGATTTATGTCTCTGTCCTTGGTTTATGTGTCGTAGTAAATAGGCACCAAATGTTAATGTGTTACAGTGCTTAACTTTGTGCCTAATTTGAACACGCTTATAAGACGTGTTTCATTTTTCTACAGGAAGACGCAAAGTCGTCTAATGCATTAGTATATGCGCAATCAACGCTTAAAAGTTTTCAAGACGTTGATCTATTTAAAACAAAACAAAGTAGAGATATTTCTTTATGAAATATTTTTTGAGACGAAAATTGAATGCGTAGACAAAAAGAAATATCCTGATAGATTTAGATTTAAAAGTCACATCAATAAATGACAGAAAATTTTTCATTTCACTGGTAATAATTAATCACTGATCCTTGAAGTCTCACAGAAAGATGGCACTTTCATTTTCCTCTATAAAAGAGGATGAAACTTTAAGTATAATTTTGAACACACAGCACTATTTTCTGCTGCTTTAATCGGTTAAATTAGTTTGAAAGGCCCGACAGCTGGTATTTCAAATCTGCACCCATCGTTACTTCTCGGCTTCGGTAATACTGCTTCGTTGTGACCCAACATGTGGGTCACATGTGTTGTGTCTGCACACCTCTCCCTGTTAAGGAATTTTGCAAATACTCCTACCTGGAAACAACGATGTGCACAGAATGTAAGTTATTGCCGTCATGTCTTTTTAACGATAGACACGAATATTTTAGCTGTACTGTGAGTATAAATTAGATCTTATTAGAAGGAGTTTTATAATCAGTACCTGTTAAAAGGAAACAGTGTATCAGATATTTCACCCCTGATATTTTTCAAAAAGGATTGCTTTCTGTAATTTTCAGAAGTTTAAATTTTATGTTCTATATTTTGATGGTCAAAGAGACGACTGCATGCGTTATTAAACATTTGAAGGAATCAGAATGAGTGGTCTGCAGGAACTCCTTGTATTCCTTGGTCAGTTTATGGAGTGCCCTTGCGATCTGGGAAATGGTCTTCACAAATCTGCTTTAGGGCGTGCATAATCTGTGGAAGTCTTTTAATAGGTGAATATCTTGAAGGTGAGACCAGCTCTACACCACGTGTCTTTTCGGGCAGATTCGTGCTAATATCTTTAAACGAGACGACAATCGACAACAACTTCGATCGAGGCAATTCACCTTCTTAAAAAATAACTTAGCCTGCTTACTCTTAAACGAAGTTATCTCTCACTTCTAGATACTTTCACGATGTTTGACACATGCAGT
The DNA here is from genome assembly GCA_038373885.1 of Cheiracanthium punctorium. Lineage (NCBI taxonomy): Eukaryota > Metazoa > Arthropoda > Arachnida > Araneae > Cheiracanthiidae > Cheiracanthium > Cheiracanthium punctorium. The sequence goes on along the minus strand of JAWZYV010015389.1, from coordinate 87,244 downwards.
ATAGAGTTCCCTCCAGATTTTTTTTTTCAACAAGTGAAATTGAATGAATATTCGTAACGTAATTCATGAAGAAAAATCCTTTTTATTCCCAAAGTGTATGGAACCTACATAATATTCTTTCTTTACATAGCGAAATAAATCGCATTATACTCAAAATCAGAGTCTGACTAGGATCTCTTTACAAATTTGCTGAAGTAAGAAGGAAAAATCACATATTTCTGTGACGTACAATTGTATCATTACACACAATTTGGGGGTCCTTTAATCAGAAGCTTGGAGTATCTGTCGCTATAGCTCTGCCTAAGTTAGGCTTTGTTAATATGGCTTTGAACACAAGTGTCACTGGCCTACCAAAAATCCACATGAGAATCAGGCTCCCAAATATCAAAATGAGCTATTCCACATTCTTGACTCGTTATATTCCAACCAGGTGTGTGTGAATGCAGTGCACTCTTATGTTTAGGAGCAACGTTTATTGACAAAAGATAGTAAATTTATATTATAAATGTATCCTATATAAATCTTCCCGTTGGGTATGTAGTATTACTTGCGTCACTGACGGCCTTCAGTTTAATTACAACTAACTGGACACATTTATCTGATTTGAAAATAAAGTTGCTGCTTGCAATTTTTTCTGATATTCAGAACTTTACTAAGCCAACACAAAATCCACGGCAGATAGTATATCTCATGGGGGCCCCTACATACTGATATAGGCATTTTCCTTTTGCATTCACACATACATAAAACAAGCGCTAGATTTTTCGGCGTTTTCTCTCAGTGTGAGAGTTGTGTGTCGAAGTTCAATCAAAAAAAAATCTTCCATAACTTAATTGAATGGTTTATCCGAATCGTAATTCTCTCTCTCTTTGCCTCTCTTGGGTTCTTGACCCCCATGCTTTTCCCCTATAAAACTTGAGATTGTTCTTTTTGACATTTTAAATTACTTGTATAATACGGGGTGTGTCACAATTCCCTCCCGGGTTTGGAAGGCTTATAAAACGATATATATTACCAATACAGCAACTCAGTTGACTTTATTGGAGAAAGAAATGTTACAAGTTTTATTCACTCAAGTCCAATATGTGAGCCTTTCGTGACAGCGGCGGATTAATGCAAATTTTTCGGGGGTGGGATTCCATTCTCGATAAGAATCTTGATCTTCAGCGAATAATTACAGTAAAGCTATTATTCCCGAACTTTCTCGAACGCGATTCTAACAAAAAGAGGTACTAACAAATATATATATATAGATACAAGGTGATTCGCCACCCAGACTGACAAATTTCCAGGGGATGTAGGTGGTACAGAGACGGTTCAAAATCACATAGCAATGCCGGAACCGAAACGTCGTCTTCGTGTACCGGTTAATAATCACTTTAGAAGAAGTGGCCAAGTGATAGTAAACTTTCCGGCCATGGTTTTTCAAAAACGAATCCCTCTTTCACCGATTGCACTTGATAAAAATTGTTATTTCTGAATTGTTTCTTTCATTACATTTATTAAATTGTGTGAGGAAAGCCCATTGTTTATGAAACTTGTTTAACCCTTTGAGGCGCAACCCTTTCCCAATGCTGAAAAAAGGGCAGCCGTTGCCATCGCTCGACTTAACTACCAGCAAGATGGCGGACGATCGAAACTTTCATCGCGTGCCACAGATCTAGAGACCCTTTTTGACGACAGCTGGCTGTGTCGGCACAGCCAGCTGTCTACTACTACTGAACTAGAAATGGGAAGGAGAAAAGTGTGTGATAATGTTGTTTATGTAATTTAATGATTAATATGTGGGTTTTTAATTATATATGAACATCAATGTGAGATCTCAGCATGACTGAAAAACTGAAAAATTTTAGAAAAATAAAAGAAAGGACGGAATGAAAAAAGAAAAAAGAAATGAATACGAAAAAAAAACCAGTTTTCAAGATCTTTCAAGATGTACGTGAAACTGGCAAATTTTATTCCACTTATAGTCATAAGGATTCGGTCATACGCAGGCAAAATTCAATGCGTTTACACATGCGTTACATAAACACAAGACACATACATGACACGTTTCCTTTTTTGTGCAACAACGATTTGATCGACCCGTTGCTGACAAGATATGTAGGCTACAGTGCTGACATTTCAGACACACCCATATTTGACCTCGAAAAGTCATGCAACCAAGGGCTTGTGACCACCTTAACCCTTTAACGCGCAGTGTTCCAGCTCTGGGAACACCAAACTCTGACATTTTGACTGTTGCCAGTCACGAAGAATAGATTTGATTTCTATAAAAATAGTTGCGGGTGACATAGCTCCACGAGAATCCTTTACTTTTTAGCACGTCATTTCCCGTCAAAAAATGGTCACGATTACAGCACTGACATCTGCTGAAAAATGGAAGAATGCGAGAACAGCTGGTTAGATTGACCAATGCTGAAAAAAGAGCAGCCGTTGCCATTGACGACAGCTGCCTGTGCCCGGCACAGCCAGCTGTCGTCAAAAAAGGGTCTCTAGATCTGTGGCACGCGATGAACGTTTCGATCGTCCACCATCTTGCTGGTAGTTAAGCCGAGCGATGGCAACGGCTGCCCTTTTTTCAGCATTGGGAAAGGGTTCGCCTCAAAGGGTTAATCCGAGATAACCATGCTAGGTTGTTCATCCCCTAAGTCACATGATTCTTTGAGCGTAAAAAGGAGTAACCAAAATGTCAGCGCCGTAGCCTGTGTATCTCGTTAGCCAGGATTAAGATTACTCTTTGGCACTATATTACTAGAAGAATCTGAAAATGAAATTTCGAAATCTGACAGTGAAACCTGGGATGCCCCAGATAAAAACCTAAAGTCCTAAACAGGTAGACATTATGAGATGGTGCAAGAGCTATCTACAAATTATTACTTAAATCCAAATTCCCATACCGCTTCGCTTTTTACTTCAAAAAGATATTTCTTTTAAATCTTAAATGAGTCCGAGCTTGATAGAACTTTCCAGTGATGCAAAAATCGAAATGCTCGACGAATAGTTCAGTAGATACTAGCTGACATGTGCAAAAAAGCCGCGGTTTTTTGAGAAACATTAAAAATATTCAATTATATTCAGCTCGATAGGACGATAGAAAATAGGTTATAGTTCGTATAAATTGTAAACAAGAGCAACATAACAACAGAAGAAACTAATAAAAACTTTTAATTAAAAAATTAAAAAAATAAATAATTGTCACTTTTTCTTCGAAAAATTCAGCCTACGGCACCAAGCTCAGGTATCTTTAAGAATACAAAAAAATAAGGTGACTGACATATATCAAACATATATCAAGTGTAAAGCAGAGTTTATAAAGAAAATCCCAAAATATGAAGTAAACATCGTCAAATATAGCCAAGAACTATCTGGATTTTGCTGGCTTTCAAACACAACACACTCCATTAAAATAAGCTCATCCGTTTGGCAGGAACAACGCGTCAGACAGACTGCAAATTTCTTTCGTCGTGGTTTTAATCTTATACCGGGTGATCAGAAATTTCGTAAAAACTTTAAGAATTCATTAAAAAAGTACGAATAATGATAGAAAATTGCGGTTGGCACAAATAGGTTTAGAGCAGGGTTTTTCAAGCTTTTGGGGGTGGAGACCCCATAATATTTACGAAAATTTGGTGGGACACCATAAGCATTACTCAAATTCGATACGCGTGTCGGTGAAACTGTGAGCTTCTTCACTTGGACTGTAATATACTATTGCAATTTTTGGTCATTAAGACCCACAGTTTGAGAAACTCTGGTTTAGAGGATGATGGGATTTTTTTTAATGACAAGAAGGTTTGTAGTTCCAAGTGTCACCGATAGGTGGCGCTGACATGCACAAAGGAACCAAGTTTCCACATTTAACACAGAAAAATACAAAATCACACGTAAACAAGCTTCAAAATTATAAGAGTCGAAGATTTTAAAAAAAATTGAGTTTAAAAAAAATAAAAGTTATGATAGAAATAAAATAAAGTTTCAAATGTTACTACGAGCTTCATGCTTGCAACTATCTAGGGGCAACCACAAAACAGACGCAGATTCACACACAAAGAGAAAGACTTCAAACGAGAGCTAAGGGGAAAGTTAATTGACCTTTTACAGGCCAATGTTCTTAATTGGGAACATTAAATTAAAAATTTATTGAAAAATTAAATTATATCAGTATTCACTTGAAAAAATTAGCAGAAACTTTGAAATAGAATTTCCATTTCTATTATTACTGGGAAACTGAATTTTTAAAAAATCATAAAAATAGCCATTTTCATGAATTTTTACTTAATTATCTTGATAAACACTCCTCCTCCATCAAACTTAATTCATATCTTTACTTAAATTTAAAAATAAAACTTTCATTTATTTTTAATATTTCACTCACTATTTAAACTACCTATAAAAGTATTGTCTGTCAAAGTATAGCCCCTAAAAGTATAGTTAGAAATGACCAATGCTCCCAATTAAGAACACAGTGAAAATTGAGGGGAGTACAATATTTCACCAGTTACATGACTAATATCCTTTAACAACTAACGCATTAGAAGATGAAATATGCAAAAACCTAATTTAAAATATGCCTGGATCTGAATTCGGTCTGTAAAAGGTTAAAAAGTAAAGTATGGAAAGGAAAAGAGGTGAAAAAAGTAAAATAACATTTTAATTCATACCAAAATCTTCATGTTCCTCCAAAGTTTTATTCAAAGGACTTCAGAGAACAAGTATTACCGTAATGATAAACACATCGATAAATATAGCTCTCAAAATAAAGGGTTTTTGTCTTTACGTAACTTTCAAAATTGCCTTCAAAACTCGATTACTTCACCCTATGTATTGCCAAAGTTGGAAAATACCAGACTTTCATTTCCTTTAAAATAAATTTAATATTGTGAAATATTCTAAATTTAATACATTGGCAGCAACATAATTTTTATTAATATTAAAAAAAATGATTTATTTCTCCGAGCGATTATTTAATAGGATAATTTCAATCTCATCTTGCAATTTATGCAATGCAATTTCCTAAAGAAGTGAACAATGATACTGAAAATTTGGTAAAACATATAAGATAATATTTCCTATAATAATCCCATTTATTTCCTATAAAAAGTTCTTGCATTAACTAACACACACACACAAAAAAAAAATATTCTCTTTCATTAAATACGTAGACATATATAAATTACACTCATGTCCATAAATTAAGGATAATTCAGAATCACACAGAAATTGATCTCTAAAATAAAAATTTCACCTGTGGAATGATCACACACATCTTGAAGAAGAATATGCAAATTACAGGAAACCACCAGATGGCGTGGATGGTACGTCACAATGACGAGAGTGTAAGAGAGGGGTATATAAGGAATTGTGGCAAAGAAGTAAAATTGTTCACAAGCGCTGTGAAAGCCTTTCAGTGCAAAAACCGCATAGTTATGGCACAAAGGAGGCATTTGGGTGATGTTTTACGTGGCAGAATTATCGGACGACTGGAATGTGGACGTACCCTGCTGGAAGTATCCGAGGAACTTGGAATCGCCCAGAGTGTCATCTCCAGGCTTTGGCAATGATTCCAAGATGATGGTAATGTGAGTAGACGTTACAGCACAGGTCGCCCCCGAGTTACAACGCCGAATGAGGACCGCTATTTGGCAGTTACTGCCAAAAGAAACAGACGGAGTACAGCATCAGACCTGTCTCGTCAGCTCTCTTCAGCTACCGATACGACAGTTTCAAGGCAGACCGTGTACAGACGCTTAGGACACATTGGTCTATATGCTCGTAGGCCTGTCAGATGTGTTCCACTTACCGCAACTCACTGTCGCCTGCGATTAACCTGGAGTAGAGAGCATGCATTGTGGACACCGCAACAGTGGTCTTGTGTGATGTTTTCCGACGAGTCCAGGTTTAGTTTGGAATCTGATTCTCGCCGGACATTCATCTGGAGAGCGCCAGGTACCCGTTACCACCAAGAGAACACCATTGAAAGACACCGTTACGGTGGTGCAGGATGGCTCGTTTGGGGAGGAATTATTCTTGGTTCCAGAACTGACCTGCATGTTCAGAGTGTAACGATGACCCCCTCCCACCTGTCTACCGGAACTTCGGAGTGCATTGCTAGATGAGTGGTGTAATATTCCCCAAGATCAGATTGATCATTTGATACTCAGCATGCCTAGGCGTTGTCAGGCCTGTATTGCATCGTCCGGGAGACATACTCCGTATTAACCATCCTACTAACCATGTTATACTGTTTTTTGTAAATAGGTTCTTTTTTGAAATTTGGTCAAGGGAGTAAAACTTGCAATTTTTAATAATTATGTCAAACATATAGCATCTTTTTTGCTCTTTACTTTTTGTTTAATAAATAGACTTTACAAATAAGTCAAATTTGTTTTGCTTCTTTCTCTTTCTTTGCCTGAACTTCATTATCCTTAATTTATGGACATGAGTGTATATAACCTAAATACGCCAAGTAAAAGCGTAATAGGGTCGGTCGAAAAAAAAAAATTGAAATCACTTTTCTTATAGTGCTGAAAGGGTTTTCTCGGGGGTTCAATAAAAACGTTGTAAAATATTATTGTGATTGGACAATATCTTCTGCCTCCCCCCCCCCTCCACCATCGGACCTGATTTTTCGGAACAGTGTTTATTTATTCGGGTAAAAATAGACACTTTTCAGTGGTCGTAAAAACATAATTATTTTTCACTAATAGAGCGAGAAATGAGTCCACTGGGTTTAATAAGTATGCTTGAAGAATGCTTCTGATCAATAATATCTTCTGCCTTCGCATTGCACTTGAAATTTTGTAATTTTTGACATAAAAATGCATTTTTTCATGTGTCGTAGAAAGCCGATGAAACATGCAAAATAGAGAGTACAACCACTCATAATTCATGAATTATTATATAAGATTATTATTTGCTTGAGAATCAACGGCGGATCCAGGGGGAGGGCGCAGGGGGCGCGCGCCCCATCCGAGAAAAATATATTTGCACTAGATAAATGGGGTTTTCACCAATATTAAAGTGGCTTTACGCTAGATAAAATGAGTATTCACGATTTGCGCCCCCTACGAAAAACGTTTCTGGATCCGCCCTTGTTGAGAATTATTAAATAACTGCTAATTACACTACTCAACAGCCATTTTGCCCCTGGGATGTGATACATCAATTAGTATGCATTTTGGTGTGTACAATCCGAATCTACCTTTCAATATGTTCTAGAGCGTAAGATTTTTTAGTTTTTAAAGATTTCTATTTATTTTTTATTTTTTTTATTTCACTACTATCCTTTCTTTTAACGTTTAATTTTAATTTTTTTTTTCTAAGTTTGGTACAAGAGTGCTATAAGATCAACAAATTGTCACTTGATGTTAGATGTTACGCAAGCAAGTGTTATTCATTAGGCGGACACATAATCCAGTAATGCGAAATAAACATGACCTAGTGAATGTTGAAACACGTGTGGTGTACAGGGTTGTCCAAATTAAACTTACCCAACTCAGAGGCCTGTGCAGGATGTTGTATGGGTCATAATGTGATGAAATTTGGAAAACAGACACTTCAGATCATGCGCTCGAGATTTATTAAAAAAAATTGTTAGTAATAGACGTTGCCGATAGGTGGCGCTGCAGATCAAACAAGACATTCTACAGATGTTCTATATGTGTGCCGTGGTTCTCCATAACTCTTTCCATTCGTAAAGCAGTGTGTTCCACAGCGGAACGCAGTAAGTCCACATTAATTCCACGAACATTCCGAATAATTGCGTCTTTCAGATGTGCTAAGGTTGCTGGGTGTTCTCGGTACACCTGATCCTTTAAGAATCCCCATAACCAAAAGTGGCACGGTGTGAGATCCGGCGAGCGAAGAGGCCAAGCTGTAGGGAAACAGCGACTGATCACACGTGCATCGGTGAAAGTTGCCCGTAACACCTGTTGAACGCCACGAGCAATATGGGGAGGTGCACCATCCTGCATAAATATCGTGCCCTGGAGGCGGCCATGTTGCTGCAGTTCAGGCATCACAAATGTTTGCAACATGTTCTGATACCGTTTTCCTGTGACAGAGCAGGTTTCGAAACCTCTTGGAGTCACCTCTTCAAAAGAATACGACCCAATGACGAATGTTGCGGTGAAACCGCACCATACCGTAACCTTTGCAGTGTGCAAGGACACTTGATGGATTGCGCGCGGGTTTTCACTTGCCCAAATGCGGCAGTTGTGCGTATTCACTTGATCATTCAGGTGAAAATGGGCCTCATCTGTCTAAAGGATGTTCCACGGCCAAGCAGCATCGACTTCCATTCTGGCAAGGAACTGCAGCGCAAATGTTTCCCGAATTGCAGAATCCCCGTCGGACAGCTGATGAAGACTATGGATTTTGTAAGGAAAATAACCCAGGATTCGACGCATTACACGCCAGGCGGCCGAATACGGCATATCAACAGCACGAGAAACAGTTGGCACACTGACAACACCATGTGGCGATTGGCTAGTGGCATCCACGACCGCCAAAGCAACGTCTTGTACGCGTGCAGAATCCACAACATGTCGTCCTCTACCTGGTAAAATTCTCAGCTGCCCGGTTCTTTCGAACTTCTCCATCATGTCTCGTAAAGCGCGTGATGTCATTGGTCCTCGGCGTAAGTTCTTTAGCCGACGGAATGCTCTTATCGCAGCACAGGAGTTCTCGTCATTCTGGTAGAAAAGTTTCCCTAACTAAGATTTGTCTTTCAATGTCGCCCTTCAACAGCACTCCAGCGCCATTCAACAGCGAGCTGGAAACAACTGCCTGTGCAGCGCCTGTCTTCCACTTTTGTAGGGCTCGTCTGTTGGATACGTTGCGCAGAAGCTTTATTTCTGCAAATCACTTTGTTGAAATATGCAAATTACTAGTGATAGAGCGCCACCTATTGGCAACTTCTTGTACTAATTTTTTTTTAAATAAATCTCGAGCGCATGATCTGAAGTGTCTGTTTTCCAAATTTCATCACATTATGACCCATACAACATCCTGCACAGGCCTCTGAGTTGGGGAAGTTTAATTTGGACAACCCTGTATTTATCTCAGTCTAAGAATGTATTGTGAGTTTTTTTTAATGAGTGTTTCTATTGAGAGGTATTTTTATTTTTAAAAAATTGCCTTATACATATATTTAAAACTTACATTTACTAAAAATATCAACTGGTAAACATAGTTGTTGTCTTAACCACCCCGACAACTTTAGTTATGTCTGTGAGAAATTCACCCCAAACGCCCCCCAAAAAAATAATTACTGATTTAAATAAGAAGGCCTATAAATTATATTTTGATTATCCTCTTGGTGATCAAGATAAAACTTTTGCGCCTCATATTCGTGCATAACATGTACTATTACTTTAACCAAATGACTGAAAGGAAAACGCCGAGCTATGCAATTCTTTCTTCCTATGGTGTGGAGTTAGCCTAAGGATCATTTCTCAGCCTATAACTTCTGTCTCACGAATATTGTAGGGCATTATCTATCAAAACTAGACATAAAATAAAGTATAAAATGTATCTTCAGTCAGTGGCGGCTCCTCCATTTGAGCACATGAGCACGTGAACCCCCAAAGGAAAAACTAAAGAATAAACACATTAACAAATTAAATTTAAAACAAATATTAAGCACACTTCTAGATTTATGTGAATTTAAAACATGAAATTTACTCTCTCCCCCCTCCCCCCACTGTTATTAAATAGGCTTATTATAGCTAACGCACTGTAGTGTAGGTTACCACAGCAGTCTTGAATCAATCGCACGTGCGAACGGAAAATTTTTCATTTGAACCGCTCTCTGGTATGAGAAGCCGAGACAGCCGAGAAAGTGTACGACACTGATGAAATCATTCCGTTCGCACAATTTCATGGTGCACACAACTCCAATTCTTGCGGTATAGCTTCCGGATTTTCAATTGGTTGTTACATTCGGTTAGTTAATTAATTTTTTTTTTCATTTTCTTAATATTTTCTTTATTTCTATCATTTTTCTCTGCATTATTTTTTTACAAACTAGTGTAAAGTAAATTGGATGCGAATGAAAGACGTATTTCGGAGCTAAAGCAATGGCATTTTCAATAGTATCCTTTGAAAAAAAATGGAAAAAAAATGAATCAAGACAGTACCTTTGTTAAAACTTATCTTGGTGACGAAATATAAGACCAATGATGCAAGGCCGTACCAAGGGCCCCAAATTTAAAATTTTGTTAACAAAACAATAATAATGAAGCCTTTTTGTGAAAAATTTAGCCTTTTTCACCTCTTGCCCCCCCCCCCCTGAAATTTTTTTCTGGGTACGGCCCTGCAAAGATGACTTGTTTTCGTTCATTCGCGTGCATTGTTTTCCATTAACTGCTGGAAACGCAAATCTATTTTAACTTGTAAGGTGCATCGTATCTTCCTATTTAATTTTCGGAAATTGTTTTGTGAACCTCCTCTTAAATAACCTTGGACTGAGGGGTTGGTGAGTCTGGATTTTGTACGGGAACATGCGACGGCTGTGGCGCAGGAGACGGTGAGGGCTCATTCTTTGGAGTCCAGTATAAGATGCAACACGGTGTGCGAAAATCCGGGGCAACTGTTGGATTACCTGCTTCGATTCTGTAACTGAAAAGCGTGGTCGGCCGACATTTCCAATACGGCCATCATTCCCGCTCCTCGTTCGTTCGAATTTCTGTAATAGAGTCCTTATCGCATTGTCTGACGGTCCGTTTCTCACGTAACATTTGCTTTGTCAACTGCGCCTCGTTTGAACAAAACTGTGTTCCCGGCGGTGGAACTCTAACACTATAAATACCCGCTGTTCAACGGAAAAAATCATTTTGGTAAAGCGGACTTGCAATCTCAACAGCACACGTTATCAGCCTGACGACGAACTACGGAATGGCGAGCTGAAATACTTCGTTTTAATTATATCTGTTACAGATCGCTTGCAGCGCCATCTCTTGGTAGGAATGTTAACTAAATTTGAAATTTGGTGGGATAAAATTCCCTGATTTCCTAAGCATAAGGCCGCAAATGATACATATCTATTGCATTCCGTCTTTTTTTTACTGACTTTCAAAATCCATCAGGGTGCCAGACACACACCTTGCACCCGGTATATGTACAGGGTGTGTCACAATGCCCTCCAGGGTTTTGAAGGCTTTTAAAAAATAATGCATTACCAGTATAAAAGTTGATATTACTGGAGAAAGAAACATTACAAGTTTTGTTTCTCAAATAACGAGCTTCCACGTCGTTGAATTGGTCGTGGTTCTGACGCCGACGATCGCCTTCTTCCATGGCCATTTTGCTCTCCGGAGATAACTCCAAGCGATTTTTTTTTATGGGGTTACACAAAAGATCCTGTGCTCGTGCTCCCTATGCCTCATGATTTAAAAGATTTACGCCAAAGGATCACAACCGCATTTGCTACCGTTGATCACGACCTGTTAAAGAGAGAATGGGGAGGGAGGAATTTGACTTTAGATTTGATATCTGCCTCATCACGTAAGGTTCACATATTGAACATTTATGAAACAAAACTTGTAACATTTCTTTATCCAGTAAAGTCAACTTTGTTGCCGTATTGGTAATATATATCTTTTATAAGCCTACCAAACCCAGTAGGGAATTGTGACACACGCTGTATGTATATATACATTGCGTGACATTGAAAATGCAAAACCAAGAAGAAGTGGTCAGAAAATTATGCAAATTTCAGGGTAAATGCACCTTGCCGAGTTATGCTAATGATGTAAAATTCGCAGCTCGCCAGTGCACTGGAGAACCGGTAGAGCGGACATTTTTTGTGAAAATATTGCTGCTAGAGAAATTGTCGTAGAAATTTTATTCTTGTCTCAGAGGACACGTGTATCCAGAGAATGCCAGGAGGCAGTTACAGCAGACCGACGATTTTACAAGGGGCATGGTGATCGGACTGAGAAGGGCAGGTTGGTCCTTTCGGCAAATCTCGGCAGACACACACCTGGATATGTCCACTGTACACCGTCTGTGTCCAAGATGGTTGGAACAAGAAAATGTGGCACATTTAAGGGGTGCTGCGTGCAACCAGAGTGACGTCAGCACGCGTGGATCGACGCATCCACCGACAAGCGGTGGCAGCCCTTCAAGCTACTTCAACTCCCATTCTCCGACATGTTCAAGACACCTTGGATGTTCCTATATCGATCAGAACCACTTCCCGTCGATTGGTTGCTAGTGGCCTGCACTCATGGCGTCCGTTAAGAAGACTGCCATTGGCTCTACAACATAGACGCTAACGACTGCAATGGTGCCAGACTAGAGCGACGTGAACGACAGAATGGCACAGGGTCGTGTTCTCAGATGAGTCACGCTTCTGTTTCTCCAGTGATAGTCGTCGCGTACGATTGTGGCGTCGACGTGGAAACAGGTCCAATCCGGCAGCAATTGCTTAGAAAGTCCTCATACCAAGGCACCCACCCTTGGCAGATCGCCCTCGTGTAGCGTTGCCACAATCACACACTCACTCACTCACACCCCGGCAGCAATTGTAGAACGCCCCGCCGTGCGACAACGTGGCATCATGGTTTGGGGAGCAATTGCGTATCACTCCAGGTCACCTCTAGTTCGTATTCGGGGCACTATGACGGCTCAACGATATGTGGATGATGTACTGCGGCCAGTGACACTCCCCTACCTTCAAACGGTTCCCAACGCCCTGTATCAGCAGGATAACGCTCGATCGCACACTGCTCGCATCAGCCAACGTGTTCTGCAAGGTCTACAGACGCTTCTCTGGCCACCGTACTCTTCTGATCTGTCACCAATCGAACACATTTGGGATGTGATTGGACGCCATTTGCAGACCCTGCCACTAGCCCGTTCAGAAGACGAACTTGTGACAAATGGTTGACAGGGAATGGAGAAACATTCCTCAGGACGCCATCCGTACTGTCATTGACTCAGTACCTAGACGTGTTGCTTCCTGTGTCGCCGTCACTTTCTGGCCACTCCTTATGGGTGTTGCATTTTCAATGTCGGGCAGTGTATATATATACATACATAAACATATATAAATATTCATACTCAATTTATAATAATCGTTACAACAAATAACTACTCAGGGAAAAAATATCCAAAATAACTCACCACATCCAAAAATCACAAATATTTAGCGACTTGTGGCCATTACTTTTAACATTACTCTTGCCGCGCCGAGTCGTCGCTTCGGACGATTGATCACGTGGTGAGATTGCTCTTTCTTCCGAGCATAGAACTAGTCTTCATACTTGTAGGACACCCCAGCCACACACAAACATCAACACAACTGTTCACACACATACCTAAACACAACTTGATGGGAGAAGAGAAGGAAGGGTATGCGTTGTTTGAAGCCTCTTTGTTCTCGCCTCCTTTGTGATTGTTCCTGGTATTAAATGTAGTACCACTACTCTGCATTGGCGCCCATAAGGGGGGGGGCAAGGTAGGTCACTTCTCCCCCCCCCTAGAGATTTAGTACATTGTGCTATCATGTAAACAGAAGTGCATCCCAAAGCAAAATCGGAACCAAATTATTGCAGGTCTGAAATTTGCCCGCCCCCCTCCCCTCCCCAGATTTAGAACCCCAAGTTTAGACCATAAAAGATTAACTTATTTTGATTTCATAAGGTTGTTAAAACTTGATTAGTTTCAGCAATACTTCATTATATCGGTAGTTGTTGATTAAAGAAATAGCTTTTCTTATTAGGATATCAATAGTTTTCCCCATTAAAGTAATAGTTTTTCTGATTAGGATATCAATTGTTTTCGCTAATTAGTAAATGTCAATATCTTTGAAGATTTGAAGGGAGAACGTGCGGCGGGAGCTGGTTTCGATCCCAGGAAATCCGCGTGGTAGATTGAGGCATTTTCCGACCAAGCAAAAGGTGCCCATTAGCCCTTCCTTCATTTGCAAAGGTTCGCGGAAGCTATCTCGTACCGCGGCACTCCTCCTCCCTAGAGTGTCAATCGGAGGCTGATGAACGATGTTCCAAGCGTTATAGAATTTGCCTGACGTTGTGGACTTTGAGAGGTTGTTGCCACGTGTTGTGGACTTTAAGAGGTTTCTGGCCCGTATTGTGGACTTTGTAAGAGCAAGAGATAGATGGGGTCGATGTTGGCGCCATCTATCACTGAAGGCGAGAAGGCAAATGCGTGTTCGTTGTCTGGGTCATTAATGAAGGGGGAGTGTGCGGCTGGAATTGGTTTTTTGATCCCAAGAAATCCTCGAGGTAGATTGAGGCGTTTTCCAACCAGGCAAAAGATGCCCAATTGGTCCCGGCCTTCAATTGGCAAGGTGTAGCGTGCGCGGAGGCGCTCTTGTGCCGCCGCAGGTTAATCTAAATTGAATCTTTTAGAAAAATATGTCGTCTAAAAGTAATGAAAAAGTAGTGATTACATTTGAAAAGTAGCTGTAGCTAACTACATTTGTCAAAAAGTAATTGTAGTTATAGCTAACTAGATTTTTCGGAAAGTGGTTGTGATTACAGGGAGAGTTCACCACAAAGAAAAAAAAAGGAAAGATTTGCCAAACACTTACCTTTGTTCTGGGGACTTTCATTTGGGCCTCTATTGCCCCTACCAAATGCAGATTATACTGCCTCGCCCGAGTTCAGAATCAAAAACTAATAAAATTGAAAAATTGTGAAAACAAAGGCGGCGTTCTAGGCTTGGCGAGCTTTTGCCCAAGCAGGCATGTTTTTAGAACATAACATCCATGGAAGATGGTTGTCCATTTTTGGTCAATTTCGAGTTCTCTATCGTATTTTGTTCTCTGTTAGAAGTTCAAATCCTACACAAAATCGCTGGAGTAAGGATCAATGAGAATATACATAAAAGATTGGCCAAAGAAAGAGTGCACTGGGGAATAACAATGAAAGTCCCGGGCACCACTCCCGATTTTAGAAATTCGGCGGCCCTGTGCAGATTTTCATACACTGATGCATACATACACACATACAGGGGCGTATCAGAAAAAAATTTCGAGAGGCTGCAAAAGGTTGGATAAGAGAATTTTTCACAAAATACTTCATCATTATCATTTTGCTGATAAAATTCAAAATTTCGGGAAGGAGGGGGGGGTGAACCTCCTGGACCCTTGAATACGACCTTTCATACATACATATAGATAGATGAATTCATACAGGCATAACATGTTCACTCATTATGAAAAAATATTCACGACATTTAGATTTAACTAATAAAAAAGGAAATTTTTGCGAGGATTCTCAAATCTTTGAACTTTACATAGTATATAGTCATCTAATATTGCGTAAAAGAAGAGTTCATATTATTTATCATTTTACTCAAAAATTTATTTGTTCTAGAAAATTTTTATTTATGAAGTAATAATTTAAAATCGTTCAAACCATATCAAACTTAACTCATTAAAATTACCTAAGTTACATTTATACAATAAACGTTTTTTGCTTGTTTGTTTATCTTGGTTAGGGCCAATATAAAATACAATTGCTAAGCTTTACTTCAATAAACCAGTTCTTGGTTCCAAGACACATTAAAGTACTGCAAACAAAACTTAATTCAAGGTATGAATAAGAAATTATGTAAATCTAAAAGTAAAAAAGATTTACATAACTAAAAATAGCTAGTTTAAAGTTTATAACAAATTGATCAAAAATGCTTAATTGCTAGTTTGTCTTTAGGAGTATATCAGTCAATAAAGCAATGCTCTGCTGGTGGAGACTCATTCCCAGAAATAATTCGAATTATTTACTCTTCCATTTACTTTTAATTTTTATGATTTGTTCACTTAAATTGCACAGTTATCACTATACTTACTTAAATGTAAAGCACTGTACTTTGAAACAACCAATCAATTGAATAGGCCGAAAATCACAAATTCTTGACAGTATCATTAACAACCTTTAAAACGGGTGTTGCATATTTTGAGTATGTGTGTTCTGTGTTGGAGATGCACCGACAACAGTGTCATATTACCGGCAGGGTAAAATGGGTCAACTGCCCAGGGCCGATAGATTTTAGGGGGCCCAACATCTTATATTTTAAAATTTTACAATTTCACAATAAATGACAAAGGAGAAAAAAAAATCTGAAAAGTTTATTTTTTTAATTATAAAGTATGAACAATGAAAATAATTTACATTTGTACATAGAATAACTTAACTTCTTTTCAATCCCTTAAAATGCTCTATAGTCGATATAGCATATCTGCCAACATATACGGAATATAGGTATTTACGCTACGTCTCGCAGGAAACAACAGAAAACTCCGAACGGTTAGGTCGGCGGATGAGACCTGGTTTTGGACCAGACACCTCCCGACTCCCAATTCAGAGCGCAAATGCACTCAGCCACTGGTCGGGCCTTAGAGGAGGGAGAAATACTCTTTTTTTTTTACTTCGACATAAAAAAGAGTCCAATTTTACCCATAGAACTACCACGGGGAGCGGGGTCTAGTTGGTTTGACCCCCAACCCTCGCAATGCCCATGACGCCCTTTGTTCATGACCCTGGTCCTCAGACTTTGATAATATCTTTTCGCATTGCTAAAGCAGGATGCGACATTTAACGGAAAGTACTTCAAAAAATTTTCAACAAAGCTATTGTTCTTTATCTATTTTGAAAAATTCAACTACTAACAGCTAACAAAACGGTGTCTTTGGTAAGGCATGGGCATGGGCGCCGGCAGCATAGGGTAAGGGGGGCAATGCCCCCCCCTGGATTTTTGTATGCAGTGTTTTCCCTTGCTTTTTTTATCTTTCCAGCATGATAACCATACGTTGAAGTAGTCTTTGACCCCCTTGAGTAGTCTTTGCGACACCTGGAAAATATTCTGCCGGCGCCCATGGGCATGGGCGCCCATATGAGTACTTTTAGAGGTAATCTTGTTTTTGTAAGGGGCGGATCACGTCTGACTTCCAAACGTTTTAGTACTAAAATAATAGAAAAAAGTTCCGTATGCTATAAACAGGGGTGGCACCAGCGGGGGGATCGGGGGGGCCATGCACCCCCTGTCGGGGATCACTGGCCCCCCCTGTCGGGGAGTGTCTTCAGGGATTTTTTTAGAGAATTTGTTGGTTTAGAAAAACGAAGGAAATTTTGCAACCAGATAAAAAATTCCATCCGTCTGACCCAACCGTAGAGGTCCCGTTCACTTCCATTCTCATTCTGCTTGGAATTATACGATATTCATATACTGAATATTGATTATCTGCAGCTCGGAGTATGTTTCTCTTGATTTGAAGGAACCAGCGAACAAGATCCGCATTTCTAGGTTAAGCAGGGTTGCCCGATCTGCTGACAATTGCCTTCGTAAACACCTTTTTAACTATGGTGAAAATCACTGGGCTTTCCTGTTAACCAAGAACAGATAATTAATGACCATCTCATCATAATAATTTTTAATATACGAAACCAAAGTAGGAAATTTATCTCTTACTCGATTACATTTTTGAGAGGCTGTGCAAGTACTGAAGTAAAATTTTGGGGTTTTATCGTTTGGCCCCCTTGTCGGGGAAGATGGCCCTTCCGTCGGGGAAAGTCTGGTGCCATCACTGGCTATAAAACTGCCTACTATACTTAAGTCTGAAGGTAACCCCACCGCCCTTTAGGTCAAGCCACCATTTTTGCCCAATATATGGGCGCTCATGGTTTAGTGTATAATGTTTTTCATTAAATGGAGAGTAATACTTTTAGATATTCTGTAAGGAAAATATGCGAAAGGGCAAAAAGGGGGTCTGTTGTTGAGGCCCCTATCTCTAGTTACAGATTGCTGGCTTGGGGATATCCCCAGCCGTCCCTCAGGTCAAGCCTGATATGCGACTCCTATATAGGCGCTATGGTTCAGTGTAAAATGATTTTCATTAAACTGAATGCAATTCTTTTAGAAGCCGCGTCCTATTTTTGCTTTCAAATTGCCGCCCGGGGCGAATCGCCCCCCCCCCGGCTGCGTCACAGTTAGAAACACCATTTTATATAGTGTTCATTTATTCGTTTTGGAAAGTTGTGTATTCGTTAATTTATTCGTTTTCCTCCCCCCCCCGGATACGCCCTTGCTTACCATAAACAGCAAAATTAACACAATTTTTTTAATGTTCTTACTAATGGTTGTGAATATAGTAATTTAAAATATCCCAATTAATATAAAAGTTTAATAAAAATAGTATAACTTTGAGCTTTTTAAGTACTGTTTAAGTTTTATATTTTAGCTAAATTTTCAAACATTTCCAAAATATTTTAACTGACTGAAGGAACGTCTCATGTTTTAACCCTTTCTAATTCCAAATTAATTATTGTTTGTGTGTAAGTTATTTACGCAGGTGTCATTCCCAGGTAGCACAAAGATATTGACGAATGTCCACCGATATCGGGCAATATTTTGAAAGTCTCTGAATGTCATACATTGAATTTACATCTGCCGATATTGGCTTTGAAATAACTGGCTTTTTCATATCCTTCATCTTAGTACATCTTTATTTCAAATCATAATTTACAACACAATATTTAGACACATATACATCCATGTGCTAAAGCGATTCGATCCCCAGACCAAACATATTTGGTCAGACTGTAAAGAGAAACATCGTAAAAACAGATGGTTTCGAAATCGCAAATTATTAATAATGATGAATAATAAGTAATGATAATGAATGTAGATGTCGCTACGTCGCTACCATATAGGCTGATAAAGTAATTAAAAAACTTTGTAAAAAACACACATAAGAAGTAAAAGGAAAAAGGATACGCGTTTCGTTCAAAAATTGTTTTGAACTTCTTCAGTCCAAGCCCTTCGACGTAAAGAACACAGGGAACTGAAAAGAGAAAAAAACACTCTGACCAATATAGCCCAAATCACAAGATTCACAAGGAATATAATAAACACCCCAACGGTTCTCAGTAGGAATAGGATCTTTAAGGGAAGAAAATTTAAGTTTATTAACAGGTTTAAAAATGACTTTGAAACCGAAATTTTTGAGAAGTTTAGAAATTTTGTAGCATAAAGGTGAAAAGAAAGGTAGTACAATTAATTCGTTTTCAGTTCCCTGTGTTCTTTACGTCGAAGGGCTTGGACTGAAGAAGTTCAAAACAATTTTTGAACGAAACGCGTATCCTTTTTCCTTTTACTTCTTATGTGTGTTTTTTACAAAGTTTTTTAATTACTTTATCGTTTAACACCAGTATTTTGAGTGTTTTTTCAGTCATATAGGCTGCCGTTCGAACCTGCGCCGACTCCTCTAATTGCGCATGCGCTTTCAACGCAAATGGATGCAGACTTTCTGCCCGCTCCGCTTTGCCTGCTTTGTGCATGCTTCTCTCTCCGTTGCGTTATTCACATCTGCCAGCCTTTTAGATCGCTTTAGCTTTCAGGAAAATTTATTTTCAACTTAAAAAAAATTATTTTTGGGAACTTCGAGAATAATTTTTCAATTAATATTACAAAACTTTTTTTTTTTTGAGTCACTTTTATGTCATTAATTTTCATTCAGTCATTCAGTTTAATGCTAACAGTAAGTTAAAATTTAATCATAAATTAATTTAATTAAAAGCAAATTGATGAATCTTTAATTTAGTTAACTTACAGATAGCGTTAAATTGAAAGCAAATTAATAGATTATATTGCACATTGCATTACAACAGTAGAACGGTAATTATATTTTGTTAATTAAGAGCGTAATTATTGCATTGCATTAAAATAATAGAACTAATTAATTATCCTTAACCCTTTATGCACCGACGGGACTTTAAAGTCTCATCAGTAAAATTGCTTAACAGGACATAAATCTTCTATAAATTCCCTACTAGGT
Organism: Cheiracanthium punctorium; assembly: GCA_038373885.1. Lineage (NCBI taxonomy): Eukaryota > Metazoa > Arthropoda > Arachnida > Araneae > Cheiracanthiidae > Cheiracanthium > Cheiracanthium punctorium. The sequence continues at coordinate 67,440 of JAWZYV010015389.1, read as the reverse complement.
CTTTAATTTTTTTTTCTTGCACTGAACTTTAGTGTTTAAAACATTACTCAAATGAGATATTTCAAATACTATATAAAAAAGAGCCAAACTGATTTTTTTGAAAAATAAATTAATTTGGGGCAAAAGGGGTTAAATTAAGAACGGGATTATTTAATTAATAATTTCTACTGTTTTAATGCAGTCTAATCTATTAATTTATTTTCAATTTAAGGATATCTGTTTTTAACTAAATTAAAGATTAATCCACAAGTTTTTCATTAAATAAATTAATGATTAATTGCGATTGATTAAGGCAAACCTGCGCGAGAGGTATCTGTCTAAGATGAGGGATGCCTTGGTAGGAGGACTTTCTAAGGGGTTCTAACGCGTATTCACGTTACATCTGGAGAAAACCTACCAAAAATCCAGATCGTTAGATCGACGACCGCGCGATGGGACCCGAACCCGGGACCTTCACACTTCGGCCGTCTACCAATTTCAGTAATATAACCACTGTGCCATGGTGAGGTTAATTAATGATTAAATTTGAACTTAAAGTTAACATTAAAACTAAATGCAAATTAATGAAATAAAATCAACTAAAAAAATTATTGATTGTTATCGGTATTATGATTCTTTATATATATATTTAAATAACTTTTATAAGTTGTTGATAAATTAATTTTTTTAAACAAATTTTGTTCATTTAAATGAACGACTAGTTTAAAAATTTGCTCAAAAAATTTATTTAAAAAAATAAATTTTAAATAATTAAAATAGGATTATTCTGGAAGTTCCATAAAAAAGGAAAAAGAAAGATGTTTAAAGCTGCAGATCTGCTTATCAGCAGGGCAACCGGGGCACTTGCCCTGCATCCACCCATTTCAAAGGCCCCCAAAAAATTTTTATTTTTCCAAATTTTTATTTAGTAAAATAATCAACTCTTCGAAAACTGTATAAAAATTCAATTGGTAGTTTCTTGTAAATGATGAAGAGTTGGCAGCAAATTCTGTACGTTTCGCATGTGCTTATATAAATTCCAATTTTTAGCAAAAGTTTTATCGCATACATAACAACATATCGAAATGCCCTTTTCAATATCCACTGCAATTATTATAAAAGACAGACAACTGAGAACCGAAGGAAAGTATCGCATCAGATCCTGACGCGAATCAAAACAAACACATTGGTTGGTGTGAGTTCCCACCGCAACGGAAACGGCAACAACGCGGAACGATATATTTCCGTCGGTTACAGTCAGTTAGCAAGAAAGATATAGCAATCCATTCTAGTTATATTTTTTTATTAAAATATTCAAAATAATTATTTACTGTAAACATGCATTTTTAAGCAGTTTTGTATATGCGGATCATTTGAGTATTTTGTCTGTCTGACTTTAAAGAGAGAGAGACAGTAAACAAATATATTACCATATGCAGTTCCTGCAGCCCGTAAAAAATATTCAACATTCTGATTATTTTTTTTAATTTTAATATTCGAAATAATTATTTGCAGTAATCAATAATTTTTAAGCAATTTTATTCAGAAAAAGTAAGTGTATGGATTTAATGTAACTGTATAATTGTCGGTAAAAACATAAACAAAATTCTATTGTTTATTATGAAGCAGAAGGGCGGGTGTTGGTTGGCGGGTGCGCTGCTCGTCCGGTTTGTTTTCCCCCTCTTGGGTTTATAGTTATACCTACTGTAGGTGGTGTTCTTACTTCCTTTTTTAGTTGTTTTTTTTTCCTTTAATTTAGAATAGCACGAGGTAAGTGCATTTCTCCCTTCCTTTTCTTGGGGTAACTCCCCCGTGTCTTGTTTTTTGTGGGCGGTTACCTGCATTCATGTCCATGCATTCGGAATTCAACGTGGCAGACGGTGAAGCCGTGTCTAACGTAAGTTTTTGTATCAGGGAAGAAGTCCCTCCTCCCCTCCAACTGGAATATGCTTTTGCTAATGGAGTAAATAACATAGTCATCTTTTTAGAAGCCCAGGATGGTAACATCCCCCGTAACCAACCACATAAATTAAAAGCAGAGCTGACTAGCAAATTGCAGTTCAGCGGTCACATACTAAACCTTAAATTTACGAGAAATAACAAATTAATGATTGAGACGTCAAATTTGAACTGTGCAAAAGAACTGGCGGAAATGACAGACGTCCTTCAGAAACCTATCCGCCCGTACGTCCAACAAGAAAATATAACTTCCCGCTTTTTATTGCATAACATCGCAACTAGCATCCCGCTTGAAGATTTAGGAACAGAATTACAGGCTGAAAATAACCTCAAAATCAAAGAAATTCGCCGCTTTACAAAAAAAAGTCCCACTGGAACAGTTCCTACAGAAACGGTACTGATCACCATTTTTGGTACCAACATCCCCTCTGAAATAAAAATATTTTACATGATTGAGAAGATTAAAAGATTTTATGATCGCCCTCTGCAATGTCTAAATTGTTGGCGTTTCGACCACATAGCTCAAAAATGCAAATACGAAGCGGTTTGTAAAAAATGCGCCGGAAATCATAGTTTTCTAAGCTGTCAGTCAACACAACTGAAATGCAGCAATTGTGATGCAGCACACGAGGCTTCCAGTATTAATTGCTCAGCGAGAGCTACAGAAATAAACCTTCTTAAATTCAAAGCTGACAATCACCTCCCCATCACCGAGGCAAGGCGGCGCTTTCAAGCTCCTGCAAATCAAAAAACTTTCGCGACTGCTTTGAAGACCGATATTCACGACAAGACCATTGTCACCGGAAACAACTCTATTTCTAAGAAAGACTTAGAAGCTACTCTCGAGCACTTCCTACAGCGCTCCCAGGAGATTATGACAAACGTCCTACAGCAACAAACTCATATATTCCTACAGGCTCTCGGAAGTCTAATGCAGAATTTCTCTGGCTTAGTCCAGGAACGTGTTATCACCACAGTTGAAGCTACTAAATCTGAGGATTATACATCACCAGAACGGAAAACGAAAAAACCCAAAGCGGGTCCCTCTGGAAAAACTCAGAACATAATAAAGACACATAAAACATTATTTAATACGGCGGATTAATTAGTTAAAACTTTTTATTTGGGAATACCTTATTCCCCCGTACACGATCGTGTACGGGGGAATAAGGTATTCCCAAATAAAAAGTTTTAACTCAGAACATACTTCCAACATATCGACCAGACCAAATTTCTCAAAACAAACTCTCAAAGACTCTAGAACAAATTTTTAGCAGTGCCGACACTGGCCCGCCAGTATCGGCTTTGGGCCTGGAAAACATGGACGAGGAATTCTAGTCCCCTCCCCCCCCCTTTTTTTTTCTTCTCTTTCGTTGCTGCCCCTTTTTCGTTTGAGGGTTTTTTTTCTTGTTTTTTCCCTCCCCCTTTTTTTTCAGGATGGCTGCTAATTTTTCCTTTTCTGTGGTGCAGTGGAATGCAAGGGGCATTCGTTCAAAGTGTCATTGGCTTAAATTCCGTCCGTTTTCTACCGCTGACGTAGTGGTTTTGCAGGAATCCTTTCTCAAGGCTTACGACTCCTTTAATATGAAAGGGATGGTGATTTACAGGCAAGACAGGCCTGGGCGGGGTGGGGGTCTCCTCACTGCTGTCCACTCTAAATTACCCTCTTTGCAAGTTGACATTGGTAGTTGCTCAACCAATGATGTAGAAAGTATGTGTGTAAAAATTTGGATATCGTCTCGGTGGATTTACATAGTCAATGTGTACTGTCCGTGCGGTCGGGTCACTGGTACCTGGTTCCGTGACCTTATGAAGTACATTCAAAGCCCCTATCTAATTTTGGGCAACTTTAACCAAAAGCATATTGCTTGGGGTAACGCACATAATACAATTGGTTCTGAGGAAATTTTTAACTGGGTGCTTAACAGCAACACTTGCATCTTAAACACTAAGTTTCCGACGCATATCGCTCCGAGTGGTACGCAGTCCCTGATTGATTTATCACTTTCCAGCGCAGACATTTTTCCCAATTTTCACCTCTATGTACACTCTGACAGTTTCGATTCAGACCACTTTCCCATTGTCCTTGACCTGTCCCCCTTCTCTGCTCCAAAACGCATGGTGTATAACACAGATTGGGTAGCAATTTCCCGGGCTATCAATGTTTCGATGGCGTCCGGGACTTCAGTCGCCTTCCATGACTTCCAAGCTCTCTTTAAAGAAAAGCTCCGTACCCATATGAAAAGGCATCCCATATCCCCTCTTAGCCCTCCTTGGTGGGATTCGCGCTGTGCCTGGCTTCTGGGTCAAAAAAGGAAATACTTACGTTTATCCAAAACATATCTGTCCAAAGATTATTGGAGAGAATATAAACGGTTCTCCTCCCAGCTTAAACGGTATACAAAGACACGGGCCAGGGCCTTTTGGGCTGACATCTGTGCTACCCCTCAGAATGGTACTATATATAAAATCCTAAAAGCGCTGAGCAATAGGTCTGCGGAGGGTGGATCTCACCTCCTTCTTGAACATCAAGGGTCCGTGGTGGCCGATTCTGTTAATCAGGCTAACGCGTTCGGAATACAGTTTAGCAGTAGCAGGAATTTGGAAGGGATCCCGTATGACCTCAGCGGTGACAATGAGCATTGGGACAGGGATATTACACTGGAAGAATTTAATACAGCTATAAGCCAAATGAAAAACACCACTCCTGGTGAAGACGGTGTTACGGGCTTTATTTTCAAGGCTGTAAGTCATGCCAATCGGGAAAAAATGCTGCTGGATTTTAACAGCATGTTTCGGGTTGGTACGGTGCCTGCAGACTGGAAATCTGCGATTATTCTCCCTCTTTGGAAATTTGGCAAACCAAAAAATCAGCTCAGTTCTTATAGACCTATTGCCCTCACCTTGGTGGGGTGCAAGGTTATGGAAAGAATCCTCCTTAAACGTATCTTAGATTGGGTAATGGAAAAGCACATATTTCACGATCGGCACTTTGGCTTTCTTCCTACAAAGGATAGTACTAAAGCTCTGTATCTATTCCATCACGACATCAAAAAAGCAAGAACGAGTGGGGAGTATGTAGTCGCAGTGAAGTTAGATATTAATGCTGCATACGACTCGGTGTGGAGGGATGCCCTAGTACACAAAATGGTAACTTTAGGGATTTCAGGTAGGACGGCTTTATGGATTAAAAACTGGATTAGCGACAGGACAATACAAATTAAATGGAGGGGGGTGTTCTCCCGCAAGCTGGAGTCTAACCGGGGGGTTCCACAAGGCAGTGTTCTATCGCCCATTTTATTTATGATATACTTGTGGGATTTCTTTGAGACAATAGACTCTGGAAGTCAAGTAATCGTATACGCGGATGACATCCTGGTGTACTGTACAGATCAGTCCATGCCCACGGCGTTAGTAAAACTCCAGAATAGCCTGGATAGGGTTCACCAGTGGTGCAAGTATTGGAAACTTGATATTCGCCCTGACAAATGTGCTGCGATTAACTTCTCCCGGAAAACTGCCCCCCCAAATTGTGACTTAAAAATCCAGGGGGCTGCCATCCCTTGGGAAATGAACATAAAAGTTCTTGGTGTTTTCTTTTCAAGCAACCTCAATTTTAAACACCACGTTAACTACATCGTGAAAAAAGCTCTTAAACGTTTAAATCTCCTAAAAGCCATTGCCTCCTCTAGATGGGGTTGTCGTACAGCCGACCTTCTCAACTTAGTTAACGCCGTTATTCGTGGTACCCTAGAGTACGCGTGCCCTGTATATGGTAGCACTGCTCCTTCCACTTTAAAACGCCTGGATGTGGTTTATAATGCGGCCTTACGCTTCGCGACCGGTCTTCCAATGTGGACCCCCTCTTTAAACTGTATAACCCTAGTAGCAATAACCCATCGGTCGATGAGAGGCGGGTGAGTTAAATCCGAGGAGAAGGAGCAATGGCCGATCACGGCTTTTCATCCAAAAAAGGGGAAATTTCATCGGCAACTGGTACAAAATGTCCGCTCGGGTGGCCATAAAGCCGATCATCGTTTCCCGATGACTCCGATGAAATAACGAAAAGAAACCGATAAACTGTTAAAAATATATTTGTTAATAAAAAATAAACGACTGGCAGGAAAATTTTCAAAAAATGTCTGTTCTGTTTATTATGTTTTCGTCTTTTGTATGCTAAATTTTCGTATTTCTGGAGAAAAAAAAAAAAAAAAAAAAAAAAATTCTTCCTACTCCAGGCCCGAACTTGAGCGTACTGATTACGAGATGAGCGCGCTACCCCTAGACCATCGAATCTTGTCATGTATAAGGCAAAGTGTGAAGTAGCGGTTATTTTAGTCTCAGATTGGGACTTAGAGTGAAATGTTGACAAAGTGTTGTTCAGCTGTTATTAATAATAGTCAAAATATTCGATTGGTAAGAAATTAATTTCACTTTTTCCCAATGTATGTAAGTAGTAACAACATTCATAATTAATAATTAAGAAACAATATTGCCAATTGTATAGGAATTTTAGTGTGATTTTAACTTTCATATTTCTTGGATAACTTTTAAAATTAACTGATTTCTCTTCTTGCTGTTTACATTAAAGAGGTTTCAAAAGAGTTGCTCATTGTAATGAAGTTTCCGTTTTTCTTATAATGCAGCTGACGCTCAAATAGATTTTCTTTTCTTTTTTTTAAACACATTTTTAAAAAATTATTTAAATATTACAAACCATTTTTATATAATAAACACTTACATTTTTTTGTAAATATTTCTTTTCAAATTTAATTTTTTGGGGAGGGAGCAGGGGGGGGGGAATACCACCCCCTGCCCCCTCCCAACCCTAATACAAGAAATTTGAAGTAAATTATGCGATTAATTCAAGAATTTTTCAAAATTTCGCTTAGATTATGCAAAGGCACATCTAAATTACGCAAATATTTATAGGAATTTGGGTAAAGTGTAAACCACTGGAGACACCTGCGAGGCCCGATGACTATAGAACTGCAGTTTCGGATAAAATATTGTTTTTCGGTTTCCCATCGGCGAAACTGCTCGTCTAGATCACTTCTATCCATGAATAAAAATTCATCTATTGCAGATAAACAAAAGTGCACTTGCCGATGACTGAATTCGACGAGTCGATGAGTTAACGATGAGTCGATGAACGACCGAGCAGAAAACAAGCAGTCATTGCTACTAGGGAAGGAATCTGGTCAATGTCCCCTTTCGCTGCGCAGGGAGTTCCTCTCCTCGGTGTTTCTCCTTAAATGCGGCACATACTCTGACCTCAACTATTCTTTAAACTGCACCCAACCTCTGTTAGAGAGGTATTTGGAGGGGTTGCAGATAACGCCTGCTCAATTAATTCCCACTCGTTGGCCTCTCGGTCATAGTACGGAGTTTGTAGAAATCATTTCGGAACACCTTCCCTTTCAAAATAAAAACCTTCCTCCCTAGGCAATTAGGGGGAGTTTAAATGAATACATAGAGAATGCTTACGAAAATTACCACATTATTGCTACAGATGCTTCCAAGGATAATCAAAAAACTGCTGTTGCAGCAGTAGACACTCGTAACACTATTTACCGAGCTCACCTAATCAATCATATTAATTCGGTATTTACTGCCGAAGTCCTCGCCATAAATTTAGCCGTAACTAGTTTAATACACACGGGCAACTATCTAATCCTTACGGATAGCAAATCGGCTCTGGAAAGCCTCAAAACTACTACCTACAAATCTCCGGCTGCAGTATTACAGTTATACCACAACCTTCGTATGGCCAAGTTACACGGAGCTAACATTTCCCTAATTTGGGTCCCTGGCCATATGGGGATTCAAGCTAACGAACAGGCAGACAGTTTAGCAAAGCATGGTCCTTTTGCTACAAATACTTACAGCGGTGTTGCTCCGGACGACATTAAAAAACACTTCAAAAATTGCTTAAACGCTCACCTTGATAACTGGTGGTTGAATTGTAAATATTCAACAACTAATGCACACTTAGGTAAAGACATTTACAAATGGTCTAGAAACCGCTATGAGGACGTTTTAACTGCCCGTCTTCGCACTCTAAGTTTTGCTACGGAAGAAAGGCTGCACAAATTTAAACTCACTCCCTCGCCGTTATGTGGTATTTGTTTGGCTGCAGTCGGTACAGAATATCATTATATTTTTGAATGCAGGGCGTTTAGGGATGAAAAGAATTTATTACTACAGGAAATGAACATTACCGACCCCCTTCCCTCGTGGCAGGCTTTTTGGTGTCTTCTAAATTCAAATAAAAAAGCTTTTCGTTTACTACACCGGCTCTTGTTTGGTTGTGGACGTTTTTAAGTTGTGTGTTCTGGAGTTGAGTGGTTTTGATTGCTGGTGCTCAAGAAATTTTCTGGAGGCTCTCTCCTAGTGTTCGGTTTCTAAGTAGTTTTTTTTTTAATTATGTGAAAGGAATTGAGCAAGAATGATTTACAAAAATTAGATGTGGTTATTTTGGGTACCTTGAGAATATATATCCTCTACAAATCGTCAGTCAACATCTGTTTTGATACTCGTGCCAGGAAGTTGAAAGAAAAGGAAAGGAAAGAAAAAGGAAATAATGGGTGTTTTCTCTCTCTTTTGAAGTTTTTTTTTTTTTTCCCTGTGTCCTCGAAAATCCTGATTAGTCTTACTAAATCATTAGAGGTTATGCCGGCTGATCTTGCCGCAGCGCACACCTCAACCACCACAAACAAACAAAACAAACAAACATGAAGCAGAAGGACAGCAGCCATGTTTGTACGATTGTTTCCTTTCTACTTTTCCCTTTTCATTTTACTCGTACTTTATTAATTTCTTAAGCTTTATTCCTCTTTTCTTTTTCTTCGATCTTTATATGTTGCACCCATGAAGCTCTAAGGAGACTCATCGGGAATGGGCGATCAGGTGGGAAAACGGACCAGGATCCATTTTCACCGGCAGGAGGCGCAGCGCACCGCTTCAATAGGGATTTAGCGTTGTTTTGATTGAGAACGAGCTATATTTTTTTAATAAAATAAATTATTTTGATAGAATATGGGTCGAGCGAGTCACTGCTTTGCACCTGGATGTGACAGTGGATATCCAGAAGCCAGAAAAAGAAATGTATCGCTCGGGAAGGAAAATCCAACGTTATTTAAAGCTCCAAACAGCATCAATACAGCATCACCATAATATTTCTTTAATATGGCCCCTTATAAATGTATAACATAAAAAGTAACACTATGTAAATAGAAAACCTTTTGTACATGTTAGTAGTAGTATAATGCTAATATGAACACTTTAAAATACGGCCCAATAATCAAATTGAAACAGCAGTATAATACTTTGAAATTGCCCATTTAAAAAAAAAAAATAACAGTTTTATGAATAATATTTTTCTGTTTATTAATTTAATTAGGATGGGGGAGGGGATTTTATAATATATAAGAGATACACAAATGTATAGATATTTTTGGCATAAGTCTGCAAAACTTATACAAAAACAAATATTTTCAATTCAGAGTCTGTTTTTTTTAAATACTAAATTTTTCAAAATTAAAGAAATATTATATTTTTTCTGATATGTGAAAGCTTGCAAAAGAGTCAATCACTGAATATGCGTGTATTTATTGAATTAATATTTTTTTTTCCTTTATGCTTTTTTATGAAATTTTTTGTAGTACTGAAAAATGATACTGATACTGAAAAGACATTGATTTTTATGTAATTTTTTGTGGTACTCAGGTCCTTATTATCGCACGGGCAAATCGGGACTTTGCCCAGGGCCCCCCAATTTCAAATCTTGTTCTGAAACATCCTTCTTTATATCAAAATTTTATGAAAAATAAAACAAATTTCATAGATGCCCCCCCCCCCTCAAATTCATCAATTCCTGGGGCCCTTGTTGGTTATAATCAGGCTCTGGTGGTGCTGAAAAACGGCGTTAAATGTTTTTCAATTTCCATATTTGTTTTTGTTTTTTTGGTTTAACTAACCAACATTAAGACTAAAGACAAAAAAAAATAATAATAAATAAAATATAATGTGGAAGAGCAGGTATATAAGAGGAATTTATAGCCTGAAAGAAGGCAGGGAATATTTTTTAATTTTTAGCGAATTGCTACCAAAAATATTTGTCAAAAACTGATATATTATATCGTTCGCATGCAGTTTTAAAGAGAATTTATTTAAATTATTAATTAATTTATTAAATTATCAAACTGATGTTACATCGTTGTAACTAAGTAATATAGAAACAAAATTATAATATATGCATATTAATTATCATATTTATTTATTCAAATGTTAGTGTATACTTCATGAAATTTCAGCATAAATGAATAAATCCCAATTAGAGAAGCATTAAATATTGCATAACAACATCGCGCGCGCGCGATGTTGTTTTTCGCTACCGTCAATAGATGGCGCGATCAATGGTAGCCGCAGTTTCGTCGGCAATTCTCATACTGCGTAGTTGGTCCAAGTTGGATAACAAGTCGATGTTTCTCCTCCCGAGCTTCATGGTTGTACCATTAAGGTACTGGAACGACTGAGACAGCCACTTGTGCTTAAAGTCTCGGAGCTCTGCGACGGAAATAAGCCAAATTTATTTTACAATGAATATTTTTCCAATTGCAAATATTTTAATCTCAATATATGATTTTTAAAAGTTTTCTTTCGTTCTCTTCTTTAACTCATTTTTGTTTGTGAACCTTTTTAGGCAATTTAAAGAGGGGTATTTCTAACGTGACCATTTTTTTTTTCCGTCAAAACGGGACATCTACTACTTTTTTGGCAATAGTGTATTTATTTTCTTCGTCAAAACGAGACATCTACTGTTGTTAAGGTAATAGTGTAGGGAGACTGAATGTACAGGTCCATGGGCGCCGCCGAAATATTTCTGAGGGGGAGGGCAAAGACTACGTAAAAGTATGGTTACCATGTTGAAAAGAACAAAAAAGCAAGGGAAAAAACTGCATACAAAAATCCAGGGGGGGGGCAAGTGCCCCCCCTTGCCCTATGCTGCCGGCGCCCATGTACAGGTCTGGGTATCTTTTAGTTGTGAAGAAAGCACGCAAAAAAACTTGTGTTAATGTTAATATCAAAATAAGGTGAAAAAAAAAATTGCTAAAACACACATATACTATAAAAAATAGTACAAGACGTTTGTTTCGGGTGGTATAAGGGGTAGGCCCTTCTTCGACTTCAGAAACACCATCCGACACAAGGCAGAAAGGTAGGAAAGTGAGAAATGTAAACAAAAGGACACAGAGAAAAAAGGAAGTTGTCATTCACAAGGAAAAAATTTCATAGAAAGCCAGCGTGAAAAGGAAAAATAAAATGCAGTTCGGGGAAGGGAAGGAATAAGCAAAAGAGGAACATGACTTTAAAAAAAAAGAAATAAAAATTAAATAAATTGAAATAGTTGACGAAAAAAGAACGTTAAAAGAACAAACACAAAAACAATACATCCCCCCGCATTTTCTTTGCGTCTTGAGAGTGGATGGAGGGAGGTGAGTTTTTTTTTTTTTTTTTTTTTTTTTAACAGACACTGCTGTTGGGTGATTTTAGATTTTTAGCGGCCTTTATTGAAATCGTTAATATGGGTTGCTCTCTTTCTAAAAACAGGACATTGCAGGGGACCTTTTTCAAAAATTGTGACATTACAGTGTCCCGAAGCTGTGCTTGGGGGCAACGGGACAAGCCACGTTAAAACGGGACTGTCCCATTCAAAACGGGATGTATGGTCACCTTAGGTATTCCCCTCTACAGTCACCCTCCAAATATATGTTACATGGATTTTTATAAGTTATATTGTGTTCAAGTTTTGGAGTTCCACCCCCAAAAAACATTCCTAGCTGCACTACTGTTTATAACTATAGTTTTTATTATGATTTTGTAGTCTTTTGTTAATTTTATTAAATTATATTTACAGACTGAATTAGAGGAACAAAATGAAGCTTTAATAAAACTATTGGCTGACGAAAGGATCCAGTGGAAGGAACTTCCCAATATTTATATTGGACAGATTGGAGCTGCTGAATATTTGGAGACGCTGGATCAGTTTTGCAAAAGAGTCAGATGTGTACTATATTTTATGTATGTTTTTGTATACTATCAATTATTTTATATATGTTTTTGTGTAATATCAATTATTTACAAGCATTTGCAAGTTATTTTAAATGATCCTAGTAGCCGGTACGCTGTTTGTTACTTAAATTTTAATTATTTAAAGAAAAATTTGTGCCATATCTGAAGGAAAGAGGGACTACATTTACTTATTGTTTTCATGTAAAATTCTTGAAATGTGTAATTTGTTGTTTCACTTTTTACTTAGATATAAAATCAGATAACTTATCTTCAGGAATTTGTCTTCAATGTTTTTATCTTCAGGAATACCATCCATTTTTTCTTATTGTTTAGTAAATTTATAAAGTTCCAAGTACAGCCTAAGATATCTGGCACATTAAAATAAAATAGCAGTGCTGTAGTCCTAAGAAAAAAAGTTGGGGTACGCACTCATTTCTGTCGAAGTTTAACCTAAACTTATCTGATTAAATAAATATAATTATTCTTTAAACAACAAATAAAACTACTTTCACTATTATTTTTTTATTTATTAATTAAAATTAACTAATTGTTAAATTATTAATTATTTGTTAAAAGCAAAAAAAGTCATTTTTGGTCAAAAGTGTACAGTACTTAATTTTTTCTATCTACATTTATCAACAATCCAATGTCAAAGGGACAGATTTTCTTTTGGATTTGTACATGACTATTCGCTAACCGATTTTTGTAATTTTATTTGGCCATATTTACCAGGAGTGCATTTGGGAAGATTGTTATCTATTCTATTTTTAAGGGTAGGTTTTACCTACTGAAGTGTTTACAAGTGGGATTGTAAGTGATTCTTAAACTTCTAAGCACTCCACAAGTTCCCTTTTGGTTTTTATGCTAATAATATAATTGCTCTTGCAAACAAAACAGAAAACTTTATATTTTGGAGTGTTTTTAAAAAACTAGGAAATGAGCAACCCTTCTAGGAATAAAAAGTGTGAGTGTGTGGGGAGAGGGGGCGTACGTATAGACTGAAATGTAAAAGTAAGAGGACCGCATTCTCCTACATCACTGTGAAATAGATCTTCAACAGACTTAATTTGTGTGTGGCAGCAGAACTTTGTAATGCTTTCTGTGACAAGCATCGAAAGTGCAAAAGTCTTTCTGCCACTTAATATATTTATGCATGTAGGTACTACTCGCAAAGGTGTATGTGAATTGAATCATTGTTAATGCAAAATTATAATTTAGTTTATGTTGTTGATAATTAATTTAGGAAAATTAATTATTCAAGCAACAGGTTTAAGTTTTGCAGCTCAGAAAAAAATACTTACTCGGGATTTACGTTTTCTTTTCTTACTTCTGTTTTTTTAAGCAATCTTCTGGTCTTCTGCCTGAAGATGAAATCTTCTGTCTTTTTTAAATTTTTAGTCAATATATTGAATTGTATTACAAACTGTGCAAAAAAATTGTAAATTAATAATTCTATTTCAAAATAATTTATTAAGGTAATCATTTCAACAGCTAACAGCACAATGCTGTAGTATGAGTGAGGTCAAAGCATTTGTAAGCAAATCTTTCATTGAGAGTTAACAGAACTTCATTTCGTTCTTCCCTCAGCGATTCATCATTAGAAAATTTGTTAGTATTGAAAACTAAAGCTTAAAAATAATTTCTCTGATGAACTATTAGTAAAAGCTAAAAAAGCTACTTTGAACGAGATAAAAAAAATCTTAATCTGTTTATTTTTCAATATACTTTTTAAAAAAATAAAGTCAAATTTACATTTATTTAATTGTTTTTTAGTTTTGTGAAAATACTCCATCTTTTTTCATTTTATTTAAAAAAATTCAGGTAAGCTCTTTTCTATTACTATTTAATTTTGTTTTTATTTCTATACAATACTAATATAAAAAAATAATAAGAAATGGTGATATACACTACAGGAAACAGTCTGCTGTTCTTAAAATATTTTTTAAATTTTGTTTTTATCTTCTGATTTTTTGTGAAATTTTCTGTTTTTTCAACCCAAGTCTTCCTGTTTTTGGCTTAAGGAGGTTAGCAGGTATGCAAGTTTAAAATTGTATGTGCATTTTTTTTTCACCTATATTAAAAAATAAGTTTTGAATTTTAAGAACATCTTTTAACAAAATTTGTAAAATATATTAAAAATGAAACAAAGTATTAAAAATGTACACTGTATACAAAGTAGTAGTTTACTATGACTATGTTTAAAGATTTACAGATGAGAATTTTTCAAAAAATGAAGTGGTATTAGTTTGTCTCTAGTCGACGAAAAGAGAAAATATCTGTTTCTAAGTCTTTTAAAGCTTCTAAACTATTTTGGGAATAATCATTTTAATTAGATATACAACCACTCTCACTCCATAGTTTCATCATTAATAACACAGACATTTAGATGAGAAGTGTTATTCAATATCAATTGCACACTTTCACAGAAGTGACAAGATAAAAGTTATAAAATGGGTATGATTTATACTTGAAAGATTGCAAAATGAATTCTTAGGTGAGAAATGTAAATTCGCTTGAACCGTTTAAAATGTCATATAATTGAAAGAAGTTTAACATTATTTTCCATAGGACATGGATGGGACTCGGTAAATTCACTGTATAACTGAGAGAGTTGCATAAGTGAGAGATCATTGTAGTTTGTTTTTACCTTACCTTAAATCATGTATTAAGTTTTTACATTGTTAAAATTATGAAGCAGTGAATCAAAAGAAGTTTCCAAGTGTATATGTTTGTAACATTGTGTATCGCTTCCTTTTTGTAGTAGTGACTTTTTCTCCCCCTCCATATATAGAAACATGCCGCAGCTGAGGTAATATGCTACAGTATGGAACCAGTTATCCGGCAAACCAGTTATCCAGAATCATTTTTCAATCAATTAAATTCTTATTTTTTTCCAAAAGAAAAGCAAAAAATGATTTTTTTTAAAATTTCTAATGTTTTTGTTTTTTTATTTTGAGTTCTAGATCTAGAATTTATAAAGTAAGCAATCTGGTAGGGTATTTTCTTTATTTTTGTAGTGTGTCACTAAGTTTTCAAGAAGTTATCATATATTTACTACTTCCTCTCTAAATGATTATTATTTATCTTGATCATATTAAAGTTTTTTTATATTATTTTTCTAGTATATTAACAATTAAGGTTACTCTCTATTTTTGATTAGAATTAAACATTTATGCTACCAATCAAATCAGTAGATGTCACGTTATTGCCCAACCAGTTATCCAGAATACACCTGGTCCCAACCATTCCGGATAACAGGTTCTATACTGTACTAGCAATATTTCAAACATTGGAGCAGAAAAGATAATTCTATTTCGTATTTGAAATTTTGCTTGTTAATTAAAGCTGAAATAAAAGTTCCAAGTCACATATACTTCCACTAGTTACTCTTGCAATGATCGCCTTAAGATGTGAGTGCTGATGAAAAGAAACAGGTGTTATCAAAATATACATATTATTGATAAAAAAAAATTCCCCTAAGTAATTCATTTAAACTAGTATGAACTTTTTCAGTACTTGTGGGCTATAGCAACCACCAACCTTGTCAATAGTAGGAGGCTGTGTACGAAGAATATCATACTTAAAAGGGAGGGACCATTTCACAGTTTCATCATAGTGAAGATTATGTTCAAAATCTTATTTTTAAAAAATCTCTGAAAAAAATATCAATTTAAGATTTAGATACACTTTTTCTCATTTAACTTTTACAATTTTATTTTCTTTTCCATGAAAATCCTTGCCATAAATGAATGTAGATGTTTTCAGAAATGAATGCTGTATTTTGAAAACATGCAGTGGCAAAATATCAGGTACATTCAAATATTAGTGTGTAGTGATATTATGCAATGTTTTTCATATAAGAGCTTTTTTCCCCCTGAATTTGAAATAATACCATTCTAAAGTTAAGTGCAAAATGAGATGTTACAAATGATTCTATTTTGTGTTAGATTTATAAAAAGTATTACAAGAAGTTCAATAAAAGTAGAATGCTGGCAAAAAAAGGTTGAATTTTAATGGGGCAGTACTGATGTTGACAGCCCTACTAGCAATTTTGCTCGGGCCGTCATCGGCTGGCTGCGTGGCCGGTGGTAGCCCGAGCAAAATTGCTAGTAGGGTTGTGCCTAAGAAAAAGCATATTTTGATAGAAATGCATCTGTGGATAATAATCATGCTATTAGTTAAAAATGCAGGGAGATTGTCATATTCAGGATTTAATTATGGTAAATATGACTTCAGATAGTTGTGTAAGACTGGCGTATCATATATAGTTTTGTTTTTTATGAGGTCCTTAGGAAGGAAAAGGGGGAAAAAAGAGCTTTTGGCTAACATTTTGGTTTATTACATATTTTGTTTCTTAAATAACTTTTTTTTAAACTAGCAACTCTGAAAGAACAAATGTATCAAACATTTTTGTGCACCTTTGTCAACTCATTTTTTTTCCCCACACATTCGGCAACTGCAAGATTAATTTATAAATACAGATTTCAGATAATTTTCCACCTCTTACTTCAAGAATCTCCATTTTTTCAGCCAAAAATGTTCTTTTTCCTGATTTTACTATTAAAGTAAAATCTCTTTACTATGAAATGAAGGGGAGTAACACCATAAGCGGGGCAGGTTGAGTTGGCGACTTTTTGTTCTCGCCAAACAAAATATAAACATACATATGTACATAGGGAACAAAATACCCCAAACTACAAAACACTTATCTAAACAACTTATTATAACATATACATATTTCAAATGCAATATAAAATAAAATAAACACAAACTAAACACTACACACATCCACATTAACTAAATGCACAAAACTTACACTACTAAAATCAGGATAAAATTAAAACTCATTAGAAACAACTCAAAAATCCTTATCTATTGATTCACATTAAATTTAAAAATGTATGTTAATTCAGCATACAAAAATGTACAATAGCAATCCCATGATTCGGATATAGTCTTTCATGTTTCTTATAACCATAAAAATTTCCACCTATCCTATCCTTCCCAATTCACAAAAAATGACACAAAATACTAAAACCTTTATATAAACACGCAACCATAAAACAATAAAAATTCTCAACGTCAAACCAATATACACTACAGCAAGAAATAAACATTTAAATTAACAAAAGCACATACCTCAAAATTTTCACAAAATTCTTCGTTTAATGATACAGACATACATTATTCTTTGTTAACAACAAACCTTTATCACAAAATAAATCCATTAAATACCATTCAAATAACCAAATTTCATCCTACCTTGTGATTTATTCATCACAAGAATTTTATCTTTATGTATACAATATTCACTCCCTAGATGATACACGTCATAAAAAAAAACGAATTCACGTGAGCTCTACACAACTTTCCTACATTTAATATAAAAATAACCATAAATTTTATTTCCTAAAAAAACACTTCCGAATACTGCAAACAGCATTTCACAACAAGCAAGATGCTAAATCACCGGCCATGCCACGTTTAAAACAGATTGATTACAGTTAAATTCTTTTAACCAATCATATAATTCCTTCAAAATCATCCAGTTACCAGTTAATTTCTTAGACCAATCACATAATTTCTCATGGCATCATGAAACAACAACACAACTCTGCACAAGAGTTGCTAAATACCTCTTCTCAATTAGGAACGCTGACAAGCTTGTTTACTTATCATAAGCTTTGGCGACGTATCTGGCTTGGCGACCTGCCCCCGCTTATGGTATTATTCCCAAATGAAGGTTTTTCAGTTTTTCTTGACTACTGCCAGCTCTGTATATGTGAAACCAAAACCTCATGAAAGGAAATTAAAACGTATTAAGTTAAAAGGAAAGGTTCCAAACTAATAGTATACCTATTATCCACACTCTCATTTCCATGAAAACGTGCAATAGGTTTTTTTTTTTTTTTTTTTTTTTTTTTTTTTGTGCATAAGCTGTCTACTGTATTACTGCTGAATTAAAATGTCAATTAGTTTTGTGGCACTCTATAATATTTATTAAACTTTAACTGTGTTAGAACTTTGTAAAACTATCAGATATTGATAGATACTTGAAAATATATTAAGGATATTAAAATGTAAATATCCTATATAAATTTAATGGTAGAAAATCCTACAATTGAACCCAGACTGTGATGGCGAGCTAGGCTTCCTTAGCCATTGGCCTTCTGGTATAACAGTTTATTCTCTGGCCCGATGATTTGTGAGAAATGAGGAATCCCCGCTCTTTTTTCCACAGCAAAACTTAGTCCTAATTTTCCAAAATTTAATATATTAAAATGGGTATAAAATTTATGTTATTAAATAATTTTTTTATGTTAATTCGAAAGAAAAATCTATAATTCTTGAAATATTTATCTGTATAAGATAGTCAAACTTATTTCCCATAAACTCTTACTAGGTAATTATCTTTGTTTTTTAAGGCAAATGTGCACGAGATTTATCTGTCTAAAAGTTGTATGCCTTGGGTGACTTTTTATAAGGGGTTCTAATGTGTAATCTTATTACATCTGGAGAAAACCACTCAGAACTCCAGAGCATTAAATCGACAGTATTGATTTTTTTTTTTTAATATAACGAAACAAGTCTTTTAGAAAAAAATTTCCAGCATGTTGCTCTAATTCTAATTTATTTTTAGTATTATTCATTTTACAAACACACAGTGTAAAATGATCTTTTAATGAATTATATCCAATAACAATGCATTAAAATTTGAGATACATTAATGTTTTCATAACTTTGTCTTGTTCTGTTTAGTTTTTCATATCTATTGTATGCTGCTTTAATGCTGACAAATTCAATAAAAAATACTTAGGACTTTAATATATGTTTTGGAATTTAAGAAGTCTTATTAATTTTTTATTTGTTTATTTAACTATTTTCCCTATCAAATATATCTACCATATTCCTTTACTCCTTAGTCTTTATGAATTTCCTTATATATATTTAATGAATTGCAGCATTTCTGGTTTAAAAATACTTATAAATATAATAATAGGTAAAGAATAAGCTTGTTTTCAATCAGAGGTGTTCAAAAAGACTTTCAGCTATATTAGATGCCTACGTTAAAGTTATTTAACCTTAGAATGCTGCCCATTTTTCATCTAAACAAAATGCATAAGGGTGAAACACAAAGAACTGAAACTGTCTTTAAAAAAATTTAAATTTTATGATGCAGTTTTTACCAGTTTATGAAATCATTATTTTCACAGACGTGCAGTCTTAGAATTTTGGTCTGAATCTCAGGCTTTTTAAGAATTTATTCAGAAATTGATATTTTCTCATGTTTAAAATGTTCATTATTTATCTAGAATTATGCTGGAAATATGAAAGCTGTATGATATTATAATAATTACTTTTTCATTATGAATTTAGATACTATTTTAAGTGTTTATAATATATCTTCATATAATTTCTAGTTGTGAATACTTTCTCATAAGCATTTTGACTGCTGTTTTATATTTTTAACAAATTTTCAAATATACTTAGATTACACAACTCAAATAATGGGATAATGATACGTTGATATGGACATGCATGGTATTAAAGAAGGAAAAACATATACCGTATAAGTTGAGAAATTTTGGACAAAAAAAAAGCCTTTAATGTAGGGGGTCAAGTTATACGAAGGTCCTTAATTTTTAATTTCTTTTTTTTTTAATCAGAAGTCAAAAATGTCTTTTAAAAGACAATTGTTCTCTTCCCGCATTCGATAACACAATGACACGATTCAATAACACATTGTTTAAGGTTGATTTCCATACCAGGAAGAATGTAGCGATGCAAAGATTGAAAACATGTATCATGTTGCTATTGTTGTGGGATTATGGCCAATTAGCTACTAGTGGGCTCTAGGCCAAAGGGTAGGGTGCCCCCGTGGAGGTCTTCCTAAGGGATCCTAACCCAATACGTGTATCATGATGAGCCGATGACGACGAAGGAATTTTGTGGATTGTTTGACGAGTCCGATACGGAATCGGATCTTAAATCAGTTTAACTTGCATTTTATCTGAAAATATATGCATGAGAAATATCAGGCTCTTTGACTTAAAAAAAAAGCAGATCTGAAGCTTTTTTATTTCGAAAACTTGGCATGTCTGCTTTCGTATCTGTGTAAATATACATGATATGTCTAGCGCAGAAAAATCAACTTGCGGGCTAAATAAAAATACAGGCTTTCAAAAATAACTGATCTCAAAATTGTAACCTGTTAGTGGAAAAAATATACTCAGTTTAGTGTAATGATGTTTCATTTAATACATATTTTTGAATATTATTATACCTTGAATATATATATATATACCTTGAATATATATATATATATATATATATATATATATATATATATATATATATATATATATATAAAAGAAATAATGCAAAATGTGTCAAATAAAGAAGCCCAATATTCTATTTATAAACTGAAACATTATTTTAAGCAGCACAATAAAATGGACTTAGAGACTATGGGTATGGTGTTAGATTATATGGTGGAACATTTTTATTCATTCAGATTTAACATAGGCAATATGCGTATCACTTGCTTTAAATAAGGTTCCTGTTTTATCATGGACTAAAGAACATCATCCGTTCTTCACCGTCAATGTCCAGATCATTCTGTGCTACTGCAACATAAGGAAATTTCATAGATTTATTTTTTTCTAATATTAATTCAGTTAGCAAAAATGTTCCTTTCTGTATTTTGTCTACTGGGACTTCTTTGTTATCATTTTCTATAAAAGCAGATCAAGCTATTTTAAATGTTCAATCCATTGACTTACCTATAAGTCAATTATTAATGAAGAGTGTTACTTGTGTGTAGAGGTCTGTGCCTCGCCGCTGCCGGGCCTGCGAAGAATGCTGATTGTACACTGTGGCAGACATTCAGCTTCAAAACTTTTTAAAAAATTGTACCTAAACTTTCAACTGCTTATTTTCTCCTTGATTCTTCTTAATGCTATTGACTTGTAAACATTCAATGATACATCTAAATTTTTTGAGTCAATGGCATAATTTGATTGCTTTAAAAACTGTTCAAACATAGCATTATACCTCAAAAGAACGTTATAGGATTGGAGTGGTTCATGAGAATGTTGTGGAGAAAAGAAAAGGAAAGAAAAAAAAAACTCTTAAAAGCAAATAATGTATCAATCTTATATTGATTTTGTTTGTTGGATTATGGCGATTAACTAAGCATTGCCTCTAGGCCGGGGGGTGGGGTATCCTCCGTAGGGGTCTTTTAAAGGGGTCCTAACCCATATTTATGCTAAATTTTGGAGGTAATAACAAAACTCGAATAGTTAGCTTGGCGGACACTACCTGGTTTCAAAGCAGGAACCTCAGTCTCCCAGTTCGGAGCGCTATGGGCTATGCCACCAATCGTATATTGATAACTAAATGTATTGTGAATGTGCCATATAAACAACATGAACCCATCCAATTTTGATAAAATCTTATTGTCTCAATTTTGCAGTAGAAATATTTTTAAAGTGTAGAGGAAGTTGGGGTACAATGAAACAAAATTTACTTTTTTTTTCTGTTCAAAAATTTGCATGTGCAAAAATAAAATTAATATACACTTTTAGCCTGCTAAAGCAGTAAATCCTAGATAGATTAGATATAATTTTCATATAATTTTCATATAACCCAACTAGCCAATATCCATCCAAATACGTCATTCGAAATTAGGCGAATCTCTATCTGAACGCATTATTCCTTTGTCAGAATGGATTAACTGTACGTGATGGATTCAGTGTTGCCAAATCCTATGGTGGAGGGGAAAAAAAAAAAGAACAAAAAAAGCTGCATATGTTCTCAAATTACCACAGATACATAACAAAAACACATATATTTTACAGCTGCGGAGCTAGTATATAAGAGAGGATGGGGAGGGGAAAAAAAAACCTGGCCAGCTGGCTCTGTTTATTTAAATCTTAAAGATTCCAAAGCGGCAGCACGAAAAAAAAAAAAAAAAAGCCCAACAGCAGAAAGGCTGATAACGGATTATTTAATTCTAGTGAGTCATGACCTACTTTCCGGCTCGACATTCCAATGATTCAATTATGCTATCACATAAGCAGAAATGCAAGAGGTAGGAAGCACAGAACTACACTCATTTTCTTTTTTTTTAATCATTCTCTTTTATTATTTTTTATTTTTATTATTCTTCCAACAGATTCAAACACATAAATTAAAAACTTTGTTTAAAAAATACCTAAATAAAAATATATCTGTATGTACGTGCGTCCCCCCCCCCCCTCCGTTTTGCCGGTCAACTTCGGATTGCTTTAAATTTTTAAGACCTTTTTTTTTTCTCCTATTTCATTATGATGATCGGGAAAAAAAAGGGACTGGCAGCCATTCCGGCTTTTGGGTACTTCCGGATTTCGGAATTCCGGATAATCGGTCCTATGCTGTACTTATATACCTAATATGTAATTTTTATCAATAGTTCCATATTGGGAGACCCCTGACTTCATTTAATATGAAAACATGATTATTTGATATCACTGTGCTAACAAACATTATACCTTTTAAAATTTTCAAAAATTTTGTTCCCCACCCCCGGAGACCAAAAAAATTTCAGCTAACTTTTTTCTTGGCCAATCACATCCCTGTTAAAAATCCCCTCGAGTCCCCTAATTTATTTTGCAAACTCTTTCTTAATTTTGGTCCCCAAGATAGTAGCATTTTCTCCAAAGTTTAATCCAAAAATACATTATTGACATTGTAACATTTTAAAAAATGCACAAGAGGAAATGAAATTAATTTTTCTATTTCCTTGTTCATAATATTTTTTTCCCGTTTCTTACATATACATTCACACTTCTACATCATACTCTGAATACAAGTAGCATTATAAATTTTTAGTGATATTACGGGAAAAAATAAAATGAACAAATTATGTAATCAAATTTTTAAAAATCCTGTTTATATTACATTTTCTAGTTCTTACATAAATGTAATACTTTTAATAAATACAAAAATATTCATAATGATCAAATCATTGTTTGATCCTGTAAAATAGCTCCTACATGCAAATTGAAAGTACTAGGAAAGGCTCTAGAGGTCACTCTGTGTCTCAATTAAGCTTGAAAAAGAACAAAAAACAACAAAGAATAAAATTTGTCTTTTACAAACATAAAATTAGCTGCCTGAAGTAAATGAAAAGTCAACAAATATTTGAAAATAGTATGAAAATGGCATGTTTTAACTAAAAAAGTATCCCAAGATTATTAATCCAAGATCCCATCATTAAGATTTTTGCTACTAATCTTAGATTTAGTAGCAAAAGTCTTCTTTTTAATTGCTGATGGGCACCCTTTACTCAAACTGTCTTGAGTCTATAAAAATACATCAAGTACTAGATCAGCTACTGAGGAGGGGAACAGTCTTATATTCTGAGATTAAAACTGTTAATTGATGTGCATACTGCAACAGTAACCTCATATAAATATGTCTAATTTTAATTTAAGATTTTCTGTTTATTTTTTATATATAATTGGCCATTGCTTCAAAATTGTTCTAAGAAAGGTATAGTTTCTTTTTCAAGGGATCACACAAACTCTGCCCAACAAGTGTACATAGTTAAACACTTTTTTCCCCATAGCTTTCCCTAAATCAGTAGCATGTCTTCTTTAACAAATACCACCACAAAAAAAAAAAGAAAAAATAATTTTTCTGTAGCACAGTTAGGGCATTTTGTTTAAAGGTTAAGGCTGTTATTAAAAATAGTGCATGGTTCTTGAACAGTTTTAGGTCAAAATTTATGTCAGTAACCCCTAAAAAATTCAAATTATTTTTCACAAATTATATTATGTATTCTTATAAACAATGAACTTATATGACTTATGTAACTTTTAGGATAACTTCCCAAAGCATGTAAATCACATTGCAAATTTCGCTGAAGTATCTTTTATTTAAAAATATAAATATTGCATCATTTTTTAACAGTTCTAGTGCATAGTACAGCTTGTGAAGAGAAATTCTGAATTTCGAATCTTTAAAGTTAATTATTTTTTAAAAATTGTTCAAAAGTAGCATTATTTTTTAAAACAGCCTTACAGAAAAAAAAAACAAATGCTTGTATCTTCAAATTTCGAACAATAAATCACAAACAAAAGTGCATTACTGCATTGTATCATAACATATTTCATAGCAAATAGTATAGTAATTTCTGAATTAGTATACTATTACAGTCAAATCAAATCAGTAAGTGAGTGGCTTTCAGAGATAGTTACATTTTATTATTTATTTAAATAGTCACTGTTTGTATTAAAATTTTTCAAAAAATATCTTTCAAAAAATATATTACAAAAATTGAGATTTTAGAAATATTATTAAAATGTTTGTAACCTTTTAAGATATGTTAATGTTTTTACAGTGTTATTTTAAAAATAAATAACTTTCTCTAGATTTCTATCAGTTGCTGCTGCTTTTTTCTTCATTCCACCTGATTTTTCTTAAATCTATTATTTCTGTCCAGGTTTTATTTACCTTAGTTTTTTTTTCTTTTGTATCCCGCCCCCCCCCAGCTAATTGTACAAGCTATTTAAATTTACAAAACAAATGAAACAGATATTTAATTGCTGTAGAGTCTAAATGAAAAATTGGAAGGAGAATCTTTCAAATACTCATACTGATATAAATACCAAAGCACAAGCAACCTAATATTGATGTAAATTACATTCATTATACCTATAAATTTGATATAAAGTCAAACATTAGCACAACAGCCCCTCTGCAGGGCCAAGGTCTGCAATGCCCAACTGCACCTTCGCAACCATGGGCTCTGGGGTGCGAATGCATATGCTACAGTCAAGTGGTCAGCCTGATGCAAAGCCCCCAAAGTTTGACCCCAAGCAAGCTTGGTCCTCATTTAATTGACCCACTCGAGGGATGAAAGGCCGAATCAACCTTGCCCAGCCCCTGATCGAACCCGACTTGTGGGACGGCAGAGTAGTGCGCTAACCATTATACCACTGGGCTTCATAAATATAATATAGCAAGCTAAAATATAATATTACAGTTACTAGTAATAATATTGCCAGTTTATATAAACTGTAACTAGTTTTACCTTTATAGAAATTTAATTTAACATCTCTGCTGCTTTCAGTTACTGTGAGTCATTGAATAAGTTATACAGTATAATTACCTTAACCATTAACAAACTTCAGGGGAAAAAATGTAAATGCAAACAACTACATTGTTATGTCGATACCTGTGGGGGTGCCAATCCAGGTGCTAGGTCTTTACTCTGAAATTTGTTCAAAATTAGGAGACTCTAAACTAAATCAGACTTATTCCCACTGGGACTTATTAAAATGGAAGCCACTCCCCTTCAAAGTCCTATATGGAGGGTCTGGACCTGCTCCACAGTTGCCAGAGGGCATTTCGAATCTTTAAAGTTAATTATTTTTTTTAAATTGTTCAAAAGTAGCATTATTTTTTAAAACAGCCTTACAGAAAAAAAAAACAAATGCTTGTATCTTCAAATTTCAAACAATAAATCACAAACAAAAGTACATTATTGCATTGTATCATAATATTTCATAACAAATAGTATACTAATTTCTGAATTAGTATACTATTATAACCAAATCAAATCAGTAAGTGAGTGGCTTTCAGAGATAGTTACATTTTATTATTTATTTACATAGTCGCTGTTTGTATTAAAATTTTTAAAAAAATATCTTTACTAGAAGAATTTTAGTGATTATACATAAATGCCTAAGTAGCTAGCATATTTAGTTATGATATACTGGTATATATTAAAACATTGTGTATATATTAAAACCAGGGACGTGCCAACGTCTTGGAAAGTGGGGGGGCGAACGATTTTTTCGGACATCGGGAGGGGGCAGTCATTATAACAGCTCCCTCCACTAACAAATGTTTTCAAAATAAAAGGTGTCAACCTTGGTACCAGGAAAATTTTTGTTTGTACTTCTATAGCTCAATTACAATAATCATTCTCTTCAGGGACAGGGCAGCTATTTTGCCCCCCATCCCACCCCCGCAAATTTTTATAAATGATCGGCTTCAATCTTTTTTAACCTCGTCTGTACACCCTCTCAAAAAAGTATTCGAGTGTAATCAAATTTCCTTTATCAATTTCATGTAAACTAATTAATTTACTGAATTTATTTTTTTTTGTATCTCAATAGTTTGCTTAAAATAAAAGTTTTCTTCGTGCGGAAGGGGATGGGTGGTGGCAGCTATTTCGCCCCCCCCCCTTTCCGTTTGAACTAGTAAAATTTTCGTTTATGCCTCATTAGTTTGTTTAAATAGCCATTTTCTTGAGGGGAAGGGCTGGAAAAATTGCTTCCCCCCATCCTGAAGAAGAAAACTATGGTAAACAAGCTATTGAGGGGGCGAATTATATAGTTTCCCCCTTCTACTCATTTACTGAGGGGCGATAACCCCCCCCTGCTGGCATGTGTCTGATTAAAACAAACAACATTCAATGTAACATTAAAAACAATTGTGAAATTAACAATTATACTTTTATTTTGCATCTTTAGCTCTCAAATTTATTCATTACTTTATTACATATTGGTGATCATATATATTTCAGGCTAAATGTGTCACACATAATAGCTGATCATAACAATATTGCTTATAATTTCATTTCAGCTATTATAACTTACATACTCATAACAGCTGAATACTAATACATTCTTTTAAGACTACTCTTCATTACTTATTTATTGGAATTCTGTAAATGTTTATGAAATAAAAATATACTAATTGATAGCTGTCTTATTCACTCAAAAAATATAATAATTACAGTTTCAACAATTAAAACTACTTTTATATTTAATTAAAATTAGCCATATATTGATGGCTAATTTAAATTGATGACATAAATTAGGAATTAACAACTGCATTGAAAAATTCAATGAATATAACATTAAGGTGTCCCAAAAAATGTTTTTCAAAAATAACATTGCTCTACTAGGCTTCTTCCATTCTTTTCTACTATTTTACTAGACAGGCATCAGAATATTTAAAAGCTATTTGAGCAATTTATTGCTGTGAGTAAATAACCTTTTTTTTTTTTATCTTAATGCTAAATTTTATATATCAGGTAAAATGATAGATTTTCAACTCTTACATCTTTTTTTTTATATCCTTCAATAACATCTTAGTAAAAATTTTTAACTGATAATGAACATACATTAACTGCTGTACCATATCATCTATTACCAAACTATTTAAAATTTTATGTTTCTTTTTGAAAAAGTTACAAAAATATAAAATTTTAAACAGTTTGGTAGTAGATGATACTGTTCAAATTTTAGGTCTACACAGGCAATCTCTCCTGTGAACTTAAGACAGCTGAAACTTCATACACTCTCTATTAGGACTGAAAAAAAAATTGGAAAAGTTCAGGGGAGCAATGCATTTTTCAAAAAAGTTTTTTTAATGACACTTTAATATAACATACTGTATCATTTATTCAAACATCACACTTACTACTTATGATGGCCAATAGTTATATGCCCTTTGAGTAAATATTACTTCTCTCCAAACACTACGACAAGCAGTAATTACCAATATATTTCTTACACATTCTGCTTAGTTAAATGGTGCATAACAATTCCTATATCCAAATTTGAATACAATTAATGTTATAGCTCAAATAATTCAAATTGGCCTTAAGATTTAAAAAGAACATAGAAGAAACAATTGTCTTCTCTAATGTTTTCTAAAATTTAAATACTTTTTTAAATACACATAGTGAGTGCTAGATTATCTGTCCAATAATTATTTTTAGCTCTTCGAAATACATAGCATCATCATGATTTTTGGGTTTTTACGTACACATACCATTAACTGATTAGCTTACATGTATACAAGGAAAGTACACAGTTGACAAATCAATGATTCAAATCAACTTTTAAATGATAAAACATCATTATCAGAATAGGTGTGTTTGAGTATTTGTGACAATTAGCTCTAAAAGTTAAATAGTAATATTTAAGTGTCTTTATCATATTGCAGCAAAATGTTTTTTGCTTGTTTTTTTGTTAGTTTGGATTCAAGACATGTGTAGGGCTTATCTTTCACTATTTTTACATAGGTTTTCACATAAGTTTTCTTTCACTCCAGTGCAATGGTTATTCTTGAGCACATGGTGCAATTAATAAGTGTCCTTGCATAACAATTCACAATATTTATGAAACAAAAATTACATGCATTTTATTAAAATTACTTTAATTTTTTAAATGTGCAATTTACAATAATTTTTTAGTTATTTACAATAGAAAGTTATACCTAACAAATTTAATCACACTGAAAATTATTTATGTGTTAAATAATTAACTAATATTACAAAAATTGAGATTTTAGAAATATTATTACAATGTTTGTAACCTTTTAAGATATAATAATGTTTTTACAGTGTTATTTTAAAAATAAATAACTTTCTCTAGATTTCTATCAGTTGCTGCTGCTTTTTTCTTCATTCCACCTGATTTTTCTTAAATCTATTATTTCTGTCCAGGTTTTATTTACCTTAGTTTTTTTTCTTTTGTATCCCCCCCCCCCAGCTAATTGTACAAGCTATTTAAATTTACAAAACAAATGAAACAGATATTTAATTGCTGTAGAGTCTAACTGAAAAATTGGAAGGAGAATCTTTCAAAAACTCATACTGATATAAATACCAAAGCACAAGCAACCTAATATTGACGTAAATTACATTCATTATACCTATAAATATGATATAAAGTCAAACATTAGCACAACAGCCCCTCTGCAGGGCCAAGGTCTGCACTGCCCAACTGCACCTTCGCAACCATGGGCTCTGGAGTGCAAATGCATATGCTACAGTCAGGTGGTCAGCCTGATGCAAAGCCCCCAAAGTTTGACCCCAAGCAAGCTTGGTCCTCATTTAATTGACCCACTCGAGGGATGAAAGGCCGAATCAACCTTGCCCAGCCCCTGATCGAACCCGACTTGTGGGACGGCAGCGCAGTGCGCTAACCATTACACCACTGGGCTTCATAAATATATTAAAGCAAGCTAAAATATAATATTACAGTTACTAGTAATATTATTGCCAGTTTATATAAACTGTAACTAGTTTTACCTTTATAGAAATTTAATTTAACATCTCTGCTGCTTTCAGTTACTGTGAGTCATTGAATAAGTTATACAGTATAATTCACTTAACCATTAACAAACTTCAGGGAGATAAGATATGTAAATACAAACAGCTAGATTGCTATATCGATACCTCTGAGGGTGCCAATCCAGGAGCTAGGTCTCTCATCTGGAACTTGTTCAAAATTAGGAGACTCCAAGCTAAATCAGACTTATTCCCACTGGGGCTTATTAAAATGGAATCCGCTCCCCTTCAAAGTCCTATGCAGAGGGTCTGGCCTTGCTCCACGGTTGCCTGAGGGCATTAGTAACAAAGCAGCATCACTTGTAATTACAAAGATGACTTCTAATTACACAGCAATGTGGTGTCAAAAACATCAGTTTCATGAAGTAGTTAATAATCCACCTATAAAAGATTGAATATAATAGTTAGCTTTCTGAGTAGAGATGATGAAAAATTAATTGATCTTTTACAAAAATCACAAGAATGAAATTGATAGTTAAGAAATCCTATTTCATTTCATTGATGCAATACCTGGAAAACAACTTCATTGTTTAAATAACCTAGGTCAAAAATTCAACAAACATATTAAAGATTTTTAAAGTAATGAGTATATGATGACAACTACATGAAGATGGCACCTTTTATACCACAGTTCTATGTAATGCAGAATCATCTTTCAGTAACATACCTCTCCCTGAAGTTCAAATATGTTTAAGCACATCATCCTGAATACTTAAGCTATGATTTTGACTAATGGGATATCAATACAAATAGGTAGTATTTCATATTACAAGGTTTGAAAATATTTTTAAAATAATTTCCTTAGTAAACTGAAAAATTTTCATATATATTAAAGTTTTCTTCATTTGTTTCAATTATGTTTTCATCAAAAAACTCAGTAAAATCTTGAGGAATATAAAGAAGATTTGAAACTGAACACAAGTAAATATTACATTCCATATATCTAAAAACACATACGTAGCTACAAGCAGATTCTGTTACACGCTTATTGATACTGTATGAGCATGCACATACACTCATCGACCAATGAGTAACCAAAATAAAGCCTGTCTTTAGTCATACAAATGACTTTTCACTGAACATATGCAGCTGCGTGTTTCCAAACACTCAAGCAGTTAGCTACTTGGCAAAATTTGTAACACGCCAACCGGTTTGGCAAAAAAGAGCATGTGAGAGCAACGCTGCAGCTGCAGGTTGCTAAATTTTCAATTTTCAGAATAGTTTGTTGTCTTTTTTAATTTCCTAAATGCCTTGCAGTAAATATGCTGTAGCTTATCCTATTTAACTCATAGAAACTATCTTTTCAAGAGCTAACTTTAAGCTCTTTGTGATATGAACATTAGATGCACTCTTTTAGTGTCAGGAGTTATAATAAGACACAAACCATTTTCTTGTAACAATTGCCAAGATTTACAGCAAAAAATAGCTCTTTGTTTAGGTGAAGGTAAATATTCTAAAACTAATGAAAGAAAAATATTATAACTTTCTTCAAGAAATAAATTTGAAACATCAGATGATTTTTCTTGAACATTTGCCTTGAATTCAACAGACAAAAATTCAAACTCTAATGCTTTCTATTAAATAAAAGTAAAAAAATATTCATAGTAATAAATGCAGCACACTTCCTTTAATCGCAACCCTATAATCTGCAAATGCCTATGATCCGCCATACATGTAAACAAATAATTTTACATTTCAGATTTTCTACACAGACTTTGAGAGACTGATGAATTTTCACTTCCGTGAAGCCTCACCATGGCACAGTGGTTATGCCACTGAAAATGGTAGACGGCCGAGGTGTGAAGGTCCCGGGTTCGGGTCCCATCGCACGGCTGTCGATCTAATGGTCTGGAGTTTTGGTAGGTTTTCTCCAGATGTAACGTGAATACCCATTAGAACCCCTTAGAAAGTCCTCCTACCAAGGCACCCCCCATCCTAGGCAGATACCCCACGTGCAGGTTTGCCTTAACACACACAACACACTTCCGTGAAAATAAAAAGACCAGAAAAAGAGGTCCAATGAAATATTAACCTGTTTATGTTAATAGCTAGAATAATCATTTGCAGAAATTCACTATTTGTAACGATACATGGAAAGGCATGGGATTAGATTTTCATTCAGTATAATTTTGCATTACTCTAGAGAAATATCTGTTATGGGCAGAAACAAACTGGTAAATACAATTAAATACTTTTAATAAACACACATAATAAATAAACTAGTGTCTCCAAGCACAAAAGAATACCGATTAAAGCTGCTAGAAAAAATTGTCAAGTGCAGTTTCAAATGTTATTAAATAACTAAAACATATAGCCTTTCAAATTTAAAAAAATGTTTTATATTATTTTTCATATATTATTACAAAATAACTATTACGACCAGTTTGGTTACAGTTCTGTCTAATTATATGTGTACTGTTGCCAATATTTTTTCGAAAAATGCACATTTTTTACAGTGTTAACCAAATGACCTATAATCTGCAAAATTCTATAATCCGCACAATCCTTAGTCCCAACCTGTGCAGATTAGAGGGAATGTCCTGCATCACATACATATTTTACAAAAAATATTTATAAGCATGCTGTGAAAAGACTTTTAAGTACAGTGTTGGGTATTTACTCTTATATACAAAATTATTTAATTTAACACAATTTGAAGGTGTTCTGTTTCAATTCATGGAAAAATGCTTCTTTTTTGGAACTTCAGTTCAAACATTCTTAGGGGTGATAATTTCTTTAAAATGTCATTACTTAAACAAAAGAAAGAGAGAGAGAAAAAATGACTATGAAAGTAAATTTATACATTTTCATTTCTTTTCTTTTTTTCTTTTTTTTTTTTTTTTTTGTTACACAAACTTTATTTTCTTACTTTAAGAGACTTTTTGAATAAATAAGGAAGCAAATGAAATTATAACAAAATGCCAGATACTAACAGCTTCACAACCTACAAAAAAAAAAAAAAAAAAAAAAAATTACAGGCACAATACCCATATTAAATGGCACATTTCCCAACAGTTAAAATGAAGTTTTTTCTTGGTTCTCCAGTTTATACTTAGTTGAAGGGAGGGGGGCTAACTAAAAGCAGAGAATTAAATATTTTATACCCTTACCTGAGAATATAAAGAGTTATGCCCAATAAAGAGATGCAAAATTATTCAATGTAATACACAGTAAAATCTCAGTGTAATAAATTTTAAGGGACTGTAAATTAAATTTTGCATTGTGAAATATTCTTTCCAGTGAAATTTTACTATAACTGAATTTCTATTATTAGGTGGACTGGTAATTAATGTTGCTTTTTCATATATCAATATTTCACCTGATGGAACAGCTAAAGCCTATAATGAAAAATTTGGCATGTATGTGAAGCTAGCATAGGTGCTGAATAAGAACAGGATTTCCCAAAACATTTTTTTTTTTTGCATATCCCTATCTATAAAAAAAGAAGAAAGAAAAAATAAAGAGAGAGAGAGAGAGAGAAAGAGATCCATAAAATTCTTCCAGTAAAATATAAAAAACACGAATATCTAAAAATCAATTTCAGGCCATTTTGAAATTTGCCATCCAAGAAGGGTAGGTGGCCAACCTCCTCTTTTCAACATACACTTTTCTTAAAAGAAAAAAAAAACAGTTATTATGAAGGTTTTCACTTAAAATATAAAAATTATAAATTCTCTGTTTAGGCACAGTTGCTCTGTCCTTAAAACATTGTTAGAAAATTTATTTGTCTGAATTTAATATAGAATGGTAATATTATTTTCTAGTAAACATGCAGGGGTGTATCCAGAAAAACATTTCTGAGGGGGTCCTGATGGTACAAAAAGCAGAATTTTTCACAAAAAGACTTTATCACTTTAGTTTTAAAAAAAATCAAAATTTTGGGGAGGGGGGTATCTGGATCCCCCCCTTAAATACCTCCTTGTAAGCATAGTATAAGTTTTTAAAAAATATATATATAATTATTTTATTGGTTAATCTGAAATATTTGTTAAAGCAAAATTTTTGTAATGAGATTTTACTGTATTATGTATATACAGGGTGATTATAATTAAAGTCAGACTTTAAAACAATCAGAAAAAGAAAACTACTGGACTAAATGTTATCAAACTTAGTAATTGTGTAAAGGTGGTCAGGGGATTTATTATTGGCGAAAAAAAAGTTACAAAATTCAACACCAGGGGCAAGGATGTATTTAGGGGTCGAAACCTCCTCCCCCACGAAATTTTTGTTACTAATATGATTATGATATAGTGTCCTTTTGAGAAAAATACTGTCTTTTATACCGTTTGGACCCTCTGATAAATTTTTGAACCTCCTCCAAAATGTTCTTCATGGGCAGTGGGATCGGACCCCTGAACCCCCCCCCCTAAATATGTCCTTGCCCCTGATGTTGAATTTTTGAGCTTTTTTTCCGCGGATAATAAATTTCCTGACCACCTTTACACAATTACATTATTGGTAACATTTGGTCCAGTGGCTTTCCTTTTCTGATCGTTTTAAAGTGAAACTTTAATTATAATCACCCTGTAGACATCTTTTCTGAAAAACATAAAAAAAATTGTGATGTGTCTTGAAGAAATTTCACAATGGTCACATTATTCAAGTGACAATTCTAGCGTAACTGCTAGGACGCTTTTATGTGCAATCACTAATGGAGAATTTATCGTAACTCTCATATGCCTTGCTGATGTACTTAGCCAAACATTGCCTCTCAGCAGGTTTTTTCAAAAAGAGACAATTGAAGTTACCAAAGCAACTGAGGTTTGGACCAATATTTTCTCAGTCTTAAAAATGAAGCGAGAAAAAGCTGATACAGAATTCACTCAACTGAACGATCAAGCCAAAAATGTGGCAGAAACTGTGGGAAGCACAATTCAAACACCCAGGATCGCATCTAGACAAGTTAACAGACCTAAATACTGTTCTATCAAGCACAGAGAGATACTTCAGGGTGAATGTATTTATCCCTATTATTGACTCAATAAACAATGACCTTGAAAATAGGTTCTCAAAAGAAGTTCTAAATTTCTACAAACTCAACTCACTTCTACCAAAAGTCGGCTCATTGTCAAAAACAACAGTAGAGTCAGTCATTATCGATGAAGAATTATTGGCTAAAAAATACTACAGAGTAATTGGAGTAGGAGAGGATGAAAGTGACTGCATTTCTAATTTGAAGGCAGAAATCAAGTTGTGGGTCGCTAAGTGGAAAAGGGAAACTGCCAAGATGCAAACCACAAAACCCCTTTACCAAGCTATGCAGTTCAATGTTTGCAATTTTGCACTCCAGAAATTTCCCCCTCAATTAGATCTTTTATGTTAACTCTTTCTTCTCTTCCTGTGTCAACTGCAACAGCAGAAAGATAGTTCTTGACTCTAAAATATATCAAAACTTGGTTGAAAAGGCATTGAGGGGCGAAATCGCTTAACTGGGCTTGCTTTGCTATATGTTCATAGAGATATACATATTGACAAAGAGAAAATTATAGATAGGTATATTGAGAAGAGGGGGGAATTTGGAGAAAAAACATATTTTCTTAAGTACAAATGAGTGACTGATTAAAAAAGAGTGCTATTTTAAATCTGTGTTGAAAAAAAAAAAAATTGTGTAGAATTTGTGGATTTTGTATTAAAGATATGTAAATAGAACCAATTTTGCAGAGGTTTTAAAAACTAGGCACTAAAATTAAACTAATTAATTTTTTTTAATGTGTAAAATATATTTTTACACTTATTTTATATCAGTTTTAAGTCGCAAGACAGCTTAACACCGCTAGTTTTTGAAGGTATTATTTTAAAAACTTTCGTTCCCCAGGGAGACTCTCCTGTAAATTCGATCTTCCAACTATCCGCCCCACTCCCTCCCACAAAATTCCAATAATCCATCACTGGTAAGAACTGATGATAGGACCAATAATTTTTCCTTTACACTCATGGTTATGTAAATACCCAGCCAGCCACGATACATAGAATTAACGTCCCCGGCGCCGTAGTTTCGACGTTAAAAATCCTTGGATATGTCCACCTGTTTGCCCGTCGAGTGCTGAACTTATAGACTGTGTATCGCCCGTGAGAGATAACAATCTCGCTTAACTACGGCGCAATAATGAAAAAGGGTGACCGCGAGGAAGAGAAAATCCCCGATATTGGTCGTACACTCGTCGCTATAACGGCAAAGGGAGACAGATTCTCGGAATCCGTTTATAAAATTCAGCTCATAGTGGTTGATTTTACGTTATACATTGTCGAATTGCTCCAACAGGACAGAGAAAACCGGCTTATATTCGTCTAATAGAAGTCATTCTTTGAAGATTTCGCAGAATTTGACGAATTCTGACCATTTATAAACGTAGTAATTTTGCCGCAATTCCAGACAGTTAGAGAATAAGGCACATACCATTTACATACATCGTGAAGGAATGGAAATTCAAACTGTTCTGATCTTGTGCACTTTAGCCGTTTAAAAGGAAACACTTTATATTTCTATAAAATACATTTTACTATTAGTTAGTTAGCTAATGAAACGTAATTTTTAATCAAATATGCAGAAACAACAAGTTTTAAATTAACTTCTGGTCGTTTAAATAAAGTTATAAAATATACATTCATAAAAATTTGAACACAGAGAAAATATATTAAAGAAAAAATATAATCTTGATATTTGAATTTAACTGATCAGTAACTCGCATTAATAGCTTATGACTCTAATTTACATTTTAAAGGGTTTACTTTTTTCCCCGGTACATTTTATTAATTGTTTTAACTGTATTAGGTATGTTCAGTAAATCAGGGGGGGGGCGCTGTTTAATTCAAAGTTATAAACAATCTAAATATTTTCATATATTGGTGAAAAATGGTGAAAAAGTAACTTAAAAAATTAAATAAATATTAGTAAATTTAGTTAACTAATACAGCTTAAAAATGCAGTTTCACTAACAGTAAATATAATTAACTTATTTTATATAAGAAAATAGGTTACTTTCTCAATAGTATATGAAAATATTTAGATTTCTTATACAGTGAAACCCCGATGTATCGTTCCCGCATTCATCGTTTTCCCGTATTGATCGTTTTATTTCTATGGTCCCTGCACAAATTGTATTTGAATAACGTTAAAGAAGTCCGCATCTATCATTCGCCAAAAATCGACTTTCCCGCGTTCATCGTTGTAAAATTTTTCACCTTACCAAAATGAAATTGAACGTTACATGGATCCATATGGCATACAAACTGTAATTGCTTCTTGGTATGACTTTTTGGTTTATTGATGATCAGATGAACACTGGTTGCATGTTGAAAAGGATGTGTATAGAGTGAAATTTAATGATTTTTCAGTTAATCAAGACGGTGAGGCATGCGATATCCCAAACATGGAAGAAAAGTGTGATGATGTAAAACATGAAAATAATTTTGAAGCAGAGGATTATGTTCATGCCCGTGAGGCTGAGCCTACATTAGTATGAAGTTTGTCTGAAGCAATAACGGTATTTGAAATTGTATGAACTTTTTTCATACAAACATAAGATCACATAAAAGGAACAGAAAAATATTGTAAATCTTTAAAATTTACTGTTCGATTTATTTGTTTTACAAGTTTACTTCGATTTATTTGTTCTACAAGTTTGCATTTGTTGGTATACAGTCATTATTTGTATGCATAAAAATTTCTTTCTTCGTATTTTGACTAGAACCCGCATTTGTCGTTTTCCCGCATACATCGTTTTTTCCTACGCACCCATGGAAAACAATGAATCGAGGTTCTACTGTAACAGTAGATTAAATAATTTTTATTAAAAATACCTAATACAGTCAAAATGTTTAATAAAATGTACGGGGGAAAAAAATGGAAACCCTTTAATATGCAAAATAGCGACATAAGCTGTTTATGCGAGTTACTTATCAGTTAAATTCAAAATCAAGATTATATTTTTAACTTTAATATATTTTTTGTATGTGTTCAAACTTTTATCAATATATATTTTATAACTTTATCTAAACGATTAGAAGTTAGTTTAAAACTTGTTATTACTGAATATTTAATTCAAAATTGCTTTTCATTAGCTAAAACCAGCAGTAAAATGCTTTATATTTAGAAAGTGTTTCCTTTTTTTTTCAAACGGCATGGGCGCAAGATAAGAACTGCTTGAATTTCTGTGCTTTCACGGTGTATGTAAACAGTATGTGACTCAAACATTATCTAATTATCTAAAATTCAGGTATAATTAGTACGTTTACAAATTGTCAGGATTCGGCGAAATCAACGGCCTATTGGACAAATAAGTCTGCTTTTTTTATTACATTTTTCCTGTAATAAAATGAGAACAAGTTTTCTATCTATAAATTTTAGACCCACTCCCCTCCTCGTCCCACGAGAAAAATTTTGTCTACTTCATTACAAAAACAGTTTTTTATTTATCTCTTAATTCTTTGATTTGTTAAATTTTACTACTACAAACAGGCTTAAATTTCATACTAGATGCATACATATTAGTATACAATTTAAAAAGAAAAAAAAATTACCTTTGCATAAAAAGCTTTAACCTACTTCATTGTAAGTTAAGCCATAATGCAATAATGGTTGACTTTTGTTATAGTAAGCTTACATTAAGTAAAATCATGCTTATTATGAGAAAAAATATTTTATATACTTAAGGTAAGCAGTTGATTTTATGCCAATTGTACCTGTATGTTTCACTCTATAATACAAATAACAAAACTTATAACTAGCAATTAAAAAGAAAATGATTAAAAGAAACAAAGTACATAAGTATTAATTAAATAATTATTTAACTCACCTCTAAAATTTTGATGGCTGGAATTAAAGCTTGTAGCTACCCAAATGAACTTTTAAACATCACCGGCCAACACAATTTAAAGAGAGCCAGACAAACTTATTAATGTGCCAAGCTAACGATAAATCGTGTTAGCATTGAACTTGAAAAATATTCCAGGAGATTCTTCAAAAATATCCACTTTTCTAGTTAAAACTATGGAAATTTTACTCTTCTGTGCAGCGCAGCTGAAAATGGAGCTAGATCTGCCCTTGCATAAAAAAACTGCGAAGTACGAGCCATGCGAACCACGAACGAATACACACAAAAAAAGAGAAAAAAAGCATCTGTGACGTGTTGGCAGCATTCCTGAGAAAACGGTTGGGGTGGACAGGTCAAAGGAAAGGTCGTGCGAAAGGACCAATGTAATTCTGTCTCCCCTGCACTGTTTATTCGACGTTCAACTGACTATTAACTAAGCCGAAAAAATTTCTCGATGCTCCATCTGTTTCTTCTTGGCTGGCTGGGGGGGTCTCTCAGACCGCCGAAGCCATGAGCAGAAAATCGGCGATGTATTGACGGTTCATAGACCTCGTGAGGGTGACCAACATTAACAGTCGAAGATAGCCGCCTCTCTGACCAAAATAGAACGGCTCTTTATAACATCGACAACAAAATGTATGTTTGATCTCTTTTAAATGCTATTTTTTGCTGTAATTTTTCCTCGACCTATTTTCGACATGGGGAATATGTAATTTAAACATGTGTGCGCTTGCTGGGTAATTACAGTAATTATGATTGTAAAACATGAAAAATTTTCATAATGTTAAAATAACTTCCAGGGAAATAGAACATGAAAGTTTTAGTGAGCAGTTCTTTGTGCTATTGTAGATTTTCTAAACAAATGAAATCTTTTATTTTATAATAATAAACTGTAGGGAAAAAATTATACAGGGATGCTACAGTCAAAACCTCAGTTTGTCTCAGTCTCGTCTCAGTCAAAATCCCTTTTTGTCTCAGTTTGTCTCAATCAAAATCCCTTTTTGTCTCAGTTTGTCGTAATCAAAATTCCTTTTTTCCTCGGTATGTCTCAGCTAAAATTGGTTTTTTCAAGTTTGTCTCTCAACCAATTTTATTTGTTTGTTTGTTTATGTGTGTTAAGGCAAACCTGTACGTGGGGTATCTGCCTAGCATGGAGAGTGCCTTGGTAGGAGAACTTTCTAAGGGGTTCTAACGCATATTTACGTTACATTTGGAGAAAACCTACCAAAACTCCAGATCCCAATTTTATTTATTTTATCTCAGTTTATCACTAAAATAATGTTTTCCCCATCAATTTGATAATTAAAAGAAAGTTCAAGAAAAAAGAACCAAACAGTACGACGATTCTTAGGCTTGAACTAGGGATGACAATATTTAGCATGCCAGAAGATTTGAAATGCAATAAAAATAAATTAGGGGACTCGAGGGGATTTTTAACAGGGATGTGATTGGCCAAGAAAAAAGTTAGCTGAAATTTTTTTGGTCTCCGGGGGTGGGGAACAAAATTTTTGAAAATTTTAAAAGGTATAATGTATGTTAGCACAGTGATATCAAATAATCATGTTTTCATATTAAATGAAGTCAGGGGTCTCCCAATATGGAACTAATGATAAAAATTACATATTAGGTATATAAGTACAGCATAGGACCGATTATCCGGAATTCCGAAATCCGGAAGTACCCAAAAGCCGGAATGGCTGCCAGTCCCTTTTTTTTCCCGATCATCATAATGAAATAGGAAAAAAAAAAAAGGTCTTAAAAATTTAAAGCAATCCGAAGTTGACCGGCAAAACGGAGGGGGGGGGGGGACGCACGTACATACAGATATATTTTTATTTAGGTATTTTTTAAACAAAGTTTTTAATTTATGTGTTTGAATCTGTTGGAAGAATAATAAAAATAAAAAATAATAAAAGAGAATGATTAAAAAAAAAGAAAATGAGTGTAGTTCTGTGCTTCCTACCTCTTGCATTTCTGCTTATGTGATAGCATAATTGAATCATTGGAATGTCGAGCCGGAAAGTAGGTCATGACTCACTAGAATTAAATAATCCGTTATCAGCCTTTCTGCTGTTGGGCTTTTATTTTTTTTTTTCGTGCTGCCGCTTTGGAATCTTTAAGATTTAAATAAACAGAGCCAGCTGGCCAGGTTTTTTTTTCCCCTCCCCATCCTCTCTTATATACTAGCTCCGCAGCTGTAAAATATATGTGTTTTTGTTATGTATCTGTGGTAATTTGAGAACATATGCAGCTTTTTTTGTTCTTTTTTTTTTCCCCCTCCACCATAGGATTTGGCAACACTGAATCCATCACGTACAGTTAATCCATTCTGACAAAGGAATAATGCGTTCAGATAGAGATTCGCCTAATTTCGAATGACGTATTTGGATGGATATTGGCTAGTTGGGGGGGAGGGAAGAGGCAGTAAGACGAAAAGAATTTCTTTCCTCCCCGCGTGGTAGCTACGAAATGAGCGAGGTTGCTGCAGTAGGTGTAACGTAGACTGGAAACTCAACTGTCAACCCACCCACCCCCCTTCCCTTTACACCGGGAGCTTTTCTTTCTCCAATACCGGCCGGAGGTTTATTTTGAGGCCCCGAATGTTCGGCACAACTCTCAGCACGTGGTCGCACAGTGCGCGCTCCCGTGAGTCAGATTCAAAATTACTCATGTTCGCTGTTTTGGCGCAGAATTGCGCAGATACAGCCAAAATCGTACCGAATGTCGCAAAATGGCGCAGGCCGGCTGTTTTGTCTCAGTTCGTCGCAAATGTCGCAGGTGTAGCATCCCTGTATTTTGGTATCTTTTTTTACATATTTGAAGCTACTAATGCTACCATTAATGTCTCCTGACAGTAGTGAACACCCTGTGAATATTACTATGAACACTGTCTGTACACTTTTAATATTGAACAATAGCAATTAGAAATGCATATAACTTCAGTTGAAGTACAATGTTTAAACAAAAGCTAAATAAAAATGCGGTACAAATCTCTAATGGTCTTCAATAGAGGTCTATGCTGTCATGTTTTAAGCTGACATTTGTTGGTGTTACCGTAATATTCAGAAGTGAAGGCCCAGATTTATGCTTTTATAGTATAAATATTCTTGAGGAATGTATATCCAGTGAACACATTCAGATTCTAAATTAATAAGAATTCAATTTTTTGTTAAAAAACTGTAGATTTACACCTGAATAAAGTTATTTACTCGTCCTAAAATAATTTAGTTAATGGGAGTGACTCTTTACATCCTAAGGGACTATAGATATTCATGCCTTAAGAGGGTATATGCTTTCATGGCCATTTCACTCCTTAGAAGTGAATAATCTCTCTTTCCTAGTGTGTTATTTCTGTTGGCTGTTTGGAAACTTTACTTACTCATTTAGTAAACCCACTTATTGGCTTTTGTGAAGTTCTTATCTCAATTGAAATTTTTATCCAAATGAGTGCTCACTCCACCTATACCCATGTCATACACACTCCATCGCAAAATCAGTTTGAGTGGACTTACCATTTACAGAGGACGCTTACATTCTCCCTTCATTGAGAGACCATATTGATAGGTGGTCTCACACCAGTACAAATGGTTTAATGCAAAACTTGCCATGACTGGCTTGTCTACTCAAACTAATTTTGTGACAGTTTGTTTGTGAAATGGGTATAACAGGCTTATGAGGGAGGGTGGCACAGTCAAGTTTTATTCATAGTAGTACTTTGAAGAATTCATTTTAAATATAAATTTCATGGTATGGAAAAGCTAGTTATAAGAGGCATTTCTTGTGATAGTAAGAAATCATTGCAACTTTTTTAATTCTTTTGTGCGACATTCCTCTTTCCCTCCCCGCATCTCACACAACTCATCAAAAAATGACATTTCATTCAATTAATGTTATAATGGCAGCAATATGTTTAATTAAACTGTGGAGAAAAGGCTACTATCTTGGCTTCCAAAATTAAGAAAAAGTATGTTATTTTGGCATCTTTTTAACATTCAATTGAATGTTGCAATCCTTCACGATCAACAGGGACTTTTGTTCTCACATCTGCATGTACTTGCTGCTTATTTAACTTCCTGATCTCTAATACAACTAGCATCAATTCTGTAACAATAAGACTAATGTAGCTAGAAATATATAGTTAAAACCATATGATGTGTAGTTATTGTCTATTTTTAAATCTTGTGCATTTTTAAAATATTGTTTTCTGTGACGCTGCTGTGATTTTTCAGATGGCACAGACTTAGATGGATAGTCTCCAAAACTTATTAATAGTTCAGTTTTTTTATGAAAAAGTCTCAATGTAATAGATCTACAGAGTTCCACTATATATTTGAGATTATTATTTTACAGAAAAAACACTCAAAATACTGGTGTTAAACATTAAAACAAATAAAAACTTTGTGAAAAAACACATATAAAATGATACTTATAACATGTTTATAAGTTATAATTATCATTTATGTTTTTTTTTTCACAAAGTGTTATTTATTTTAATTATTATTTTAAGTCTGATAGATGTAAGAAATGCAGTCTTTTTGTTGTGGCCTATTATTTTTTCCATCTTTCTTGAATGATAAATTTTATTGGGTTAAAAATCAACCTGTTAGGCCTGGGATTAGAAGTCAACCTGTCAATGCAATAGATCTGCAGAGTTCTACTATACATTTGAGACTATTATTTTAAGTCTGAGAGATGTAAGCAATATAGCCCTTTTGTTGGGGCCTGTCATTTTTTCCATCTTTCTTGAATGATTAGTTTTATGGGGTTAGAAATCAACTTGTGAGGCTTGTCAAGCAGTTTAACAAAACCATAACTGAGCAATCATCAAAATTGTATGGACACAACCAAACTGGAAGAAACAAACAATCTAAAGAAACTATAAAACTATTTCCAACTAAAATTCATGTTAAAAAAATAATTATCCATGTTTTTCATAATCTCACTTTTAAATTGCATGAATAATATGTTGAAATGTATGTTTAAAACCTAATACACTAAGAAACAGTTACATGACATTGTATAGAGAGTCACTCACAATGCTGCTTAAGGTGTGTAGTGGGAGACAAGTATTGGTATAATCCAGAACACATAAAATATATTGAGGAATAGCCTTGTGATATGTCACAAGATATGCATTACTTGACTTT
Organism: Cheiracanthium punctorium; assembly: GCA_038373885.1. Taxonomy (NCBI): domain Eukaryota; kingdom Metazoa; phylum Arthropoda; class Arachnida; order Araneae; family Cheiracanthiidae; genus Cheiracanthium; species Cheiracanthium punctorium. Next base: position 24,331 of record JAWZYV010015389.1, on the reverse strand, counting down.
GTTGCTTAGTGTGTACAAGGCTTTAGTCTATATTTATCGTTTTCAAAAATTTCATACTTATTCATCCAATTTTCAAAAAAAAAAATTGGCTTTTTAAAAATTAGATTTTTGTTTAGTTAGTGCAGTTATACCAAAAGAAAAATTACTTAAAAATGATAAAAAGCTAATTTGTTAAAATCATGCAGCTTACACCTTAAGATGGTTTAATGTAAGCAGTTTCAAGCTTGGAGAAAACTTCTCCAATCTTTATAAAATGCTTGATTTAAGGTTTTTTTAAAAGTTAATTGCTGTGATATTCTCTTCTGAGAGAAATGCTTTTCAAATTCATACATGGGTATATGCATCTCTTAATGATTAGTATAATAATCATTAAAATAACTGAATGATTGTTTAGAGCAACAAAATTCCTCTTGAGAGATAAACCCCCAAGTAACTTTGTTAACTCATCCCTGTTTCAGTTATTTTTGTGATAGGAGTTGAAAATACTAGTGATTAGTAAGTAAATGAGCCATTTAAAAGTACAAAATTATATGCATGTTATTTAGTACATGTTATTTAGCATGTTACTGTTGTTTCTAGGCAATGATATGTAGATAATGTATGAGTAGTTTTAATACCAATATATTCATGTAATAAACTTGAAATTAAAAGCAATAATATGTATTACTATGCATTCTATATAATTTATAATAATTTCACTCCATAAATATGTATTTTATTTAATATTTATAAGATGTCCATATTATATGTGGCTGTGTAGACTACTTATCTTTATAATGTTAAATAATGTTTCAGTGCTTATATATTAACTTTATTGTTTTGTGTTTCATAGTCCCTGGTTAATTACAAAATGATAGGTACTGATAACAAAATTGAAAAATAATTCGGAGTACAAAACATTGCAAGTGTCTTAAATTTGGTTCCATCTGCTGGTAGCATGCAAGATAAACAAAAGAATGATTGCTTACCTGTGATCACTCATTAGCACAGACAGTCAGTCTGACAAGAAGCATCATAATCACTTAAACATTTGTTAAGTGTCTTGATTATACAAAATTAACTAAAGATGAAAACACAAACATTATAACATTGGTTACAAATATATTAGATAACGTGCAGCTTAAGATAAATACATCATTACATAGTGAGGGTTCTTTCGAGGAGTGGGACTGTTGGTGAAAAAACAAAACCAACTCCCAGCACCAATGCGAGAGCTGGATTATGAAAAAGGAGTTTAACTAAAGGTAGATCAGATTTTTTTTAATGAAAAAAATTATACCTTACCAATATGTGACACTGACATATATAATGTGAAGCAAATTTCCGAAAAATTGGGTGCCCATGGTTGGGCACCCAATAACTGATAAGTCGAATTTCAGTTAGTTTATTTTAATGAGGAAAATTGATTTTAGCAGGCATAATGCCCCCCCCCCCCAAAAAAAAAGAAAGAAACAGGGTGAAGACAGATCATGGAAAAATCAGTGAACTTTATCCATCTGGTTTTCACCTGGTGAACTATACTCGGGGCAAACCTAACCTGATAGCGGAGGAGAAGGCTAGAGGGGCCATTTCAGTACTCTCATCATGTATCGCTTTGATGCTTGTTTCTCCTTCAAATTATTGAGCTGTCAACATCACAAAGCAACCCAATCACGAGGCAAATCCACAGTACTAAGTTCCCACCACACAAAAGCGGTCTATCATTGTTCAAGCGTCTGGGAAGGTGTTAGATCTAGTTTTTTACTTAATTTCTTATTCCTTTTAATTACTACATTCAAGTAACATAAATATGCAATTATTTTATAACATACACTTTATTTTAGTGCTTAATCAAGGAAAAATGTCTTAGTTTTGTAATAAGCTGGGCAAACAAAAAGAACTATTTGAGAGAGATGGAATCACACGGTCCATAGCTTATCTCCACTGTCAGGTTAGGTTTGCCCGAACAGACCGTTTTCAGTTGTGGATCAGCATCTAATGCGCTGGTCATAGGTTCATTCTGGATCATACTATACAATACAACTGATGCTAACACTTTACGAATTCAAGACTCATGTGATGTAGGTACTATATAAGTCTAAAACCACAGGTATTTGGACTCATACTAAGATATAGATCATACAAGAAACCAGACATACATATCATATAAACATGTGAATCAATGAGACATATGAATGGGAATACAAAACACTCTTTTCGGGTCAAAATTTCTGCATCTGGGTTGTCTAGTAATAAGTCAGTGAAAACTAAAGATTTGTTATCTCCTAGTGATCAATTGGCATTTGCCCTTTGCACCAAGAAGGTAGAATTTCATGATCATTGTGACCCCTGTCCCCTTATTCCACTCAGGAATTGTCTTTTGTCACAATAATTTTGGTCGTGATCCAGTGTGCGACAATCAGGGAAAAAACCAGGAACTTTTTTTTCTCAATTTCTGTCACCACCCTGAAAAAAAAAAAAAAAACTGGATGGGCCCCAAAAGTTGGAAAGGTAAGAGTTTCTCAAAAAAGGGCTTGAAAATTGACATGCAAAAAATAAAAATAAAAATTTTTGAATGAGCTGATGGCCCTCCCCCTGTATTTCTCTAGTGTGTATTAGTTGTGAATCCAGAGGAGGGGATAAGTGCTTCAGTTCCCTATCCCTCAAAAAATACATTGTTATAGGGTAACATTTTGCTTCAGAATACATTTTGTTTGTGTCAAATGAGCTTTTTCTATAAATTAGTCCGATTCTAAAATACTTACATTGCTTTAGAGTAACATTTTGTTTTATTTTATATCCATGTTTAACAATCTTTTCTTAAAAATTAGATCCTCCCCAAAAACTTTTCTGTATCTGCAACTGATGAGAATGTTGACTAAGAGCTTGATCAAGGGAGAAATTAAACTCATATTTCAAGGCACCACTATACTTAGGCATGAGTCAGGACAGCATGCATGCACTCAAGGTTTGGACCATCTATTATTCAGTATATAAACTAAAACTATTCAGTTAACAATTTGAGCCTGAAGTAATAATTTCTATCATTGTATCAGTCAATTTTTGCTACAGTTTTAATATTATTTTATTTATCTTTAATTATTATTATTATTCTTTTTGCTGTTCTTACTTAATATTTTGATTGCTTTATCGTCTTTCTTATTTTAAGTTTTATTTATTTATTCATTTTTCCCCTCTCCTTGTCTGCTCTTTTATTCTTAAAAAGATCATATTTTACATTTAACTACAGGTATAAGTATTCAATCAAAATATGATATCCAGATGATTATAATTGATCTTGCAATGGAAAATAAATAGCCCATCTTCAAATAAAATTAAATATTTACTCCAGAAAATGCAGCCATTTAGACATTTACAATATTTTAGATCAAAGAATATTCAAAATCTTAATTCTTAATTTGTCGAAAAATATACAGCAACACATTAAATAACTATTTTCCTTAGTGTAACAAATATCTAATCAATGACAGACATTGTATCAGGATAAGTATTCATCTTTTGCTGTTATTGAAATATTTCATTTCAATTTTTAGTCTCTTTATTACTCTATGTAGTTATGTAGTTGAACATTAAATAAAGTTGATGATTTAACATCAACTTTTGATGCATCCCCTTACTTCCCTACCTATTATCTGCAGCAGCATATAATTTGCATGCGTATTTTTCAATGAAGAAAAAAACTTATTGCTATCTGTATTTTTTTCAAAAACATTGATATTTTAGTTTTTATTATATTTTCGCATGAACTATACAGCAAAAGTGAAGACTTCCAAACTGTTCCTCCTCCCCCCCCCCAAAAAAAAGAGCTTAGGTGCAAGGCTTACCAATGCATAGACCCACTGCAGTCATGCCATTTGCCCACGCCTTGAGCCCTCTCTTTGTATGTACATCATAAAAATGTCAGAGACGTCTTTCACAAAAGAAAAAATTATAACAAACAACACTAACCAATATTATTTTCTTGAGATGGGAAGTTATTTTTCCTAGTTTTAACAGGACTGTTCATTATATAGCTTTGTTTTTCTTATTTCTTGAAAATCCACTCTGACGCATTCAAACAAAAGCACTTGCAATGCCTGGCTCATTTCCCCCCCCCTTTTCAAATGCTGATAAGCCGTCTTTCAATGCTAAAACAAACACTTTATTTCAGAATTACTCACGCAATGAGATGCTTGCTATTTATTAATTCTTTTCAGCTGTCTGTTCACAAGTTGCTGATTCACAGATGGATCATGCATATCGTGCAGAGGACAACTGTTTTATGATTTGCATAAATTATAAATAAGAGTTTTAAAATCCCAATTAAAGCAAACGTATTTTGAAACTGGGAATGTATTAATGCAAAAAATTGTTATACACGTTACGCAATTTATTTATTTTCTTCACTCTAACAAAATATAGTGTGTGTTGGTGGGTGTGTTTCTTTCCTTTCCTTTTTTTCTAACAGAATGGTTAAAGTACTTAAAAGGGGGGGGAATTAGAATTTAAGTTATGAGTGACTTAATTTACATTTTATATGCAAATCATGCCAAGAGGGTTGGTGTTGGTGATTCAACAACCCCCCCCCCCCTCCAACCTGAAAAAAAAAACAACAACCTTTCAGATGCATAAATTACTATCTGTATTTGGTAGCAGTGCATTTAAAAAAATCCACATTTAAACATAAACCTTGTACATAAATTAAATTTATTCATTTAGCATTTTATGCTTTTATTATTCAATAGCCAAAACAAAATTGAAAAAAATATGTCGTGATAAAATTTACATAATTCAGTATGTTTTACTTTTTCAATCATTTTTATCTGAATACCAAATAAATTAATATTCTTGTATTGCAAAAACCATTTTCTATTTTTTGCCATACTTTTGCACTTTTCTTTAATAAAGCTCTGAATTATACAATACTTCATTCTCATCTTCAATGTTATTCTTCCTTCTATTCTAATTTTTTAGATGGATATCCTGTTTCCTTTACGTAATTGGCTGCTATTGTGAAATGTTATTTATTTAAAATGATATCATTGCTATCATTCAATTTTTGCAACTGCTATAATATCATTTCATTTATTTTTTGGATAATTATACAGGGTGTCCAGCCTTAATGTGACCCAATAGCTAATTCCTGAATCGTTCGGTTTAGATGTGCACTTCCGATTTCCGACGTGCTTTTCAAACCAAAAAACCCATTTAGAAAAAAATTACAAAAATTAAATTTTTATACGGTCCCCAGGTCCTATCACTTATATTTAGGAAAAGATGCAGTCACAAAAACAAAGTAAACACAAAAAGTTTCATTTTATTACGATAAAAACTGTCCGAGTTATGGAACTTTGAAAATCATACATTTCATCCATTTTCTCTGCCATTTTCAAGACGGTCCCTTACTAGCTTCTTGAAAACGGCCGAGAAAATGGATGAAATGTATGATTTTGAAAGTTTCATAACTCGGTCAGTTTTTATCGTAATAAAATGAAACTTTTTGTGTTTACTTTGTTTTTGTGTACTGCATCTTTTCTTAAATATAAGTGATAGGACCTGGGGACCGTATAAAAATTTAATTTTTGTAATTTTTTTCTAAATGGGTTTTTGGTTCGAAAAGCATGTAAAAACATTCTTTACCTCTTTTAAAACATTTTTCAAATTGGAAGTGCATATCTAATCCAAACGGTTCGGGAATTAGCTATTGGGTCACATTAAGGCTGGACACCCTGTATATTTATATATATTGGTCTGTTTCTTGCTATTTTTCTTATTTTACGTTTTATTTAACTTTTCCCCCTCTTACTTGTGTGTGTGTCTGTATGATACTTTTTTTTTTTTTATATATCACATTTAACTACTGGTATAAATATGCAGTCAACATATGATATCCAAATGATAATATTTGATCTCAATAAATTGCAATGTAAAAAAAAGCCCATCTCAATTAAATAAAATATTTACTCCAGAAAATGCTGACATTTACAATATTTATAAGGCAAAAAATTTTCATAATCTTAATTCTTTATTTGTCAAAAAATCTGGTAATAAAATTTACATAATTCAAACTGCTTTACTTTTTCAATCATTTTTATCTGAATCTTATTATTACGAAATAAACTTATATTCATTAACTAAATTAGCTTTTTAATGTTTATTAACTAAATTAATTAATGATCCTTGACAAATTTCATTGAAGATTAGTGCTGGTTTAAGTTAAGATTTTTAGTCTCATTTTTAAATTAACCTTACCATAAACCCCTATTTTTATTCACACAAGGTATATAAAAATAAGGGGAGTAAGAATTTACATGAATACTGGCATTTGATTGTTTTGTTGGCTTTTCTTTCCTTTTAGCTTTTTTGCTAAATAAAATTTACTCTCATCTTAAACTCCATAGACATTACTTATGTTTCTAAAAAAATGCACTTATACAAAGTTTTCCTAAAGCTAGAAAGACCAAATTTCATCCCTATCTGAAATTATGAATTTGAATGCTGAAATACCAGACTTTTCTAATGTGTATTGTTTTTTGGTTTATCCCCCCCCCCCCCGAATGCCGAAATGAAATTGAAGTTTCTAATTAAATAATATAATATCATATCATCGGTTTAATAATGGGTATTTTAAAGGTTATTTATTATTATATATATAGGCATCGTTATATATATGTTTACTTTTTATTTATTTATTTTTTGTAGTTTATGGAATTGAATTAGGATTTCTGCTGAGCATCAAAATTTAGTGAATTATTAGAGGTGCTTATGAGCATTTAAGAAAAGCAGTGGCTTCTTGTAAGTAGAATTGATCATTTTTTTTATGAGTAAACTCTCGAATTCCATTTGTTTAGGTAATAATAATGTAAAACTTAAACTGATGTTCATTTGGGATGAATCTACTTATTATTTCCAGCTACCATTTTGAATTTTCTCTCTGCCTTGTGATGACTAATGCCAAGTTCCATCTTTCCCTGACACAGTAGCAAATAAGAACTGCTAGCACTTAAAAGTGGTACTGCTAAAAAAAGAATTCAAGATGGGAGTCTGGAGCACCAATACACTCTCCCCGATCATTTTGTGTTTATTTTGGTGCCTTGTTACTTTTCATCAAAATTACGTGTCCTCTTCTTTCTTTTCTTATTTTAAAAAATTTTTATTCATCATAGGAATTATGTAATTAACATATTTATGTTTGTAGCCATAGTGTAGCCAGGATTTTATTTCGGGGTGGAGGAGGCACTGTGCATCAAATTGTAAGCTAAGTTTCAATTGTACGCTAAATATCAAATTGTGAGCTAAGTAAAGTGTCCCATTTCGGGGGGGGGGGAAGCCCCTCAGCCTCCCCCCTCTGGGTATGCCCCTGTCTGTAAGCTTAATGTTTTATTGTATTGCAAAAACCGTTTTCTATTTTTCATCATATTTTTTTACCTTTCTCTCATAAAGCTCTGAATTATAGAATACTTCCATGTATATGATATTATTACTCTGTCTGTTCTAATTTTTTGCATGGCTATCCTATTTTCATTTACATAATTGGTTCCTATTGTGATATTTTATTTATTTAATTAGTTTGCATTACTATTTGAATGCTTAATATCAGCAGTAATAAGTATTCTTTATTCTGATAAATATGCTCACAATGTTTGGATATTTGTGAATTAAACAAAAACAAGTGAAGCATCATGATGAAATAAACTTACTTACTGCTTAGTACAAATTAATACAGAAGAGTATATTAGTTAAGAAACTTCCAGGAAAAGTTCTTAGATTTAAAATTTTGTGAAATGTGACACTCTGAAAAATTTTGCAGAGAAATTTCGATTTTAAGAATTTTTTCTTGAAGTTTCAAGAAAAAAAAGCACAGTATATTACTTATCATTTATTACCCAGTTTATTAATAAAATTTCACAAATTATAAAGGAACAGTTTTTGAGAGCTGTGAACAACCAGAATTTTTTTAACTGCTTTTTAATCCTTTTTTTAAAATTAAAACAGAATGCCTTTAAATTGTGTTAAATTAAATAACTTAGTATGGGACTCATAGAATTCTTATATTTTCTTATACATATTTTTTGTAACATATGTGTGTGATATTTATTACCATGAATATTTTACTGCTTTTATTTAATAGGCAGTATTTGAGTTTGAATTTTTGTCTGTTGAAATCATGCCAAATATTAAAGAAAAATCATCTGATGTTTCAAATTTATTTCTGGAAGAAAGTTTTGATACTGTTATTTCATTCATTTTAGAATATTTACTTGCACCTAAACAAAGAAATTTTTTTACTAAATTTTGGCAGTTGTTACAAGAAAATGGTTTATGTCTTATTATAATTCCTGATTCTAAAAGAGTGCATTATAATGTTCATATGGTAACGAGCTTAAAGTTTGCTCTTGAAAAGATATGGTTTGTACAAGTTAAATATGATAAGCTACAGCATATTCATTTCAAGGCTTTTGGGAAATTAAAAAAGACAACAAACTATTCTGAAAATTGAAAATGCAGCAGCCTGCAGCTGCAGTGTTGTTCTCACATGCATTTTTTCCAAACCCGTTGTGATCTTCTAGTTTTTACCAAGGGCTAAATGCTAGAGCATTTGGAAACATGCAGCTGTTCATTTTGAGTGAAATGTGATTCACATGAGTAAAGAAGGCTTTATTCTGGTTACTCATTGGTCTGCGAGACTATGCCCATGCTCATGTGTCTGAAAGAATCTGCTTGTAGCTACGCATGTGTTTTAAGATATATGGAAGGTAATATTTACTTGCATTCAATTTCAATTCCTAATTCATAATGTTAATTAATAATGTTTCAAATATTTCTCAAGATTTTACTGAGATTTTTGATGAAAACTTTAATATATATATAATAATTTTTCAGTTTCCCTATGAAAATATTTTAAAAATATTTTCAAACCTATAGCAACTTGTTATATGGAATACTACCTATTTGTGTTGATATCCTATAAGTCAAAGTCATAGCTTAAGTATTCAGGATGATTTGCTTAAATATGTTTGTACTTCAGGGAGAGGTATGTCACTGAAAGATGATTCTGCATTACACAGAAATGTGATATAAGAGATGCATCTTCATGCAGTTATCATCATATACTCATCACTTCAAAAAATCTTTAACATGTTTGTTGAATTTTTGACCTAGGTGTTTTAAACAACGGAGTTGTTTTCCAAATATTACATCAATAAATGAAATAGGATTTCTTAACTATCAATTTCATTCGTGTGATTTTTGTAAAAGATCAATTAATTTTTCATCATCTCTACTCAGAAAGCTAACTATTATATTCAATCTTTTATAGGTGGATTATTAACTACTTCATAAAACAGATGTTTTTGACACCACATTGCTGTGTAATTAGAAGTCATCTTTGTAATTACAGGTGATGCTGCTGTTGTTACTAAAGCCCTCAGGCAACTGTGGAGCAAGGCCAGACCCTCTGCATAGGACTTTGAAGGGGAGCGGGTTCCATTTTAATAAGCCCCAGTGGGAAGAAGTCTGATTTAGCTTGGAGTCTCCTAATTTTGAACAAATTCCAGATGAGAGACCTAACTCCTGGATTGGCGCCCTCAGAGGTATCAATATAGCGATGTAGCTGTTTGTATTTACGCATCTTTCTCCCTGTAATTTTATGTAGCTGGTAACACTTCAGCTAATATAAAAAAGTTTTGGATTCAAGACATGCAAAGGGCTTATCTTCCACTATTGTTACATTACTTTTCATATAAGTTTCCTGTCACTCCAGTGCAATGGTTATCCTTGAGCACATGATGCAATTAATAGATGTCCTTGCATAACAATTTACAATATTTATGAAACAAAAATGCATGCATTTTATTAAAGTTACTTTAATTTTTTAACTGTGCAATTTACAATAATTTTTTTTGTTATTTACAACAGCAAGTTATACCTAACAAATTTACTCATACTGAAAATTATTTATGTGTTAAATAATCAACTAATATTATAAAAACTGAGATTTTAGAAATATTATTACAATGTTTGTAACCTTTTTAGATATAGTAATGTTTTTACAGTTTTATTTTAAAAATACATAACTTTCTCTAGATTTTTATCAGCTGCTGTGATACTTTTTTCCTCATTCCAACTTCTTTCTCTTAAATCTGTTATTTTTGTCAATTTTTTATTTAGTTACCTTAGTTTATTTTCTTCTTCAGGATAGAAATATATCATATTTCTCTTCTATTTTTTGCTTATTTTTCTTTTGTATTTATTTGAATATTCACAAGAATTTAATACAGATTTAAGAGAAAGAAGTTGGAATGAGGAAAAAAGTATCACAGCAGCTGATAAAAATCTAGAGAAAGTTATGTATTTTTAAAATAAAACTGTAAAAACATTACTATATCTAAAAAGGTTACAAACATTGTAATAATATTTCTAAAATCTCAGTTTTTATAATATTAGTTGATTATTTAACACATAAATAATTTACAGTATGAGTAAATTTGTTAGGTATAACTTGCTGTTGTAAATAACAAAAAAAAATTATTGTAAATTGCACAGTTAAAAAATTAAAGTAACTTTAATAAAATGCATGCATTTTTGTTTCATAAATATTGTAAATTGTTATGCAAGGACATCTATTAATTGCATCATGTGCTCAAGGATAACCATTGCACTGGAGTGACAGGAAACTTATATGAAAAGTAATGTAACAATAGTGGAAGATAAGCCCTTTGCATGTCTTGAATCCAAAACTTTTTTTTTTTAGCTGAAGTGTTACCAGCTACATAAAATCAATACTTTACCATGGTTTTTTAAATTTCCTGATAATTAGTACAGTATGGAACCTCTTATCCAGAAACTAGTTATCCTGAATCATTTTTAATTGATTAGATTCCTATTTTTCCTGAAAGAAAAAAATTTCTTCTTTTTTTTTTAAATGTGTGTGACTAAGTTTACAAGAAGTTATCATTCACTTACAACTTCCTCTCTAAATATGATTATTATTTACCTTGATCTTATTAAGTTTTTTTACATTATTTTTCTAGTATATTAACATTCAATGTTTAATTATAATCAAAATAGAGTAACATATATGCTACCAATCAAATGAGTGGATGTCCTGTTAATGCCTAACCAGTTATCCAGAATACATGTAGTTCCAACCATTCTGGATAATAGGTTCTATAATGTATACCATTATTTGATAAATAATCAACCAGAAAAAAACAAGGAAAGCACTCCAGAGAATTAAACTAATCTCTTTTCTCTCTGTCTCAGTGGTGCGTCAGCCCTGGTTGGGCCATGGCCTTCCTCAGAATTGAAAGACAGGTTTCCCTCTTTTTGATTAAACTAAGCTGCTTTATATGATGAAAGGTTTTGAAGCAATTTGCATGAGGCACTGAGTCACCCCACATTCCATGGAATGATTGCATCATGCAGAGAAAGGAAAGACAATTCAAAATATCTATACACATTCCAAATGGAATTTAAAGTAAAGAATACAGAAAGAATGACAGTTTTCAGATGCACATTTTCTCCATGATTATTGATTTTCTAAGAAAGTGGTGATGCTGTGCTGGTCATAAAAACAAAATTTTAATTTAGTCATCATACATTTTTATATTAACTTTATTCATAATTTATAACGAATGGTGAATTAGCCCTATAAATTATTCAAGAATTATTATTGTTAGCGCCGATTAAAATAAAATTTAACACAAGAAACAGTGGACTGTAAAACACAAAATTTTCACTTTATTGGGAATTGGAGAACGACCACTTCGCCTCCCACGTTTCCCCATGGCACTTGCACAACACACACTGGCGTTATCACAAATCCACTTCATTATAGGTGGCGCGGCAATAGTGCATGCAAGCGCTAACATACCGGCCCCCATTGACATGTTTGAAAAACATTCAATCACAAATATACTAATCACATAATTATTATAAAATTCACATATATAATTTAGATTTATAACTAATGAATAACTACACAGAAATTACATTAACTACAATTATTTTTCACATAAAGAAAAACATATATTAAAACACTCAATGAATTAAACACTATTCGTTACAAGGCAATAAACATACTTTTGTGATTGCACGCTTAAATACTCCCGATGAAGTCTTGACCACTACCACTCTCACATTATTATCCTTTCCGCGAATAATCTCGATTATTCTTCCCAGCGCCCATTTACAAGGAGGCAAATTGTCCTCCTTTAGAACAACCATATCCCCCTCTTTTGCTTCATTCTTCTTAAATTTCCACTTATTTCTTTGTTGCATATTATTTAAGTAGTCAAGGCTCCATTTCTTCCAGATTAGTTGAGTATATTTTATGATTTTCTGCCATGCCTTAAGCCTGCTTTCTTTCAAATTTGTTAAATCAGGCTCTATGACTGAGGTTAGCTGTCTGCCAATAAGGAAATGTGCGGGAGTGAGCACTTCTACTTCATCAGGGTCTTCCGACAAAGGAACGTGAGGTCTCGAATTGAGCATTCCCTCAATCTGTATGGTAATTGTCAGGAACTCTTCATAAGTTAATTTTAAGTTTCCCACAACACTTTTTAAGTAGAATTTAAAGGACTTCACTTCCGCTTCCCAAAGTCCACCGAAATGTGGAGCACGGGGAGGAATGAAGTGCCAACTGACTTCCTCACTGACAAGAAAATTTGAAAATTGCTCATCTTGCTCTCTAAGAAGTTTCAGAAGCTTTTTTAACGCTTCATTTGCTCCCACAAAGGTTTTACCATTATCTGAATAAATTCTGGCAGCTTTACCTCTCCTAGCAAAAAATCGTTTTAACGCAGCAATAAATGCATCACTGGAAAGATCACTTACAATTTCTAAGTGTATTGCCTTCGTCACAAAGCAAATAAAAATGCACACATAAATTTTATTTACAATTTGCTTACGCTGATATTTACACTTTATATAAAATGGGCCACAAAAATCGACCCCACACACGTTAAATGGATGATTTCTGCTCACTCTATCCACGGGAAGATTTCCCATTATTTGATCAAGAGTTACAGGTTTTGCTTTAAAGCAAGTTACACATGAGTTTACTATCTTTCTACACAATGCTCTACCCTGCACAATCCAATATTTTTGCCGTAATTGATACAGCAAGTGTTGAGGGCCCGCATGTAAAAATTTTATATGAAAGCAACTTACAATTAAATTTGACAATCTATGGGCCTTAGGAAGCAGTATTGGAAATTTTTTATCAAATGACAATTTACTATATTTAAGTCTGCCTCCAACTCTAATAACACCAGAAGGGTCAATAAAAGGACATAAATTTTTTACCTGACTCTCAGGATTTACTTCACCTTTGGTCTTGAGAGATTTCAGCTCTCTCGAAAATTCAGATTCCTGCACCCATCTTATTAAAATAAGCTCTGCCTGTTTGATCTCTCTATCACTCAGGTGTCCAGAAAGTTTTTCAACAGCCGGTTTAGAGTTATGCAAAAATCTAAGAATAAAACTCAAAACATGCAATACTTTAAAATACTTATTACTACTATTAATTAACTCTGTAACAAATGAATTGGAACCAAGGGTACTAATAAAACATGGAATAGAGTTATTGCAGTCTAGGTTTTTCAGTTCTTTCGAAAACTCGTCAGAAATCACTGTTGCGGGAATGTCTCTATTAGGATACTCACTGTCCTGCAGAAATGGTGGTCCATTCCACCACAAGTCACACGAACTTAAATTTTCTGGACTTACACCTCTAGAAAGAAGATCGGCGGGATTGTCTTGAGAGGAAACATGTCTCCACTGCATCCCGTCAGTCAGTTCTTGGATCACAGAAATTCGGTTTGCAACAAATGTTTTGAGTCGATGTGGTTCCTTTTGAATCCATGATAGGACAATCATGGAATCACACCACAATATGACCGTATCTATCTGCAGGTTTAGAGCTGAAATTACCCGCTTCACCAGTTTTGCGAGTAAAACTGCTCCTAACAGTTCGAGCCTCGGTATTGTCGTTTGTTTTAACGGAGACACTCGTGATTTGCTGGTCACTAGAATTACTGATACTTTACCAGCTGACGAAACTGATTTACAGTACACAGCAGCGCCGTAGGCGGCTTCAGAAGCATCACTGAATCCATGAAATTCAATCACTCTTGCATCGTTGATCAACATGCATCTGTTTGTTCTAATATTGTTGATTGATTGCAAGCTTGTCGCAAAACGTTTCCATTCATTTGCCTCTTTCTCTGGCAACATGTCATCCCAGTCTACTTTCAGTAACCATAATCTTTGCATTATTACCTTGGCCTTTACAATCACCGGACCAATCAAGCCCAGTGGATCATATATTTTTGCAATGGTTGATAATATTGATCGTTTGGTGCAATTATCAACCTGGTCGACTTGAACCTTGTATCGAAATTTATCACCTTTATGTTCCCATAGAACACCCAACGTTTTAATTTCGTTTGTTTCTGAAAATGCATAATTTTCAGATTTCTCCACAGTGCCCTTTAAAAGCTCAACACTATTTGAACACCACTTGTGCAGTTGCATACAACCGCTTTCTAATAAACGTATCAACTCACGCTGCAATTTCTTTCCTTCCTCTAAATTTGAACAACCCGTAACAATATCATCCATATATATATCTCTTTTAACTATTTCAGCTGCTAGCGGAAAGTTTTTCTCTTCATCGGAAGCTAATTGTTTCAATGTCCTGGTAGCAAGATATGGCGCGCTAGTCGTCCCGTACGTAATTGTAGACAGCCTGTAAGTTTTAATAGGTTCATTTAAACCTTCTTTCCAAACAATTCGCTGTAAATCCCTCTGAGTAGGATCTATTTGAATCATTCTATACATCTGTTTAATGTCTGTAATGAAGACAATATAATGTTGACGAAATCTTATCATTATAGAAAATATGTCATCTTGAATGACACCACCATTATACTGCAAATTATTTAATGAAATTCCATTAGATGAAGGTTGTGAAGCATTGAATACTACTCTTAATTTTGTACTTAACTTGTCAGGACGGTAAACACCGTGATGTGGCAAATAGAAGTTTGTCTCTGGTTCAATAGAATCATTTACAAGTTCCATATGATTTAACTGTTCATATTCGTGAATAAAATCAAGGTAAAGCTTTTGATAAACAGGATCTCTGGCAAGCCGCTTCCACAAAGAATTTAACCTATTTACGGCAATTTGTTTTGATTCTCCTAAGCAATTTGGATTTTCTTTTAGGGGAATTTGAACGGTATATCTCCCTGTTTCATCTCTACGATATGTGTTGAGGAAATGCTTCTCACAAATAATTTCCTCCTTACCTTTAACCCCACTATTCTCATCACTACAGGAATTTTCTATCTCCCAAAATTTTTTAATAAACTTATCTAAATTATCCTCTACATTGCAAATTAAACCACAATGAGTTTTATCCACAAATTTAGAATTATAAATACACCCACCAACAATATAACCCCACGCAGAATTCTGCAATATTACGTTCGCATTACGCAAATAAATTTGTTCTGGTTTAAGAAACTCGTAAAAGCATTCAGCACCGAGAAGGGCATCAAATCTCTTTTGTTTATTAAACTGGGGATCCGCCAACCTCACATTGCTTGGAATTTCTGAAAATGGAAATTCAACTGTTGTCCCTGGCGAAAGATCGTTAATTTTAGGCACAACAAGAAATTCCAGAGTTCTGGTGTAATCCCCACCATTTGAAATAGTTGTAATAACTTTCGAATTAACCGAAAATACCACTCCACTTAAACACGATACTGCAACATTTAATTTTTCTCTTTTTAATCCCAATAAATTAGCAAGTCGATTTGACACATAATTAGACTCCGATCCCACATCTAATAACGCTACGCAAGGAACATTTTTCCCGTAAGTATCTCTCACATAAATGACCGCAGTAGATAACAGTGTCTTTTTGTTTTTTATGCTTGAGTTTAATGAAGTACCTGCGAATTCTCCTGAATTATTAGCCTGGTAATCAAAACATTGGGCATCTGCATTCAACCCGACACTTTGCATTGCAGGGCCATTGTACGGCCTCTTGCTCATTAGGAATGTTTACGTCTACGCGAGGCGCCGAAGAGTTGCTGCTCGCACGACCAAGATCACTTTGCTTTGGAATGTGCAATAAATTATGATGGGTTTTGGAGCATGTATTGCACACTCTAGAACTGCAATGTACTGCAGAGTGATTAGAAGTAGAAAGACACAAAAAACATAATTTATATTTTTTTGCCAACTCAATTCGATCATACACAGACATTTTCTTAAAGGAATAACACTTTAGTAAGCTGTGAGAATTAGACTTACAACAAACACACTTAAATTCACAGTTTTTCACACTTGTAGTCATCGTTGTAAATTTTAGATTGTTTTGTCTTTTTTGTTACTATTAAATTACTAGGTGTTTTCGAAACTTGTAGTGTTCGCGCATAGTTTTTTAAAAACAAAATAAGCTCAGATAATTTGGGTAATTCATCTTTTTTAGATTCTCTCTCCCACCACAATTTACTGTTGCATAACCTCCTTTTAATCGCGCTTGATGGCGCTAGTTGTCTATATCCCAGATCTATGGGATAAAAAGTTCATTGATCTCTGGGGAAAAAAACCCTACTTGCTTTTCTACTGCGTACTGCGTAGGTGCTTAGGGCTGAAAGATGCCTAACCCCTTTGTATTTTGGGCTGGAAGATGCCCCTTGTAATATTAAAATGTTAAATGTTTGTGGCAATTGTAAATAAATGTATAAATGTAAATAGAACCACCGTGTTTGCTTTCTGCAGAATAATTTTGTGAATTTCAAAGCAACAGAAGAAAAGCTATTTTCAGTTTCGCACATTTTGGTGCATGATAGGCCGGGAAGTGCGTAATTCGATTCTTTGTTTGATTGTGCAGTGCAAGGCTCTCGTAATTTGGATAGTTATATTTAATACTATTGGAATATTGTATACAGGTACCGTAAAACTTTGATTTATTTGTTGCTGTTATTGGGTACAAATACGTTTTCAGTTTAATATTTTAAACATGTCTAAAACAGAGGATACTTTGGCATTGTTGAAAGGAAAAAGAAAGATCGAAAGATCTAATATAACTAAATTGTTTACTAAGTTAGAAACTGTTTTAGCTGATGAGAATGCTGATTGCGCTGAGTTAGAGGAACATCTTGCTGTTTTGACGGAAAGAGCTAATAATTTAAAATTATTAGATTCACAAATTGAAAAACTTATCGATGTGACGTTAATTGAACAAGAAGCGAATGCCAGCGATGAATATCAAGAAAAGTGTATTAGGTTCGGCTACAAAATTAAGCGTTTCTTAAAAAATAAAGAACCATTAAACACCTCAAGTTCTGAGGTTCCTTCTGCTTTTGGTTCGAGTGTAACTGAAAAGGTTAATATTCCTCATTCGGTCAAACTTCCAAAATTAACTATTCGGCCCTTTTCTGGCGATCCAAAATTGTGGAACGAATTTTGGAATTCGTTTGATAGTACTATTAATCAAAATGATTCCATTTCTAAGGTTGAGAAATTTGCTTATTTAAAATCATTTTTGTCTGGATCAGCATTAAGTGTCGTATCAGGTTTCGAACTTACCGACATTAATTACGATAAGTGTGTTAATTTAATTAAAGAGCGTTTTGGACGCAAAGATTTAATTGTGAGCTCTTTTATGCATAAAATTTTAAATTTGCAAAATGTGAAATACTCTACAAATGTTTCTGGATTACGCAAACTGTACGACGAATTGGACATTTCAATTCGTAATTTGGATTCAATGAAAATTAATTCTGAAAATTATGGACCTCTCTTGATTCCAATTTTGTTAAATTTATTACCAGAAGATCTTGTGTTAGAATTTAATCGGCAAAGGAAATCTAGAGAGACCGATGATGTTTCGGAACTTCTTTCGTTTTTGAAATGTGAAATTGAGTGTCGAGAATCTGTTTATTTTACATTAAATGAAAGGAAAGAAATGCCCTCTAACCAGCGTACCCAGCATAACAAATTTGTAAACAGAGGATTTAAAAGAAATGTACCCTCAGCGAGTGCTCTGAATGTAAATACGCATATACCTAAGCTGATATGCATTTTCTGCAATGCTCTTCATGATTCATTAAAATGTGATTTAAATGCTCAGAAAAAAATGGAAATATTGAGAAATGATAAACGTTGTTTTAAATGTTTTAAAAAATTTCACCAAAGTTCCCATTGCAGAACGAATAAGATTTCTTGTTACAAATGCAAAAATGATAACCATCATGAATCTGTCTGTGTAAATGATAATAGTAAATTAAATTTTAAGCGTGTTGATTACAACGCTTTAAATACCGAAGGTTATACGAGCTCTCCCGAAGGGAAAGGCCGTGAAGCTGCTGAGCATAGCGAGGTCAAGGTCAATTCTCCTCCCCCGAAAAGCGAGGTTATCAATTCCGTTTCTTTCGATGTAAACAAGGAGTGCGCTAAAAGTGTTTACTTGCAAACTTCAGCTGCGGTCGTTAATTCTGAAAGTGGTAGTAAGTTAACACGCGTTTTGCTAGATAGTGGGAGCTCTCGGAGTTTTTGCTCAAACAAAATTGTCGAGCAGTTAAATTTAAAGCCTGTACGTTATGAGAATTTGTCTGTATTTTCTTTTGGCATGAAACAGACAACTGAAAGGCTATATCCTGTTGTGGAATTTCAGTTGATGTCTAGAGATGGGAAATTTAAAAGGAAAATACAAACTTTAGTTGTAGAAAATATAACGGGCGCAGAAATCACGACCCCAGATGTTTTTATTCGGAATTTCATGGAAACACATTGTTTAGACCTTGCAGATTCGTTTTCGAATTCTGATGAGTTGAATATTGAAATTCTGATTGGGAGTGATTTATTTTGGGATTTTGTTTTAAATGAGAGGATTACTATAAATAAAACTGTAGGGGCAATTAATTCTGTTTTTGGTTGGATAATTTACGGTTCTAATTTCATTGGACAGGAAAACTGTGCGCAAAACGTTGCGATTATGAATAATGTAGTATTAATGAATGACTTAGCGGATCTTTGGAGGCTTGATAGTTTAGGAATAGTTGAATCACAGGAAATGTCCTGTAAAGATAAAGAAATAGTGGAGCATTTTGAAAGAGAATTAGTGTTTAAAAATGGCAGATACGAAACAAATTTACTTTGGGATTGCGAACCTAGCGATCTGGATAGTAATTTTTCTGTTGCCAAAAGGCGCTTTAGGAATTTAAAAACTAAATTGAATGCTGATAGGGAAATTTGCGCAGAGTATAAAAATATCATTAATGAACAAATATCAGATGGTATTGTAGAAGAATGTAAGAATAATAATTGGAATGATGGTTATTTCATGCCCCATAGAGCGGTCATTAGGCCCGATAAGGAGACATCTCGTGTTAGGATTGTTTTTGACGCTTCGTCAAAGGGTGAAAATTGTAAATCATTAAATGACTTATTAGTGTCCGGTCCTAACCTAAACCCTAACATTTTGGATATAATATTAAAATTCCGTAAATACCATATAGCATTTTCGGCAGACATAGAAAAGGCCTTTTTAATGATTAGTATTGCCGAAATAAGTCGAAAATATTTAAAATTTCTATGGTTTGATGATTTTGAAACGGATTTAATTAGAGTTATGAATATGACTCGATTACCCTTTGGAGTTACTTCAAGTCCTTTTATACTTGCTGCTACGATAAAATATCACCTTAAGCAATATAAAAATGATTACCCCGAAACTTTTGACATGCTAAATTCTTCCCTTTATGTGGACGACTTATTTTACGGAGCAAACTGTATCGAGGATGCATATCAGCTGTCGTCTAATGCTGCCTTTATTCTGAAAAATGCAGGAATGAACTTACGTAAATTTAATTCCAATTCCGCTGAATTAAAAAATGTTTGGGTAGAAAACAAATTTGAAGTAAATGAGTCGCTTGCACTGTCAAAAGTGTTAGGTCTAATTTGGAATACTGAAGAAGACAATATAAAACTTGATTTACACGAATTTTCAGATTGTTTTGAAAATATAAGCGGTAAAATAACAAAAAGAGTCGTTCTTAAAACCGCCGCAAAACTGTATGATCCAGCAGGCTATGTTACGCCCTTCACAGTTAGAATTAAACTTTTGCTGCAACAAATATGGCTCTTAGGAGTTGATTGGGACGATGAACTTCCCCAGGACTTAAAAACTGATTTTGAAAACTGGTTCTCTGATATAGAAACTGTTAAAACTATTTCAATTCCTCGTGAATACTTCCCTGACTGCGACGTGGTGAAAAACTGTGATTTACATATTTTTAGTGATTCAAGTCAAAAGGCTTTTGGGTGTACAGCTTACTTTCAGTACACCAACAAATTAGGTGAAATTAAAACTACCTTCGTTTGTTCAAAGAGTAGGGTTGCTCCCCTTAAAGCTTTAACGTTACCACGGTTAGAACTGATGGGAGCTGTAACTGCTTCCAGAGTGTCGAAATATCTTCAAAAGCTATTCGGTGATGTTATAAAAAACACCCTTTTGTGGACTGATTCTAATATAGTATTATGCTGGATTAAAGGATCCCCCAAGAACTGGAAACCCTTTGTTTGTAACAGGGTCACCGAAATTCAGGAAAATACCAACCCTCGGCAATGGCGATTCTGCCACGGTAAGCAAAATCCGGCAGATCTTTTAACTAGAGGTTTGACTGCCGAATCACTGAAGAAAAGTTCTCTTTGGTGGCTGGGGCCATTTTGGCTACAATGCCCTACTACAGAATGGCCAGAACAACAGATAACTCAAATAAAAGATGAAGACATCCCTGAAGCCCGTAATAACATTTTAGTCAATGACTGTATTGTTCAAAATAAAGAAGAGCTGCTTGACATAAATAAATTTAGCTCAGTCACAAAGTTTATAAGAATAATAGCATATGTTAAACGATTTATTAATGCTTTGAAAAAAACGAATGTAAATAAGGGTCCTCTTTCTACAGAAGAAATTCAAATGTGTGAAGACATGTGCATCCGTAAAGTTCAAATGGAATATTTTTCTTCGGAAATAGCCTCTCTAAATTCTCAAAAGCCCATTTCACCAGATTCCAGTATATATAGTTTATGCCCTTTTTTAGATGAAAACCAAATTCTCAGAATAAGAGGAAGATTGGAAGAAGGCGAATTAACAAGAGAGGAGATACACCCAATTCTACTACCAAGTAATTCACGATTTACAGAATTAATAATATTACGAGACCACAATAAAGCTATGCATTCTGGTGTAAGTATTACTTTAACGAAGATTCGTCAAAGGTATTGGATACCCAAAGGAAGACAAGTCGTAAGAAAAGTTATAAACAGGTGTCTCATATGCAGAAGGTATTCAGCGAAACCAGCAAGTCAAATGACGGGACAGTTACCTAAGGACAGAATACTTGAATCTCCTCCCTTTAGTGTGACAGGTGTCGACTTCACCGGACCTATATACGTAAAGTTGGGAAAAGAAACCCAAAAATCTTATGTCGCATTATTTACATGCGCAGTCACTCGAGCAGTTCACCTCGAACTGGTCTCGGATTTGTCTTCTAAAAGTTTTATTTTAGCACTTAGACGCTTTTTGTCCCGACGAGGGAACACCAAGATATTTTACTCAGATAATGCTAAAACTTTTAAATGTGCTAGTAAGGACTTACAATACTTTGTAGACCTGATCAAAGACAAAGAAATCCAGAATTTTGCATCATCTGAAGGGATAACCTGGAAATTCATAGTTGAGCTTGCCCCATGGTGGGGAGGGTTCTATGAAAGATTGATGAGATCGATTAAAGAACCGCTCAGAAAGGTCTTAGGAAGAGCTCAGCTAACCTTTGAAGAGATCATGACTCTTCTTGCCGAGATTGAAAATATTCTTAACCAAAGACCGATTACTTATGTATTTAATGATCATTCAGAGCCAGAACCCTTAACCCCTTCTCATTTCCTTTTGGTTGGAAGAAAAATAGAATATCCATACAACTTTGTAGAAATAACAAACAGATCTTCAACCAAAGAAGGACTGAAAAAAAGGAAATTATACCAATCTAAGATTTTGTCTCAGTTATGGAAAAAATGGAAAGGTGAGTACCTTTTGAACAACAAAAATTTCCACGAACTTTCGACTCCTCAGAAGAAGAGGGACTTACAAGTTGGGGACATTGTTCTCCTTGAAGGCTCAACTAAATCTAAGTTCTTGTGGAACTTAGGTATGATAACACAAACTATGAAAGGTAGAGATGGACTCGTTCGATCATGCGTCGTAAAAACTAAAAATGGAGAATTTCGATGCCCAGTCCAGCTTTTGTATCCACTGGAAATCAATGACTGATACATAAACATTGAACTTATGAATCATTACTGAACTATAAGTGTTAAATTCTTTGACTTTAAAAATATTAATTTTGACTTTGTAATTAATCTAGAAATTTGTGTTTAGTAATCATCTGTTTGAATTTAAGTTGTACTTTGAAGAAAATTTATATGTTCACATTGTTACTTAACCTAGTGCTATTATAGATTGAGGTAATTGGTAAGTATATTTTTGTTGTTGATAAAGAGAAAAAAATGATAATTTTTGTAAAATTATCAGGTGGGGAGTGTTGCATAACCTCCTTTTAATCGCGCTTGATGGCGCTAGTTGTCTATATCCCAGATCTATGGGATAAAAAGTTCATTGATCTCTGGGGAAAAAACCCCCACTTGCTTTTCTACTGCGTACTGCGTAGGTGCTTAGGGCTGAAAGATGCCTAACCCCTTTGTATTTTGGGCTGGAAGATGCCCCTTGTAATATTAAAATGTTAAATGTTTGTGGCAATTGTAAATAAATGTATAAATGTAAATAGAACCACCGTGTTTGCTTTCTGCAGAATAATTTTGTGAATTTCAAAGCAACAGAAGAAAAGCTATTTTCAGTTTCGCACATTTACTATTTGAATCCAATTTTTGAAGCAACTGATAAGCTAAAATAGTTTCGGAAAAACTTCAATTTTTTGTTCTAATGTTTCTAATGATCTCGTACATTCATTAACTGTATCTACTAGTTTTAAAATAGATGCAGGGGAATCACTTTGAATGGGAGCGATACACATAAACCGTTTTAATTCGGCAAACACTTGATCTCTTTTATTGGAATAGCGTTCTTCCAAAAGATCCCAAGCCAATTTATAATTGGCATCACATAATGAAATAGACTGAATTATTCTCGCAGCTTCCCCTTGAAGCGATAATTTTAAATAGGATAATTTTTGGGAATCAGATAAGCTACTGTTATTATGAATACTGGATACAAACAAATCTTTAAAAGACAACCAATCATTAATGCACCCATTAAATGACGGTAGATTCAATTTTGGTAAGCGAACCCCTTCGCAACCCGTATTTTCGCAGGTTTGACCCGTAGAAATATTACTTAAATTAACGTTTACACTTGTTTTAAGTTTTGATAATTCTTGTTTCACAGAGATCCACAATTTATCAATGCTTTCTTGAACCGCTTGCTGATCTTCTATATATTTATCAATATCTTTTTTATCACAATTAACATATATTTTCTAGGGCAGCTCACCACAATCGTTTTCATATTTAACGCACTTCTTTTCATAGAGCCCCAGTTCAATATTATTTAACGAACCCTTTTGAAGCTCAGCCGAAGCTTTAGTAATGTTCGTTTTAAGAACTTTCTTTTGTACTAATAGTACATCCATTTTAATCATTCATAATCACTAAACTCAAATTGTACTTTATTTCTTAATAATTCAAATGTTTGCTTACCTTTTTCAGGTTGTAAGCACTCGTTTACACTGGGACGACTAGCCAATTGGAACTCTTTGATTCACTTTTAATCACTTTAATCCACAGGTAACCGCTTCATCTTGCGGCTCACACGACCATTTACTGTTATCGCCGATTAAAATAAAATTTAACACAAGAAACAGTGGACTGTAAAACACAAAATTTTCACTTTATTGGGAATTGGAGAACGACCACTTCGCCTCCCACGTTTCCCCATGGCACTTGCACAACACACACTGGCGTTATCACAAATCCACTTCATTATAGGTGGTGCGGCAATAGCGCATGCAAGCGCTAACAGATATTATTAAGACCTGATAGCTTTTCAAGGATATGGGTAATATTGAATGGACTGCAAAACAATGGACTTTTCCTTTCAAATTATTATTGTCAAAAAATGAATCAAAAAGAAAAAAAAAACTGCATCCTCTCAAGATCCTTTCTTTTAAAAGTTTTACATTGAATCTCAAAAAAAGTATTAATGGAATAGATGCTAAATATGTTTAACATGTCATTTTATTAAGCAAATGCTGTA
>JAWZYV010015388.1:0-84628 GCA_038373885.1 Cheiracanthium punctorium | reverse complement strand
AGATTTTCGATTACCAACTCCAGTAGTCTAGCGGAATCGCGGGCCAACTTTAGTAGGCTAGCGAAGTCGCGGGTCAACTTTAGTGGACTAGCTTTTTCGCGGACCAACTTGAGTAGGCTAGCGTAATAGCCGGCAAACTTTATTGGGCTAGCTTTTTCGCGGACCTACTTTAGTTAGCTAGCGTAATCGCTGGTGAAATTTAGTAGGCTAGCAAAGTTGTGGGCGACTTCAGTGGGCTAGATTTGCGCTTACCAACTTTAGTAGGATAGCGTAATCGCGGGCGATTTCAGTGGGCTAGATTTTCGCTTACCAACTTCAGTAGTCTAGCGGAATCGGGGGCCAACTTCAATAGGCTAGCGAAGTCGCGGGCCAATTTTAGTAGGATAGCGAAGTCGCGGGCCAATTTTAGTAGGATAGAGAAGTCGCGGGCCAACTTTAGTAGGCTAGCGAAGCCGCGGGCCAACTTTAGTGGACTAGCTTTTTCGCGGACCAACTTGAGTAGGCTAGCGTAATAGCCGGCAAACTGTATTGGGCTAGCGTAATGGTGGACCAACTTTAGTTGGCTAGCTTTTTCGCGGACCTACTTTAGTTGGCTAGCGTAATCGCTGGCGAACTTTAGTAGGCTAGCAAAGTCGTGGGCGACTTAGGTGGGCTAGATTTGAGCTTACCAACTTTAGTAGACTTGCGAAATTGCGGGCCAAATTTATTAGCCTAGCGAAGTCACGGGCCAACTTTAGTAGGCTGGCGAATTCGAGGGCCAAGTTGAGTAGTCCAATGATGTCGGAGGCAAACTTTAGTCCTTTAGCGAAGTTGCGGGCCAACTTTTGTATTCCAGCGAAATCGTGGGCCAACTTTAACAGGCTAGCGAAGTCGCGGACCAACTTACCCATCAAGCGCACACACCTATAAATTACGTATTCCCGATGTCGAAATATCGAAAATAGGTCGAGAAAAAATTAAAGCAAAAAAGAGCGTTTAAAAGAGATCAACCGTACATTGTGTTGTCGACGTTATAAAGAGCCGTTGTATGCTGGTCAGGGAGGCAGCTGACTTTCGACTGTTAGGTTGGTTACCCTCACGAGGTCTATGTTACGTCAATAGATCACCGATTTTCCGCTCATAGCTTTGGTGATCTGAGAGACCCCCCAGCCAGCCAAGAAGAAGCAGATGGAGCACCGAGAAATTTTTTCAGCTTAGTTAATTGTCAGTTTAACGTCGAATAAACAGTGCAGGGGAGACAAACGTTACCGTGTCCTTTCACACGACCTTTGACCTGTCCACCCCACCCGATTTCTCAGAATTTTGGAAAACGCAGAAGTCACGTCACAGATGCCTTTTTTTTTCTTCCTTTTGTGTATGTATTCGGTCGTGGTTCGCTTCGCAATTTTTTTATGCAAGGGCAGATCTAGCTCCATTTTCATCTCGTGATCACTGGCTGATCTCAGCAGCGCTGCACAGAAGAGTACATTTTCGATATTTTTAACTATAAAAGTGGATATTTTTCAAGAATCTCTTGGAATATTTTCAAGTTTAATGCTAACACGATTTATCGTTAGCTTGACATGTATTAATAAGTTTGTCTGGCTCCCTTTAAATTGTGTTGGCTGGTGTTGTTAAAGTTTGTCGGGGTAACTACTAATTTTAATTCCGGCCGTCAAAATTTTACAGGTGAGTTAAATAATTACTTAACTAATACTTATGTGCTTTGTTTCTTTTAATCATTTACTTTTTCATCGCTAATAAGTCGTTATTTTTTATTATAATGTGAAATATACATGTACAATAACCATAAAATCAACTGCTTACCTTAAACATCTAAAATATTTTTTTTTCTCATAATAAGCACGATTTCACTTAATGTGAGCTTACTATAACAAAAGTCAACCATTATTGCATTATGGCTGAACTTAGAATGAAATGGGTTAAGCTTTTTATGCAAAGGTAATTTTTTTCTCTTTAAATTGTATACTAATATGTATGCATCTAGTATGTAATATAAACCTGTTTGGAGTAGTAAAATTTAACAAATCAAAGAATTAAGAGAGATAAATAAAAAACTGTTTGTGTAATGATATAGACAAGATTTTTCTGGTGGGGCGGGGAGGGGGACTAAAATTTATAGAGAGAAAACTTGTTCTTATTTTATTACTGGGAAAAAGTAATAAAAAAAGCAGGCTTATTCGTCCAATAGGTCGTTACTTGACGATTTCGTCGAATCCTGACAATTTATAAACGTACTAATTATTCCTCAATTCTAGATAATTAGAGAATGTGTGAGTCACATACTATTTACATACATCGTGAAAGCATAGAAATTCAAGCAGTTCTTATCTTGCGCACATGCCGTTTTAAAAAAAGGAAACACTTTATATTTTTAAATATAAAACATTTTACTACTGGTTTTAGCTAATGAAAAGCAATTTTGAATTCAATGTTCAGTACTAACAAGTTTTAAATTAACTTCTAATCGTTTAGATAAAGTTATAAAATATATCTTGATAAAAAATTGAACATATACAAAAAATATATTAAAGTTAAAAATATAATCTTGATTTTCAATTGAACTCATAAATAACTCGCATAAACAGCATATGTCGCTATTTTACATATTAAAAGGTTTCCATTTTTCCCTGGTACATTTTATTAATCAGTTTGACTGTATTGGGTATTTTCAAGAAAAAATTATTTAATCTACTGTTATAAAGAATCTAAATATTTTCATATACTCGTGAAAAAGTAACTTTTTATATAAAATAAGTAAATTATATTTACTGTTAGTAAAATTGCATTTTAAACTGTATTAGTTAACTGAATTTACTAATATTTAATTTTTTAAGTTACTTTTTTACCATTTTTAACCAATATATGAAAATATTTAGATTGTTCACAACTTTAAATTAAACAGCGTCCCCCCTTTTTTTACTGAATATACCTAATACAGTTAAAACAATTCATAAAATGTACCGGGGGAAAAAAGCAAATCCTTTAGAATGTAAATTAGAGACATAACCTATTAATGCGAGTTACTGATCAGTTAAATAAAAAAAAAATCAAGATTATATTTTTTCTTTAATATATTTTCTCCGTGTTCAAATTTTTATGAATGTATATTTTGTAACTTTATCAAAACGATCAGAAGTTAATTTAAAACTTCTTATTTCTGCATACTGGATTAAAAATTATTTTTCGTTAGCTAACAAACCAATAGTAAAATGTATTTTACAGAAAAATTAAGTGTTTCCTTTTAAACGGCAAAAGTGCACAAGATCAGAGCAGATTCAATTTCCATTCCTTCACGACGTATGTAAATGGTATGTGCCCATTCTTTAAATGTCTGGAATTGCGGCATAATTACTACGTTTATAAATGATCAGAATTCGACAAATTCTGCGAAGTCTTTAAGGAAAGACTTCTATTAGACGAATATAAGCCGGTTTTCTCTGTCCTGTTGAAACAATTCGATAATGTATAACGTAAAATCAACGACTATGAGCTGAATTTTATAAACGGATTCCGAGAATCTGTGTCCCTTTGCCGTTATAGCGACAAGTGTTTGACCAATATCGGGGATTTTCTCTTCCTGGCGGTCACCCTTTTTCATTCTTGCGCCGTAGTTAAGTGAGATTGTTATCTCTCACGGTCGCCCCTCGCGGGTGATACGCCGTCTAGAACTTCAGCGCTCGACGGGTAAACAGGTAGACGTATCCAAGGATTTTTAACGTCGATGATTACGTCGAAACTACGTCGACGACTCAGGATTACTTTGGTAGGCCAACGAAGTCGCGGGCAAATTTTAGTAGGCTAGCGAAAACGCGGTCAACCTTTACTACGATAGGGATGTCGCGGGACAACTTTAGTAGGCTAGCGAATTCGCGGGCAAACTTCAGTAAGCTATCGAAATCATGGAGCAACTTTAGTGGGCTTGCGTAATTGCGGACACCCTTTAGTTTGCTAGCTTTTTAGCGGCCCAACTTTATTAGCCAAGCGAAGTCGAGGGCGAACTTTAGTACCCTAGCGAAGTTGCGAGCGAACATCAGTAGGCTACCAAAGTCGCGGGCGAGTTTAGTATGCCAGGAAGTCGCGAACCAACTTAAGTAGGCTAGCGTAATAGCGGGCCAACTTCAGTGGGCTAGCGAATTCCAGTGCCAACTTTAGTAGCCCAGTGCATTTGCGGGCCAACTTGAGTAGGCTAGCGAAGTCGTGGGCGACTTCAGTGGGCTAGATTTTCGCTTTACAACTTTAGTAGGCATTCGAAATCAGGGGCCAACTTTAGTGGTCTAGCGAAGTCGCGGGTGACTTTAGTAGGCTAGCGAAATCGTGGGGCAACTTTAGCAGGCTTGCGTAAATGCGGACCAACTTTAGTTTGCTAGCGGTTTAGCGGGCCAACTTTATTAGCCAAGCGAAGTCGAGGGCGAACTTTAGTAGCCTAGCGAAGTTGCGAGCGAACATCAGTAGGCTACCGAAGTCGCGGGCGAGTTTAGTATGCCAGGAAGTCGCGAACCAACTTAAGTAGGCTAGCGTAATAGCGGGCCAACTTCAGTGTGCTAGCGTAATAGCGGGGCAACTTTAGTAGGGTAGCGTAATCGCGGACAAACTTTAGTGGGCCGTAGAGCGACGAATACCGTAGAGCAAATACGCGGGTAAATTTAAGCTTTTTCGCGGCCCAACATTAGTAGGCTAGCGAAGCCGCAGGCGACTTTTGTGGGCTAGCGTAATCGAGGACCTAATTTAGTGGGCTTGAGAAGTCGTGGACTAACTTTAGTAGGCTAGAGTAATAGCGGGACAATGTTATTGAGCTAGCGTAATCGCGAATCAACTTCGGTGGGCTAGCTTTTTCAAGGACCAACTTTAGTAGGCTACCGATGTGGCGGGCAAACTTTAGTTGGCTAGCGTGATCGCGGACCAACTTTTGTTGGCTGCGTAATCGCGGGCGAACTTTAGTAGGCTAGCGAAGTCATGGGCGACTTTAGTGGACTAGATTTTCGTGGACCAACTTTAGTAGGCTAGCGTAATCGCGGGCCAACTTTTGTAGGCTAGCGAAATCGCGGGCAAACTTTTGTAGGCTAGCGATGTCGCGGGCCAACGTCTGTAGGCTAGCGAAGTCGCGGCCAACTTTTGTAGGCTAGCGAAGTCTCGGAAAAACTTGAGTAGGCTAGCGTAATAGTGGGCAAACGTTATTCTGCTAGCGTAATCGCGAACCAACTTTAGTGAATTTGCGGCCAACTTTGGCAGGCCAGCGAAATCGTGCGCCAGTTTTAGTAGACTAGCGAAGTCGCGGGCCAACTTGAATAGGCTAGCGTAATGGCGGGCCAACTTTAGTAGGCTAGCGAAATCGCGGGCCTACTTTTGTAGGCTAGCGAAGTCGTGGGCGACTTCAGTGGGCTAGATTATCGCTTACCAACTTTAGTAAGCTAGCGAAATCGCGGTCCAACTTTAGTAGCCCAGCGAAGTCGCGGGCTAACTTTAGTGGGCTAGCGAAGCCGCGAGCCAACTTTTGTAGGTTAGCGAAGTTGCGGGCCAACTTTAGTGGGCTAGCGAAGTCGCGGGCTAACTTTAGTAGGCTAGCGAAATCTCGGACGATCTTGAGTAGGCTAGTGTCATAGCGGGCGAACTTTTGTAGGCTAGCGAAGTTGCGAGCCAACTTTAGTGGGCTAGCGAAGTTGCGGGCCAACTTTAGTGGGCTAGCGAAGTTGCGGGCCAACTTTAGTGGGCTAGCGAAGTTTCGGGCCAACTTTAGTGGGCTAGCGAAGTTGCGGGCCAACTTTAGTGGGCTAGCGAAGTTGCGGGCAAACTTTAGTGGGCTAGCGAAGTTGCGGGCCAACTTTAGTCGCCTAGCGAAGTTGCGGGCCAACTTTAGTAGCCTAGCGAAGTCACGGGCGAACTTTAGTAGACTGGCGAATTCCAGTGCCAACTTTAGTAGCCTAGTGTATTTGCGGGCCAACTTAAGTAGGCTAGCGAAGTCGTGGGCGACCTCAGTGGGCTAGATTTTCGCTTACCAACTTTAGTAGGCTAGCGAAATCAGGGGCGAACTTTAATAGACTAGCGAAGACGCGGGCGACTTTAGTAGGCTAGCGAATTCGCGGGCAAACTTCAGTAAGCTAGCGAAATCGTGGGGCAACTTTAGCGGGCTTGCGTAATTGCGGACCAACTTTAGTTTGCTAGCTTTTTAGCGGCCCAACTTTAGTAGCCAAGCGACGTCGCCGGCCAACTTTAGTAGCCTAGCGAAGTTGCGACCGAACTTCAGTAGGCTAGCGTAATAGCGGGCCAAATTTTGTGGGCTAGCGTAATAGCGGGGCAACTTTAGTAGGGTAGCGTAATCGCGGACGAAATTTAGTGGGCCGTAGAGCGACGAATACCGTAGAGCAAATACGCGGGTAAATTTAAGCTTTTTCGCGGCCCAACATTAGTAGGCTAGCGTAATAGCGGGACAATGTTATTGGGCTAGCGTAATCGCGAACCAACTTCGGTGGGCTAGCTTTTTCACGGACCAACTTTAGTAGGCTACCGATGTGGCGGGCAAACTTTAGTTGGCTAGCGTGATCGCGGACCAACTTTTGTAGGCTAGCGTGATCGCGGACCATCTTTTGTAGGCTAGCGAAATCGCGGGCAAACTTTTGTAGGCTAGCGATGTCGCGGGCCAACGTCTGTAGGCTAGCGAAGTCGCGGCCAACTTTTGTAGGCTAGCGAAGTCTCGGAAAAACTTGATAAGGCTAGCGTAATAGTGGGCAAACGTTATTCTGCTAGCGTAATCGCGAACCAACTTTAGTGCGCTATCTTTTTCGCGAACCAACTTTAGTGAAGTTGCTTCAAACTTTGGCAGGCCAGCGAAATCGAGGCCAGTTTTAGTAGACTAGCGAAGTCGCGGGCCAACTTGAGTAGGCTAGCGAAATCGCGGGCCAACTTTAGTAGGCTAGCGAAATCGCAGGCCAACTTTAGTAGGCTAGCGAAATCGCAGGCAACTTTAGTAGGCTAGCGAAATCGCGGGCCAACTTTAGTAGGCTAGCGAAATCGCGGGCCAACTTTAGTAGGCTAGCGAAATCGCAGGCCAACTTTAGTAGGCTAGCGAAATCGCAGGCCAACTTTAGTAGGCTAGCGAAGTCGCAGGCCAACTTTAGTAGGCTAGCGAAGTCGCGGGCCAACTTTAGTAGGCTAGCGAAATCGCGGACCAACTTTAGTAGGCTAGCGAAATCGCGGGCGAACTTTAGTAGGCTAGCGAAGTCGCGGGCCAACTTTAGTAGGCTAGCGAATTCGCGGGCCAACTTTAGTAGGCTAGCGAAGTCGCGGGCCAACTTTAGTAGGCTAGCGAAGTCGCGGGCCAACTTTAGTAGGCTAGCGAAATCGCGGGCCAACTTTAGTAGGCTAGCGAAATCGCGGGCCAACTTTAGTAGGCTAGCGAAATCGCAGGCCAACTTTAGTAGGCTAGCGAATCGCAGGCCAACTTTAGTAGGCTAGCGAAGTCGCGGCCAACTTTAGTAGGCTAGCGAATCGTGCGACTTATGGCGATCGCAAACTTTAGTAGGCAGCGAATCGCGGCAACTTTAGTAGGCTAGCGAAGTCGCGGGCGACTTTAGTAGGCTAGCGAAATCGCGGGCAAACTTTAGTAGGCTAGCGAAATCGCGGGCAACTTTAGTAGGCTAGCGAAGTCGCGGGCCAACTTTAGTAGGCTAGCGAATTCGCGGGCCAACTTTAGTAGCTAGCGAAGTCGCGGGCATACTTTAGTAGGCTAGCGAATTGCGGCCAACTTTAGTAGGCTAGCGAAGTCGCGGCCAACTTTAGTAGCCAGCGAAGTCGCGGGCCAACTTCAGTAGGCTAGCGTAATAGCGGGCCAACTTTAGTGGGCTAGCGTAATAGCGGGGCAACTTTAGTAGGGTAAGCGTAATCGCGGACAAATTTAGTGGGCTACCGTAATACCGTATAGCAAATACGCGGGTAAATTTAAGCTTTTTCACGGACCAACTTTAGTAGGCTACCGATGTCGCGGGCGAACTTTAGTGGGCTAGCGAATCGAGGCAATTTAGTGGCTGGAAGTCGGGACAACTTTAGTAGGCTAGCGTAATAGCGGGCCAACGTTATTATGCTAGCGTAATCGCGAACCAACTTTAGTGGGCTAGCTTTTTACGGACCAACTTTAGTAGCTAGCGATGTCGCGGCAAACTTTAGTAGGCTAGCGAGATCGCGGCCAACTTTAGTAGGCTAGCGAATCGCGGGCCAACTTTAGTAGGCTAGCGAAGTCGCGGGCAACTTTAGTGGCTAGATTATCGTGGCCAACTTTAGTAGGCTAGCGAAATCGCAGGCCAACTTTAGTAGGCTAGCGAAGTCGCGGGCCAACTTTAGTAGGCTAGCGAAATCGCGGGCCAACTTTAGTAGGCTAGCGAAGTCGCGGGCCAACTTCAGTAGGCTAGCGAAAGTCGCGGCCAACTTTAGTTGGCTAGCGAACTCGCGGGCAAACTTAGTAGGCTAGCGTAATCGCGGGCCAACTTTAGTAGGCTAGCGTAATCGCGGACCAACTTTAGTGCGCTAGCTTTTCGCGGACCAACTTTAGCGAAGTTGCGGCCAACTTTGGTAGGCCAGCGAAATCGCGGCCAACTTTAGTAGGCTAGCGAAGTCGCGGGCCAACTTTAGTAGGCTAGCGAAATCGCGGGCCAACTTTAGTAGGCTAGCGAAATCGCGGGCCAACTTTAGTAGGCTAGCGAAGTCGCGGGCAACTTTAGTAGGCTAGCGAATCGCGGGCCAACTTTAGTAGGCTAGCGAAATCGCGGGCCAACTTTAGTAGCCTAGCGAAGTCGCGGGCCAACTTTAGTGGGCTAGCGAAGCCGCGGGCCAACTTTAGTAGGCTAGCGAAGTCGCGGGCCAACTTTAGTAGGCTAGCGAAGTCGCGGGCCAACTTTAGTAGGCTAGCGAAATCGCGGGCAACTTTAGTAGGCTAGCGAAGTCGCGGGCCAACTTTAGTAGGCTAGCGAAGTCGCGGGCCAACTTTAGTAGGCTAGCGAAGTCGCGGGCCAACTTTAGTAGGCTAGCGAAGTCGCGGGCCAACTTTAGTAGGCTAGCGAAGTCGCGGGCCAACTTTAGTAGGCTAGCGAAATCGCGGGCCAACTTTAGTAGGCTAGCGAATTCGCGGGCCAACTTTAGTAGGCTAGCGAAGTCGCGGGCCAACTTTAGTAGGCTAGAGAAATCGCGGACCAACTTTAGTAGGCTAGCGAAATCGCGGGCAACTTTAGTAGGCTAGCGAAGATCGCGGGCAACTTTAGTAGGCTAGCGAAGTCGCGGGCCAACTTTAGTAGGCTAGCGAACTCGCGGGCAACTTTAGTAGGCTAGCGAACTCGCGGGCAAACTTTAGTAGGCTAGCGTAATCGCGGGCCAACTTTAGTGGCTAGCTATTCGCGGACAACTTTAGTGCAGATGCGGCAACTTTAGTAGGCTAGCGAAATCGCGGCCAACTTTAGTAGGCTAGCGAAATCGCGGGCCAACTTTAGTAGGCTAGCGAAATCGCGGGCCAACTTTAGTAGGCTAGCGAAATCGCGGGCCAACTTTAGTAGGCTAGCGAAATCGCGGGCCAACTTTAGTAGGCTAGCGAAATCGCGGCCAACTTTAGTAGGCTAGCGAAGTCGCGGGCAAACTTTTGTCCGCTAGCGTAATCGCAGGCCAACTTTAGTAGGCTAGCGAAATCGCGGGCCAACTTTAGTAGGCTAGCGAAATCGCGAGCCAACTTTAGTAGGCTAGCGAAATCGCAGGCCAACTTTAGTAGGCTAGCGAAGTCGCGGGCCAACTTTAGTAGGCTAGCGAAATCGCGGGCCAACTTTAGTAGGCTAGCGAATCGCGGGCCAACTTTAGTAGGCTAGCGAAGTTGCGGGCCAACTTTAGTGGGCTAGCGAAGTTGCGGGCCAACTTTAGTGGGCTAGCGAAGTTGCGGGCCAACTTTAGTAGCCTAGCGAAGTCGCGGGCTAACTTTAGTAGGCTAGCGAAATCGCGGACGATCTTGCGTAGGCTAGTGTAATAGCGGGCGAACTTTAGTAGGCTGGTGAATTCCAGTGCCAACTTTAGTAGCCTAGTGTATTTGCGGGCCAACTTAAGTAGGCTAGCGAAGTCGTGGGCGACCTCAGTGGGCTAGATTTTCGCTTACCAACTTTAGTAGGCTAGCGAAATCAGGGGCGAACTTTAATAGACTATCGAAGACGCGGGCGACTTTAGTAGGCTAGCGAATTCGCGAGCAAACTTCTGTAAGCTAGCGAAATCGTGGGGCAACTTTAGCGGGCATGCGTAATTGCGGACCAACTTTAGTTGGCCAGCTTTTTAGCGGCCCAACTTTAGTAGCCAAGCGAAGTCGCCGGCCAACTTTAGTAGCCTAGCGAAGTTGCGACTGAACTTCAGTAGGCTGGCGTAATAGCGGGCCAACTTTAGTGGGCTAGCGTAATAGCGGAGCAACTTTGGTAGGGTAGCGTAATCGCGGGCTAACTTTTGTAGGCTTGAGAAGTCTCGGGAAAACTTGAGTAGGCTAGCGTAATAGTGGGCCAACGTTATTCTGCTAGCGTAATCGCAAACCATCTTTAGTAGGCTAGCTTTTAGCGGACCAACTTTAGCGAAGTTGCGGCCTACTTTGTTAGACCAGCGAAATAGTGCGCCAATTTTAGTAGGCTAGCGAAGTCGCGGGCCAACTTCAGTAGGCTAGCGTAATAGCGGACACACTTTAGTGGGCTAGCTTTTTCGCGGCAACATTAGTAGGCTAGCGAAATCGCGGAACAACTTTAGTACGCTAGTCGAGGTTAGTACGCTATTCGAGGCTTAGTCGAGGGCTAAATTTAGTAGACTAGCGAAGTCGCGGGCGACTTTAGAAGGCTAGCGAATTCGCGGGCCTATTTTAGTAAGCAAGCGAAATCGAGGCCAACTTTAGTTGGCTAGCGTAATTGCGGACCAACTTTAGTACGCTGGCGAAGTCGTGGGCCAACTTTATTTGGCCGACGATGTCGCTGGCGACTTAAGTAGGTTAGCGAATTCGCGGGCCAACTCTAGTAGGCTAGCGAAATCGCGTACATAATTTAGTAGGTTAGCGAAATCGTGGGGAAATTTTAGTAGGCTAGCGAAGTGGCGGGCCAACTTTAGTAGGCGATAGAAGTCGCGGGCGACTTTAGAATACAAACGAAGTCGCGGGCCAACTTGAGTAGGCTAGCGTAATAGCGAGCCAACTTTAGTGAGCTAGCTTAATCCCGGACCAACTTTAGTGGGCTACCGTAATCGCGGACGAAATTAAGTAGGCTGGCGAATTCGAAGGCCAACTTGAGTGGCTAACGATGTTGGAGGAAAACTTTAGTCGGTTAGCGATGTTGCGGGCCACTTTGGTAGGTCAGCGAAATCATGGGCCAACTTGAGTAAGCTAGCGTAATAGCGGGCCAACTTTATTGGGCTAGCGTAATCGCGGACCAACTCTAGCGGGAAAGCTTTATCGCGGACCTACTTTGGTAGTCTAGCGAAATCGCGGGCCAACTTGAGTAGGCTGGCGTAATAGCGGTCCAACTTTAGTGGGATAGCGGAATCGCTCACCAACTTTAGTGGGCTACTGTAATCTCGGTGAACTTAAGTAGCCTGGCGATTTCGATGGCAACTTGAGTAGGCTAACGACGTCCGTGGCAAACTTTAGTCGGTAAGCGATGTTTCGGGCCAACTTTGACAGGCCAGCGAAATCGTGAGCCAACTTTAGTAGACTAACTTAATAACGGGCACACTTTAGTGGGCTAGCTTTTTCGCGGACCAACTTTACCCAGCCAGCCTTGATACATCGAATTAACGTCGTTATCGACGTTAAAAATCCTTGGATATGTCCACATGTTTGCCCGTCTAGCGCTGAACTTCTAGACGGCGTATCACCCGCGAGGGGCGACCGTGAGAGATAATCTCGCTTAACTACGGCGCAAGAATGAAAAAGGACGACCGCCAGGAAGAGAAAATCCGTTTATAAAATTCAGCTCATAGTGGTTGATTTTACGTTATACATTGTCGAATTGCTTCAATAGGACAGAGAAAACCGACTTATATTCGTCTAATAGAAGTCGTTCCTTGAAGACTTCGCAGAATTTGTCCAATTCTGACCATTTATAAACGTAGTAATTATGCCGCAATTCCAGACATTTAGAGAATGGCCACATACCATATACATACGTCGTGAAGGAATGGAAATTGAATCTGCTGTGATCTTGTGCACTTTTGCCGTTTAAAAGGGAAAACTTTATTTTTCTATAAAATACATTTTACTATTAGTTTGTTAGCTAATGAAAAATAATTTTAAATTCAATATGCAGAAATAACAAGTTTGAAATTAACTTCTGACCGTTTTGATAAAGTTACAAAATATAAATTCATAAAAATTTGAACACAGAGAAAATATATTAAAGAAAAAATATAATCTTGATTTTTTTTTAATTTAACTGATCAGTAACTCACATTAATAGCTTATGTCTCGAATTTACATTTAAAAATATTTAATTTTTTCCCCGTGTACATTTTATGAATTGTTTTAGCTGTATTAAGTACTAGCTGAAGTACCCGTCCTTGACGGGTTAGTACTGAATGTAATTTCCAAAAAGCAAGAACTTTCGTCAGCATTGTAGGAGTACACAGAATGGATGTAGTATGTTGCCAAAGTAAAGAAAGCGAAGTTATAATTTTTATATATTGTTAAAATATTACAGTTTAGAGAGTAACTAAGTAATATCGTTTCATTCGCTTTAGTCGTAATTATGTGATGCGCGAACGAATATTTGCGCATATTGATATAATTTTCGCAAAATCTCAAAATCTAATCAATATTTTTGAAAAATTGGAAGCCTAGAATTTAAGTTTAGTGACATTCTATCATGTCACTCTATTCTGTTCATTCCCTGCAGTCTTAATTTCGTGATGCTGGAACAAAATTTCAACATTTTAAGAAGATTTTCGCAAGATCTCAAACTTTAATCAAAATATTTTAAAAATTCAACGCCTATAAATTAAGATTAGCAACTACCTATCATATCACTAAATTTCGTATCATTTGTATTAGCCGTTATTACGTAATGTTTGAAGAAATATAAACTTATTTTGAGAGAATTTTCACAAAATCTCAATATCTAATAAAAATGTTTAAAAAAATGTTCACCTATAGTTTATCTTGAGCAACCATCTATCATGTGACCCAATTTCATATCATTCGCTTTAGTCGTTATTACGTAATGCGGGAACACAGATTCACTCAGTATTTCATTTCATAATTTTCAAATTTCATATCATTCGCTTCAGTCGTTTTTACGTGATGCTTGAACACAACTTTACGCAATTTGAAACGATTTTCGCAAAATCTGAAAATCTAATCAATTTTTTTTTAAAAATTCGACGCCTATGTTTTAAGTTGAGTGACCACCTATCATGACACCCAATTTCATAGCATTCGCTGCTGTCGTTTTTACGTGATGCTTAAACAAAAAGAGCGTCACGGACAGAATGACAGAAGGACAGAACGATAGAAGGACATAATGACAGACAGACAAACATTTTTTTGAGGGTCGCATCGGATTCCCGGGTGCTTGAAACGGATAGAAATCGCAAAATATTTGAATTCCAAGAAATGTATAGACAAAAGTCAAATTTTATTTATATAGATATTCAATAAAAAAGGGGGGGGCGCTGTTTAATTCAAAGTTTATGAACAATCTAAATATTTTCATATATTGGTTAAAAATGGTAAAAAAGTAACTTAAAAAATTAAATATAAGTAAATTTAGTTAACTAATACAGTTTAAAATGCAATTTTACTAACAGTAAATATAATTTACTTATTTTATATAAAAAAGTTACTTTTTCACGAGTATATGAAAATATTTAGATTCTTTATAACAGTAGATTAAATAATTTTTTCTTGAAAATACCCAATACAGTCAATCTGATTAATAAAATGTACCAGGGAAAAATGGAAACCTTTTAATATGTAAAATAGCGACATATGCTGTTTATGCGAGTTATTTATGAGTTCAATTCAAAATCAAGATTATATTTTTAACTTTAATATATTTTTTGTATATGTTCAAACTTTTATCAATATATATTTTATAACTTTATCTAAACGATTAGAAGTTAATTTAAAACTTGTTATTACTGAACATTGAATTCAAAATTGCTTTTCATTAGCTAAAACCAGTAGTAAAATGTTTTGTATTTAAAAATATAAAGTGTTTCCTTTTTTTAAACGGCATGTGCGCAAGATAAGAACTGCTTGAATTTCTATGCTTTCACGATGTATGTAAATAGTATGTGACTCACACATTCCCTAATTATCTAGAATTGAGGTATAATTAGTACGTTTATGAATTGTCAGGATTTGACGAAATCTTCAAGGAACGACCTATTGTACGAATAAGCCTGCTTTTTTATTACTTTTTCCCTGTAATAAAATGAGAACAAGTTTTCTATCTATAAATTTTAGTCCCACCCCCCCCCCCCCGTCCCACGAGAAAAATCTTGTCTATTTCATTACACAAACAGTTTTTTTTTTATTTATCTCTCTTAATTCTTTTATTTGTTAAATTTTACTACTCCAAACAGGTTTATATTACATACTAGATGCATACATAGTACACAATTTAAAAAGAAAAAAAATTACCTTTTGCATGAAAAGCTTAACCTATTTCAGTCTAAGTTAAGCCATAATGCAATAATGGTTGACTTTTGTTATAGTAAGCACACATTAAGTAAAATCGTGCTTATTATAAGAAAAATATATTTTATATGTTTAAGGTAAGCAGTTGATTTTATGGTAATTGTACATGTATTTTTCACTCTAAAATAAAAAATAACAAGACTTATTAGCGATTAAAAAGAAAATGATTAAAAGAAACAAAGCACATAAGTATTAGTTAAGTAATTATTTAACGCACCTCTGAAATTTTGACGGCCGGAATTAAAATTAGTAGTTACATCGACAAACTTTAAAAACACCGGCCAACACAATTTAAAGAGAGCAAGACAAATTTATTAATACATGTCAAGCTAACGATAAATCGTGTTAGCATTAAACTTGAAAATATTCCAAGAGATTCTTGAAAAATATCCACTTTTATAATTAAAACTATCGAAAATGTACTCTTCTGTGCTGCGCAGCTGAGCTCAGCCAGTGACCACGCGATGAAAATGGAGCTAGATCTGCCCTTGCATAAAAAAACTGCGAAGCGAACCACGACCGAATACACACACAAAAAGAAGAAATGAAAAAGGCATCTGTGACGTGACTTCAGCGTTCTCCAAAATTCTGAGAAATCGGGTGGGGTGGACAGGTCAAAGATCGTGTGAAAGGACACGGTAACGTGTGTCTCCCCTGCACTGTTTATTCTACGTTAAACTGACAATTAACTAAGCTGAAAAAAATTTCTCGGTGCTCCATCTGTTTCTTCTTGGCTGGCTGGGGGGATTCTCAGATCACCAAAGCTATGAGCAAAAAATCGGCGATCTACTGACGTAACATAGACCTCGTGAGGGTGACCAACCTTACAGTCGAAAGTCAACCGCCTTCCTTAACAGCATACAACGGCTCTTTATAACGTCGACAACACAATGTATGTTTGATCTCTTTTAAACGCTATTTTTTCGACCTATTTTCGACATTTATTTTCCACCTATTTTCGACATTTATTTTCGACCTATTTTCGACATTATTTCTCGACCTATTTTCGACATTTCGAGATCGGGAATACGTAATTTATACGTTTGTGCGCTTGCTTGGTTAGTAGGCTAGCGAAATCGCGGGCGTACTTTAGTACGCGGGCCAGTACTAGCGAAGTCGCGGGCCAACGTTGGTAGGCCACCGAAATCGTGGGCAAATTTGAGGTGGCAACCGTAATAGCGGGCCAACTTTGGTAGGCTAGCGAATTCGCGGGCCAACTTTGACAGGCTAGCGAAATCGCGGGCCAACTTTAGTATTCTAGCGAAGTCGCGGGGAAATTTTAGTAGGCTGGAGAAATCGAGGGCCAATTTGAATAGGCTAGCGATGTCGGGGGTAAAATTTGTAATGAAAGGAACTTTCGATTAGATTTTAGAGTTGAGTCGCCCTAAAATTTAGTTTGTTAGCGAAGTCGCGGGTAAATTTTGTAGATTAGCGAAGCTGAGGGCCAACTTTAGTAGACTTGCGAAGTCGCGGACAAACTTTAGTGGGGTAGCTTCTTCGCGAACCAAGTTTAATAGGCTAGAGTAATAGCGGGCCAACTTTAGTGGGCTGGCGAAATCGCGGGCCAACTTTATTAAAGTAGCGAAGTCGCGAGGAAATTTTGTAGGCTGGCGAATTCGAGGGCCAACTTGTCGAGAGCCTAACGATCTCGAGGGCAAACTTTAGTCGGGTAGCGAAGTTCCGGGCCAATTTTTGTAGGCCAGCGAAATCGTGGTCAACTTCAGTAGGCTAGCGAAGTCGCGGGCCAACTTGAGTAGGCTAGCGTAATAGCGCGCTAGCTTAATAACGGAACAACTTTAGTAGGCTTGCGAAGTAGCGGACGACTTCAGTATGGAAGCGTATTCGCGGGCCAATATTTGTAGTCTAGCGATGTCGCAAGCCATGTTTAGTAGGTTAGAGAAATCGCGGGCCAACTTGAGTAGTCTAGCGTAATAGCGGACCAACTTTGGTGGGCTACTGTATTAGCGGGCCAAATTTAGTAGGGTAGAGAAGTTGTTGGCGAACTTGAGTAGGCTAGCGAAGTCACGGGGAAATTTTAGTTGTCTGGCGTAATCGAGGGCACGCTTCAGTAGGCTAACGATGTCGGGGGTAAAATTCGGTAGTAAAAGGAACTCTCGCGCAGATTTTAGTGTCAAGCCTAGTAGCAGTAAAATTTAGTTTGTTAGCGAAGCCGCGGGTAAATTTGTCTAGGTTAGCGAAGACGCGGGCCAACTTTAGTGGGCTAGAGATTTCCCGGGCCCACTTTAGTAGGCTAGCGTTAACGGGCCTACTTTAGTGGGCTAGCGTAATCGCGGACCAACTTCAGTGGGCTAGCTTTTTCGCGGAACAACTTTAGTAGGCTAGCGAAGTCGCGGGCCAACTTTAGTAGGCCCGCGACTTCGTATCGAATAAGCTAGCGATGTCGGGTTGTAAAATTTGGTAATGAAAGGAACTCTCGATTAGATTTTAGAGTTGAGTCGCCGTAAAATTTAGTTTGTTAGCGAAGCCGCGAGTAAATTTTGTAGGTTAGCGAAGTCACGGGCCAACCGTAGAAGTCTAGCGAAGTCCCGGGCGACTTTAGTATGCAAGCGAAGTCGCAGGCCAACTTTAGTAGGCTAGCGAAGTCGCGAGCGAACTTTAGAGGGCGGGAGATATCCCGGGCACCCTAGAGTAGGCTTGCGTAATGGCGGCTCAACGTTACTGGGGTAGCGTAATCGCGCACGAACTTTAGTGGGCTAGCTTTTTTCGCTTAGTACGCTAGCGATGTCGCAAGCCAACTTTAGTGGGCTAGAGATGTCCCGGGGCAATGTGAGTAGGCTAGCGTAATCGCGGACCAACTTTAGTGGGCTAGCGTAATCGCGGGCCAAGTTAATAGGGCTAGCAAAGTCGTTCTCCAACTTTAGTAGGCTAGCGATGTCGCGGCCAAATTTTAGTAGGCTGGCTAAATCAAGGGCCAACTTGAGTATGCTAACGACATCGGGGGGGGGGGGGGGTGTAAAATTTTGTAGTGAAAGGAACTCTCGAGCAGATTTTAGAGTTAAGCTGAGTCACGGTAATATTTAGTTGGTTAGCGAATCCGCGAGTAAATTTTTGTAGGCTAGCGAAATCACGGGCCAATTTTAGTACATTAGCGAAGTCGCGGGGAAATATAGTAGGCTAGCGAAGCCGCGGCAAATTTTTGTAGGTTAGCGAAGTTGCAGTTAAACTTTAGTAGGTTAGCGAATTCGCAGGCCAACTTTGGTAGGCCAGCGATGTCGCGGGCTAACTTTAGTACGCTAGCGAAGTCGCGGGTGACTTTAGTAGGCTAGCGATGTCGCGGCCGACTTTAGTACTCTAGCGATGTCCCGGGCGACTTTAGTATGCAAGCTAAGGCGCGGTCCAACTTATAGTAGGCTAGCGAAGTCGCGGGCCAACTTTAGTTCTGGTTAGTTCTCTCTTTAGTTCAGTTAGAGATGTTCTGGTCCAACTCTAGTAGGCTAGCGTAATAGCGGGCCAACTTTAGTGGTGTAGCGTAATCGTGGACGAACTTTAGTGGGCTAGCTTTTCTTGGACGATATTTAGTAGGCTAGCGAAGTCTCGGGCAAATTTAAGTAGACTAGCGAAATA
Source organism: Cheiracanthium punctorium (assembly GCA_038373885.1). Taxonomy (NCBI): domain Eukaryota; kingdom Metazoa; phylum Arthropoda; class Arachnida; order Araneae; family Cheiracanthiidae; genus Cheiracanthium; species Cheiracanthium punctorium. Next base: position 66,363 of record JAWZYV010015388.1, on the reverse strand, counting down.
TCGGGTAAACTTTAGTAGGCTAGTGAGTCGCGTTCGGACTTCAGTATGCTAGCAAAGTAGCGCGATAACTTTTGTAGGCTTGTGAAGTCGCTGAACAACTTTAGTAGGCTAGCGAAGTCCCGGGCCAGTTTTAGAAGGCTACCGAAGTCCCGGGCAAACTTTAGAAGGCTACCGAAGTCGCGGGCTAACTTTAGCCGGGCTAACAAATTCTCCGGCTCTTTTTATTAGCAATACGGGAAGAAAAAAAGGAAGGAACTAGATACCAAATCGACGATCCAGTAGGAATTCTTGGAACACAATTCTATGCAGGTCGTAAATTAGGCCTAAAATTGTCCTGACCCTATAACGTAGTACAGTCCGTACCTAAATATAGATATAATGTACAAAGATTTGAAACCACGAAGGTCATAACTTCGCGCACTCTGCAGCGGGCCACATGAAGAAAGGTCAATGTGAATTGCGAACAGTATCTACTTTCAACAATTACTCATTACCGACTGTGACTCTTATTTTGTTTATTATTATTCTAGTTTTTCTATTTTTTAAAGAAAAAAATATGTATTCGAAATCCGATGTTCCAGAGATGTGATGACGTGAATATCAGAAACGGCGAACGATAACCCTACAGAGATATGATACACATCTTTTGCAACGACTATAACGTGAGGACTCATCGACGACGACGATTTTAATTTTTTTAAACATCTCTCAAATATTGCCTTTGCTGTTTTTTTAATCTCCTTTGAGTCGCATGGCCACAATGAAAACGACGATTACTTACGACGACCATGACGCTACCAACGACGATGTCTCCACGCAGTGACGAGGGCGTCACTCCTCGAGGAAGGCCGAGATGTCAGGAACAAATTACTGTAAAAATCAACTCTACGGGAGAAAGAGTGACATCGGGAGTGCGATTCGGAAATCGGCAGCCAAAAAAAAAAAAAAAAAAAAAAATGGCTCTTCCCGATTTCAGATGACGTAGAAGAGGATGTTAGTTTTTTTTTGCTTGTTTGTTTAAAAAAAGAGACTTGCCCGACTTACCTATATATATATTGTTCTAAATATTCATTTCTTTAAATATGGCCAGGTGTTCGCGAACGCGGGCCGGCACTGCATACATACCGGCAACCAAGAAAAAGGCCACATGCAAATATCTCGTTGAGAAAAGTGGTGGTATGCAAATCTACAAAAGGATGGCTCACTATAAAAGCGAGTCGTTCCCCGCACTTCTCTCCTTTTCACGGGCAGCCCTGAGATGACGGTTGGCTTCGTGTCCCCGTTCCGCCTTCAGATGTACTTCAGGACGAACTTGACTGTCGTGGCCCCGCTCCATCGTCTCCCGTTCCTGCCTTCAGAAGTTGGTGTGTAATTCCGTCCCTGGTGAATGACTAGCGGTTCCGTCCTAATCAGCTATACTCCAGCGTGTACGCAGTTGACTTCAAGCATCCACCGTTAAACAGTGCGCTGCTGGATCATCTTCGAAAAAGTGAACGCCTCCCCAGCAAAAATCTATTGGATAAGAACTTTTTCAAGATTGTGGTGTTACGTTTCGTTATACTAACAAGAATAAGTAATAAAGCTTTGTTCTGTTTAGTATGTCTTGAGCTCAATATTTGGTGTGCAGGAAATCCTGCGCTATCCTTAGACACCAAACTTCCATTTCTGCCAGTCCACCTTAACACACATAATAAATAACATAATAAAATCCTGTGTTATGACTGAAAAAAACTTTCCAAATATCTGGTGGGGCTAGGCCCTTTTGTCCACTAATGACCACTGCCACCTATGCTATGAAAACACATATTAGTCTTAATGATTCATTGTCAAAACTCAAGAAATAAAAATGTTGCACTTAAAGTCTGGAAGCATTGTTTCGAAACACAGAAGATTCTCGATTAACTGGGATAGTCGGGAAATGGCTCATCCCGAATGACTCAATTTATTCCAATTTCGCAAGGATTTTTTGGAAAAATTACAGGAACTTAAATTTTTATACAATAGAACATGAATAATTTAATTAATACAAAGGAAAGTCAATGAATATAAATTCTGTTATTTAGATTTACAATCATCACATTCGGTGAGAAAAAAAAACCTGATTATTTTTTTGAGAATGAAAGGATAGAAATGCGTTTCTTTTTTTAGCTGCTCTCTGACCAATTTTATTTGCAAAACTGTCAGCATAGTTTTTTTTTTTTCAGCAGAATTTCATCTTCGTGCTCCAAATAATTAAGTAATGTGTTATGCAGTAGCGATGTTTGGAGGTAGCAAAGCGTTGTTTGGTAGCAAAGTTTGGGGGGCTCAGTATGTTTAGATTGATTCTGGAAAAAGAAAATGTACCATACTTTGCTGATTTTTGGTAATTTTCTACACTCCTCCAAGGTTATGGGGAGGGCTTGAGCTCCCGAACCCCCCCTTTCCTACGCCACTGGTGTTATGTACTGATGCGTAACCATGATTCAATTTTTCGATGAGTTACTCGATTTTCTTCCTCACTTAGACCACCATTCCAGAGTGGATAAGACACTGAACATGGTGGTGCTCAGTGTCTCTCCATGATTTTACAAGTTTTCCTTTGTCACTTCAGCCTACCATAGCCGGTTGACTAAGACGCTGAATATGAACATGGCTGAAGTGAGAATGTCCTGTATTATGGCCTACTGCATAACAGTCGATTTAAGATCTGGTATTTTGGGCAGTTTTCTCCAGATATAGAGCAAATACGAATTGGAATCTTCTGAAAAGTCCTCTGCACAAACACGTACATGCCCAGTCAGTTCATCTCTTTAACCCTTTAAAGCGCAGTGTTCCCGCTCTGGGCACACCAAAATCTAACGTTTTGATTGTTGCCAGTCACGTTGCATTATGGGAGCGCCTATGAGGCAGACCAACGCCTGCATTATGGGAGCGCCTATGAGGCAGACCAACGCCTCCGCCAATGATTGATCTTCTAATTTTTAACCAACTCCAAATGAGAGAACTAGAATTAGGGTTAGTATCCCCGGAAGATTGGTTGGAACATGATGGACAATGAAACGACGACAGGTTTAATGTGAACCAGCTCCCTTCATAGTACATGACTCCACAGTAGTCCAGCCGAAAGTGTGGTTGTCACCCTCCCAATCACTGGCCAAGCTGGTGCAGTTTCACTTTCCGTGTTCTTATGGGAATAGAGATTAGCGACTGTGCTACTGAGGGACAAAAAATGAAAAATAAAATATTGCATTAAGGTTAACTTTGCACAGTTTTTCAGGTTACACTTAGCAAATTTTGGCTTAAAGGCTGGAATTTATTTTCCTTGACTTTTGCCTATCACAAATTCATCGTAAAACACAATATAGGTAAACAAAATAAATAAATAAGTAAAGCCAAAGCTGTATTTTGCTTTCTTAGTCAAAACACTTTAATGTATGTACAACTATCTTCATCAAACTTTCTCAACAATGAAAAGTCAAATTAAATTTAGTAAAACCGAAGGAAGGTGTGTGGTGATTTCTGCATGAATGTACTTAAACATAAGAATCGAAGCTTAAAGCAGTTTTAATGTCCATGCGTTTTTTAAGCATATTTCCCATGGATAATATGCTAGTCCAGTTAACTTTTTTTTATAAATAACGCACTTGAATTAAAATATACAAGCTAATAAATTAAATAAATTACTTCATTTAACCATGTTTCAAAAGTGCACTGATTTTGTTTTAAAAAATACTTTAGGGGATTTTGTTTATTTGTCACTATTAATTTAATAATATTCCCAACTACGTAATACCGCTTTATTAATTCTAAGCACATACAATTTCTGAAATCTAATTAACTTTCTTTTTACGTATAAAGTAAAGGTTCCTGAATAGCTTTATAAGGCGTTAAACATAAAAGGTAAATTAAGTGTGATGAGCTGAATTTCAAAACACTTTTGAGGACAAATATTTAATTTTTACTTAACAAGTAATGAATGCAAACAAGAAATAGAGAGGTACTTTTAATAAAACATATTATAACGCTCGACGTGTTATAGTTTGCGTTTGTAATACATTACCTTTGAAAGGGACAAAAACTACTAAATCTTTAATATTAATTTTTTTTTAGAAAGTTGGACTTATATCGAAATGTTATCAAAGTGTTACCATAAAGAAAAATATTTGGAAAATTCAGGTATTCTGTTGAAGATAAATTTTTCATCAACAAAATATACTCATAAGAATATCGTAGTTAATTTCTAGAACTATTGCTATTATATTCGCTCAAACGTTGGATAAAGCAATACATCTATAACGTATTTCATTTTCAGAAATTCAAGTGCATTAGTACGGAGCACAGATAATTAAATTTATATTTTGAAGTTGCTATTACGCCAAAAGCTAACAACCTACATTAGTGCATACTCTAGTCCGGCGTTTCCCAACCGGAGTTGAGCGCCCCTTGGGGGGCATAAATATTTGGAAGGGAGGGGGCTTGAGAAGACAGCCAGAGAGCACCTGGTAATGTATGCTCAAAAAACCATCTTGCATATTCTTATTTTGACTCAAAAACATCGATTTTCAATTCAAAGTTTATTCAAACTTGACTGACAACGTTATTTTGAAGAAAAGGCAATTTAATGCCCATTTCTGAAGAATAAAAAACTGCATGTTTGATGAGGAATGTAAAGGAGGGGGCGTCATTCCTAGTAATCCTGTGTTGGGGGGGGGCAGGGGCATAGCCAGAAATTTTTCATGGGAGAGGGTTACGACTACTGCAACTCACATATATGCGTACATGTGTGTGATAAGGGAGTGAAGAATATACATTTTGTATGGCAAAAAAATCCCTCATGGGGAGCGGGTTATGACCCCCTAACCTCCCCCCCCCTGGCTACGCCCCTGGGGGTGGGGTGTATAAGGGCGGACCCACTGCTCAAGAGGATTGGCTACACCCTCATTTTTCCGTAATAAAAAGAAAAACTTGTGGTTTTGTATGAAATATGCATTTAAAATAAATATAAGACGATTATGGAAGTAATTTTTAGTTTTTGAAAATGTATGGCAATGTTACTTTTTGAGCAAACAAGCAATAATTCACAGCGTGTACATCTGGTTTATGCTGAACGCATTTTTTCCCTAAATTTTGACTATTTCTAATTTTGACTGCAACAATGCAAATATATAGAAAACGAATAAAAAGTAGTAGTATTAAGACTCATTAAAGTAATTATGCTAAATTACTTTGTTTTAAGAGAGCTATGCGGTGGACTTTCCAATTTTCCGGATTTGAACTTATTTCATAAATTTATCGAAACTACATGCTGAAGTTCTTTTTTAAAAAGTTTTTTAAACACAACCATAATTTCAAGAAACACCTCTTAAAATTTGAAGGGTTTTTTTAAACTTTTAAAATTTTCTGTTTCTGAACTCTATTGGGCTGCCTGTCTCAGGCTAATGGCAGTCATGCCAAGGTCTGGCGTAGGTTAAAAAATAAATAAATAAATAAAATAAAAAAATAAATATTCTTCTTGGGATAAGTAAGGTTAAATGTAGTTACAATATTTTTTTCTAGCCCATTTTGAAAATGCATGCCTTTTAAGATTAAAAAACATAATTACTAAAATTATTAGTATTCAAATTTACGAATTAAAAATTTTCCAATCGTCAAAATTATGTAAAATATTGAGATTTTAGTTTGAATTCTACAGGAACCGGGGCAGTAGCTGTTCTTAAACACGAATAAGGAACATATAGCTTTACTATTTATGGCTCAGAGATGAAATTTCATTACTCGTAGACAGATAGAAATACGATAATACTAATCCAGAACTTATAAGCACAAAAGATACGAAATACAGACTTCAGAGATTAAGAAGAAACGTTATTATTGTTATTTCAAATTCTAGAATTTACAGTTAGTCAATAACATAACGTAAGATTGTTAAGTTCATTTCCTACAAGAAATAATGTGTTTATTTTCTTAAAGGAAATTCTCAAAGTTTTACGTACAAAAGTATCTTCTACTGGAATATGGGCTTCGTTTTCAAGATATAGAAAAACATAAAGTTCGATTTTATATTTTGGTCATAAGTATAGCTGAAATTTATGGCATTGAAACGTGATAGTTTGGAATTTTTCAAGATTTCGATTTCTTTTTGCTTAAACAATATTTAACTTTCCGCTTTTCTAATTTTCAATTACATCAAGTATAAAGTGACTACCTTTCTTAGTTCGAACATGGGATACTCGCGTAATGCGGGGAGGGTAAAAATAGGACCGAATCATGAGGCAATCTACTACTGACGTACGCATGAGCACAGTAAGAATTGATTACGACCCAAGTTGCCATTTTACAGGCAAATTTCGTTTAGCTCTTTCAGAATACATCGATGATCGTCCTATATACGGGTCCGTTTTTATCATCCTTCGAAAAGCGGCCATCATTATGAACCTGAGTGGGGTCGAAAAACTTCATTATGGCTCTCCAAACGCCGATTTTCTTTTCGGACTCTGTCTGTGGAAGGTTTACTAGAGTATCCTAATATTATAATGAAAGTGCCATCCAGCGATAATAGCGAAAAGTGCTCGACTTTAGCAGAGTTCATTATCTGTGAAGAGCAAAGTTCTCCAGATTAGGCAGAGAGCCCTGGCGTAGTTTATCATACACACAATGCAGACACAGACTATCAAGAGCAAGTCACAATCACTCAAATTGAACATCATTGCACCACAAGTCAAATGGCGCATTGTACTCTCACGCCCATGGACGAAGTTTTGAACCCTATCCTGATAAAATGCCGAACAGAGTTAAAAACATAATTTCAAAACATAATGTTAGTTCTTGCATTTACCAAAAAATGGAAGCACTAAAATTAAGCCGTTCATTCCTTATAATTACCCAAAATGCATTAAAAGCAGTTCCTAATTACAAAACTTACAATTCGTAGGCCGGCACCATAGCTCCTAGCAGACTTCGCATCCAGCACATAACAACTTCACTCGTGACGTCACTTCTACCTGACGTCTACAGTTCACCATCCACTTTTTTATTCGTTCCATATCTCTAGGAAATCTAAACATTCGTTTTCCACTTCCGGAACGATTAAAATAATTCATAGCTGTACAGCCCCCCCCCATAATCAATTTTATTAAAATTTATAATATATAAACATCCGTTAGAAGTAAAAAAAAAAGTATTGGTAATACACGTAGCATATATCCCTTTTTAGGATCCTAGTCACGCCAGCTGTACCTCCTCCCCCCCGTTTTTTTGTATGCTCTACTTCCCTTCCCTTACTAATGGTCAATAATCTCTCAAATCAAATTCATAAATCACTTACGACTACAGAGACTTACTCCGTTTGATCCTTTGAGACGCAACCCTTTCCCAATGCTGAAAAAAAGGGCAGCCGTTGCCATCGCTCGACTTAACGACCAGCAAGAGGGCGGACGATCGAAACTTTCATCGCGTGCCACAGACGTTCATCGCGTGACGACAGCTGGCTGTGCGAAAAAAGGGTCTCTAGATCTGTGGCACGTGATGAACGTTTCGATCGTCCAGCATCTTGCTGGTCGTTAAGTTGAGCGACGGCAACGGCTGCCCTTTTTTCAGCATGGGGCCATCTATCCAGCTGTTCTCGCGTGAACATTCGTGAACATTTTTTTACTGGAAATGACGTGCTAAAAAGTAAAGCATTCTCGTGGAGCTGTGTCACCTGCAACCATTTTTATAGAAATCAGATCTACTCTTCATTTGACTGGCAACAATCAAAACGTCAGAGTTGGGTGTTCCCAGAGCGGGAACACTGCGCGTTAAAGGGTTAACGATATGCTGCTACACTTCTTTCACAGTCAAACGCTCTTTCCCCATGAGCCCGATTTCATGATTTCACCCGTAGGTAGCGTCAACAGTTCCACTCTATATATGGTGACTTTTGATGGTTTTGGAGGTTGGCTAACTTTTTGATACTTAACGAGAGTGAATGCAACTTCTAAGTATTCATTTTTCAACATTGGATATTAAGAAAGAATTTGGTCATAAATTTTAATTAGGTGTCGATTCATTTCCTTAGGAAGTTTTAAATGTATGAAACTGCAGAACTTTACGAACTTTAAAAAGAATGCAAATTAAAGTTTAATTTTAAATATTACACAGGAATAGTAAAATGTAAAAGATAGATTGTATTGGTTAAAGTAAATGAACCACTTCTAAACGTAATTTTATTAAAGGAATATGTTTCTTTCTATTGCTCCTAATTTGCAGGATTAAGAGATCTTTCAAACTGTGTGGTCATATATTTATAATTCAATACTTATATATTGAATACAATATTTTATAATTAAACAAAATTTTCTTTAAAAAAGTTAAATAATGACATTTCTTATAATGCCCAGACCTTAAAATGCTTTATATTAAACGTCAGGTATTTTTATGTATACATAAATTATCTGAACAATGCATTATATAAAGTGTAAATAAAGTTTAAACATTTTGCTCAGATGGAAAAAAAAATAATTTAATTGTCCGAGAAAGAAAAATTACGCAGTTTAATTCAACTTTTGATTATTGATTCTGAATCTTTATTGCTACATTTTTACATACTTTCAGGATAATCACTAAAATAAATAAATAAATATTCAATGGACTAGTTAAAGGGTTAATGTCAATACTCTGTATTGACACTAACCTTTTAACTATAGTATTTATCCTTGGAGCTACACTATTTTTTCCCTTCAAAGAACATAACACAATAAACTTTTACATACAATTCCTGATGGCAGAAAATGCTATTTAAAAATAATGGAAGACATTCTGATGAGTTAAAGCGTGAAGTAACTTATTTCAACTGAAGTGAGTGCAACTACTTTTTTTTCTTATAACCTTTTTCTTTCATACCTTCATACCGTTCTTAAATAAAGTTAATCCGGAAAGTTTCGTTTAGGAAAAATGTTTTATGAACAAAGCTGACGCAATTTTCTGGCCCTTAAATCTCTATAATTTGTTTAAAAGGACAGAAACTGCAAAGTTTTCTTTCGAGAAAACTTTTTTTTTCTTTGTATGGTGGCGTGCGTCCCTCGACAGTCTACTTGTTCAGATGAATTATTTAACCAATGAAGTGCATTTGATATAGTTTGGAAAGAAACTCCTCTTAATTTTTCAGGACACTTTCGACTTTTTGGATAGTTGCTATCTTTCGTTTGTTCAGGTCGTCGCAGTTTATCTTTTTATGAACCCTTTGAGGCGCAACCCTTTCCCAATGCTGAAAAAAGAGCAGCCGTTGCCATCGCTCGACTTAACGACCAGCAAGTGACGCTTTTGACGCAGCTGGCTGTGCGGCACAGCCAGCTGCGTCTAAAAAGGGGTCTCTAGATCTGTGGCACGCGATGAACGTTTCGATCGTCCGCCCTCTTGCTGGTAGTTAAGTCGAGCGATGGTTGCAACGGCTGCTCTTTTTTCAGCATGGGGCGATCTATCCAGCTGTTCTCGCATTCTTCCATTTTTCAGCAGATGTCAGTGCTGTTCAAAAGAATCGTGACCATTTTTATTACGGGAAATGACGTGTTAAAAAGTAATGGCTTCTCGTGTAGCTCTGTCACCCGCCCCTATTTTCATAGAAATCCAATCTGTAATTCGTGATTGGCAACAGTCTAAACGTCAGAGTTTGGTGTTCCCAGAGCGGGAACACTGTGCGTTAAAGGGTTAAACCTTCAAAGCAGATTTGTATAGGTTTTACTAAACTAGTGAGTGCATCGTGTTAGTTTTATTTATTAAGTTTACAGGAAAGTAATGCATTTTTCTTGCATTAATTTCAAAGAAAAAAAAATTTGCTCTTGGGAAAAATTTCTGGGTATTAGCTGAGCGGTGCTACTATGTCCTACATATCGGATGACGACAGGTGGCATGAAACGGCTTCTATTTTAAAAGAGCCCCAGTGGGAAGAAGATAATTCTAAATCCTCCTAATTCTAAATCCATCCAACACAGATGAGAGACCGGCACCTAGATTTGCTCCCCTCAAAGGTATTGTTCCAGCGTGGAGTATATCGGAGCCCCGAAATATTTCCATAACCCCAGCTCCCAGGTGGAAAGCCTGCTACCTTCTCAAGGGCAGATCAAGGTTGGCGCTGCTTCACTTTTTTCTTATGGGGACCGAGCTTAGCCGACCGGCCTAGTGATAGACAGTAACTTTTTAGCCCGTGTTTAATCACAAGCGAAACGCGAATAAATATTGGATTCTTATTTCTTACATTTTAAAGCGGTGATTTCACGGATAACAGTTATTCTTCTTTAAATCAAGATGCGTAAAAAGGGCGAGAAAGTGGTCCATGTTCCTTGATGTGGGAATTGCAAAATGTCCTGGAATCAGTTTTCGGAATTCACGATTGTTACATTTTACAGCAAGAATTCGATGGATCTCTGTATTTTTTTTTTTTTTTTGAGACAACGAAAGATGTGCGGAATGAACAGCCCCCCCCATACCCTTTATGGATTAAGAATTTCTGAAAATCCTTTCGTACCGGGAAACTTAGCATAAATACGGGTTAGGACCCCTTAGAAAGACCCCCCACGGTGTGCACCCCCCCCCACACACACACAGCCTAGAGCAAAAGAGGTTTATTTTATAACACTGTGTTGTGAAATCTGTAAAAAATATAGTTATCAATAAGTATAAGGTGTCTCCAATGGAACTATCACTCTAGAGGATTAGAACCATCCTTTACTTCCAGTTGTGTTGCAAAAAGTCAGCTACATAATATCAACGAATTACGAGTACAGCTTTAAGTACTATTGTTGTATCATGTGACACTGTGCAGGTTTGGTACCGAAAGTTCAAAAACAGTTATCTAAGGAGTTAGAAGTTAGTTTTTCAGGCAGATAGGGCGGAAAACTTTCGTTACAACCTGATATTTTTTCCCTGCCATAATAATACAGTCCATCCCCCCCCCCTCTTTCTATAATATGGTAGATGTGCAGAGTGTTATATGAATCCGTGTTGTAGCCACAAATACATGAACACCATCAGCAAGGCTAACGGGTTAATACAGGAGCATCTGCCTTAATCTTTCACCGTGTTGTACAAGTTTTTTTTAAACGTTGCCATAGGTAAGCTGGTAATAGATAGCAACATTTACGCCGTGTTATATGAACCCGTGTTATAGGGGGTCTACTGTATGTTATTAATACTTATATCCAAGGTTCATAAAAAAGAAAACATTTATTTTAATCTCGCTGAATAGGTAAGACTGGTTCATCTACAATAAACATTTTTTGAATTTATATAAGAATATTCTGTGGTTAGTATAAACTTGATATCTAGTTAGACTATTTTCTCTCCATTACATAATATCTTCTAAACTAGCAGAGAGGTAGAATTACTCAAGCAGTTAAATATACGGTAAATCAGAGAACTTCTGAATTAATTTAGGTCAACAGCAAAGATTATAATTTCATCATTAAGTACAGCATTTTACAATTATTTTGATAAGGGTATTACAAACCGTAATTAACCTAGAAAAGCCTTAAAATTTCAGCAACCGATAAAATATCTCGCCCCACTTGCAGATAGCTCATTAAAAATATTCAGTTTAAAACTACCTTTTAAATATTGTAGAGATTAGACCAAAACACCTATACATTTATAGAACACTGTTTTTCAACAAAGTTATTTAATAGCATTCTTTACCCTCCAGAGAATAGGGGAATAATTAGTAAAAAAACTCACATTTTTTATTTAAAATATAGAGAATCATTAAATCATTAGCATGTATAAACATTAAAAAAACATGCAAGATATTTCTAAATTAAACACGTTTAATACCAGAATGAGGAAATAAGCTAAATTAAAAATTAATGAGGAAACTTCAGCATTTTATTTTGAAAGTAATTATATCTAAAACGAAATTATGCTGATTTTTCACTGAACATAATTAAAAAGCAACAAAATAGCCTTGTATTTATTCTTAAAAATTATAGAATTTCTTGTGGATAGGAAAATTTCATTACCTAATTCATTTTTTAATTGCTACTTTCAGAAGTTTTTCTAATTTACCTTTTTGAAACCCTCATTTAATTACAGAAGTGGGCTTTTAAGTTATTCTACGTGATTAGTATATGTTCTCAGGGCGGATAATTAACTTATTTTTACAATAAAGTGCATTGAAAAATAATTTATTGGTAAATAGTAAGTTGCCTGAGAAAAGATTCTAAGTACGTATGTTTCCCCCCCCTCTTTTGTACGATTTTAATTTTAAATTATTCACTGAAATGTGGAATTAGAACGAATTTGAATCCATATTCTGTATTTTTTCACGATTTCGAACTCAAGGAAATTATGTATTGTAGGATATTACAAGTTTAAAATGCATTCGTAAATGAAATGTAATTAATCACTGTTCATGCAATTTTAACATATGAACACATAAATATTTAGCAATACAAATATACAGTGTTATTCAAGCGTACAGGATTCGAAGTAATTTTAACATTATTAAAAGCTGTGAGAAGTTTACTGGATGATAGGCGAAACAATCATCAGTATCAATTATTTAAATTCGCAAAATGAAGATTTTTCAAAAATCCTTTAAAAAAAATATCTGAAAATTTTGATCTCTAAATGTGGAACATCTCCGAAAAAGCGGCGAAAAATAGTTTAAAATGTTTCGAAACGAATTAAAATAATACAAAATTGTAGAGAACTTAACACTTTTGTCACGTACAGATTCAACCCATACTTTAACACCAGTGTCTTCAATGTAACTTCTATCACAAAAAAAGCAAATTGCATCGATTGAATCTAGTTTAATCTTATCATAAATATCAAGGTTGATACCATATCCCTGTCCACAAACAGGCGGTCGCAGTTCTCCCTTAAATGGGGGACGAAATGTTAGAAGTACAGGGGACCCTATATTTACACCACTCACGCCTAAGAATGATGTTCACTATCGCATGTAACCTAAGACTGTTTTTGACAAAAGCCGCTTTTTCAAAATAGCTTAGAATACCGCTTTCTGGATATCACTGTAAAATTATTTCAAATTAAACATAAGTACCTGAAAAACAAACTATTTTATATACCTGTGGAAAGTTTGCAGTCCAGAACAATCACCCATTGTACTGTCACCTATTTCACTGTAAATTACGCAAAATCTTATTGTGTGTTAAATTGAAGATACCTTTCTGGGATAGGAAATTTTAAAACATCCAATTGCTGGAAAATGCACATCCATTCCCGCATATTGTAATAGTCTAAACAGCAAATGCGAACTATTCAACCACCATTATTTAACGAACACAGGGATGGGAATTTTTAAAAATAGAAATAACATACACGTCCGAAAAAAATCAAAATTACTCTACAAATACACATGAACAGAAAATTATCATTCTAACATTCCCAATACTCACTCCATTCTTCGAAAAGTTTTACGAAAATTTCCCAAAGTATGGAATCATGAAAACGCAAATTGTCTCTCACCGACAATAACTCAGTTAATTGCTTTAAAGATTGCCTTATGTGTAAACGCGCGAAAAATATTTGAGTTCTACAAACACGCCATCGCAGAGTTGACACTACACCTTGAGCGTAAAGAACAGAGTAAATTTCGTTAAATTTAAAATTTGAGATAATACGCGTTAAGGAAATCTCGCAAGAAACTTTACTGAATTTTGTTGTTTAACTTACGTATCAGAGTTATCCGCAGCACTTCCCCAAGGCTTCTGTGCTCCTCCTTACAAGTAAGTTTGTGTTAAAATTAATATGCTTTCAAGATACATTAGAGGGATGTCTAAGTGTTTTGGAAAACTAAAATTTGTACATAATATACGTGTTTCAGACACGTTATTGTGTTACATCAGTGACACGCGAAGAGAATGGTCATTGCTTATGAAACAAATTTTCTTGTACAGCGAATGCAGTGCATTCATTGGAAAAATGGATGTTTTTAGAAGACTTTCGGGTTTGTTCTTCGCTTTTTAAGTTCTCAGTCAGGTGGTGCTTTCGTGTGCGCGTGTTCATATGTCCAGTTTGTCCACAAAACAGTGACCGAGGATTTTATTCCTTAACCCTTTAAGGAATAAAATCCTCCCGCTCTGGGAACATCCAACTCTGACGTTTTGACTGTTGCCAGTCACGAAGAATAGATTTGAATTCTATAAGAATAGTTGCGGGTGACAGAGCTCCACGAGAATCCTTTACTTTTTTGCACGTCATTTCCCGTAACAAAATGGTCCCGATTATTTTTAAAGGCAATGACATCTTCTGGAAAACGGAAGAATGCGAGAGCAGCTATATAGATTGCCCAATGCTGAAAAAAGGCACAGCCAGCTGCGTCGAAAAAAGGTCTCTAGATCAGTGGCACGCGATGAACGTTTCGATCGTCCGCCCTCTTGCTGGTAGTTAAGTCGAGCGATGGCAACGGCTGCCCTTTTTTCAGCATTGGGAAAGGGTTGCGCCTCAAAAGATTAAACTATTCAGGAGATTAAATCTAAATAAATACAAAATCCAAGCTTTACGGCCCCGTACAAAAGCTATCCACAGTCAGTAAAATGTGACTCATACTTTAATTAGGTTATGTATAAAATTAAAGCCTTTTATGATAAAAAGGCCTAGAGATGTGTTCAAACAAACTTGGTCTCGTCAATTATTTAATCAAATTTTAACCGAGGATTGGGACCATGAATCTAGCAATCTTGGGCAAAATGCCATTTTTCGATGTAATCTGCCTCTTAAAGACCAAAGGCTTGAAATTAAAAGAAAACAATGGCTCCTTTAATTATGGCATATACGTTTCAACGGAACTTTCATTAACTCAGTACTCATATCTCTCTTATTTTCACTGTTCTAAGGATTACTAATAGTTCCAGTAATCAGTTCGTGAATTCAAGGATCTGTTATAAAAATACAGTTAGCGTTTATGCGGATAGATAACTTCTTCATACAACTTCAACCCGAATAGATTCTTCATACCCTGGATTCACATTCCCAGATATTAGAACGAATGCCTTACTAATAAGTTAGCGTAAAAATTAATCTAATATTATGTAAATTCTATCTAAATGTTGTTTGGATGCATGTCTTAGTGTCGAGCAGTAAAGAGCGAAGTACAAACCCGAAAGCTCCAATGACCTTTAAATTCGACCCAAAAACCAAGACAGAAGGAAGTACAACGAAGACATAACGAAGCATAAAGTAAAAATGTTTTTATTTAAAGCTACACTATTGAATACTAATATGCTTTTAGCTACACTATTTCAAAAATCTAACTACTATGGTGGTACAGGCTATATACAGGGTAGTGCAGGGCTTCAGTGTTTTGATGCAATTGGCTTGCTTCTCTCCAGACATCAGCAGTGAAGAAGTCTTTGTAGAGTTATACAGTCAAAGTTAATGTGCGGTATAAAAAAGTCAAATGGAAGGCAACAAGTTAGTGATAACTAGTCAAAATCGGTAAGAAAAAGTCACAATCGGGAGAAGAAAGTCACAGTCGGTTAAAACAAAGTCACATTCGGCAAAAGAAGAGTCATGTCCGGTGAAAAGTCAAATGGATCGTTCTTACAAATCCAAGAAATCAAAGTGCTCCAGTGTTATTTCCATGGCCATATTACTCCAGTTTCTTACGGCCACGGCATAAGGCAGCTCCAAAAATTCTGTAACATATGGCGCTAGAACTACCGCATCCGAGAACAGTTGTTTATTCGCTGCGTACATCTCCGGCCACCACATGTGCCGAAAAGTTTGGATCCTAAGACGGAACCAGTACTTTGCAAACTTAGTTTCGTAAAAGGGGTTTCCGTCTTTGGCCTTCATTTCATCCAAAATATTTTTCGCCAGTTCCATGCAGGCATGCATGCGACTGAAAAAAAAGAAAGAAAGTTAGTTAGACTTTAAAATGAACCGAAAAGCAGAAATATGTCAGAATGTGTTGTAAGCGTCTTGCGTATGATCTTATCAGGTTTTTTTTAAATAAACGAAATTTTTCGAGTTACACCTTCTTATCTTACTGGAGAAAATTCAAATGACTTTAGTCTGTAATTGTCTCATCGAGGCCATCAGTGTGTATGAGTGTATGAGAATTCATAAATACAGTGTCGTAGCGGTAGCTCATTGCACTGACCTGGAGTTTTATCCCTGTCTAGGTAAGGTTTGCTCAGTATTTCATCCCTCGAGTGGGTCTATAAAATGAAGACGAAGTTTACTTCGCGATATAAACACTGGACGCGTCGAGTTCTTCTGACTATGGGGCGAAGCCTATGCTCCACCATCCCAAGGCAAACTGTCAAAAACAGCATGGCTGGGCATTGCAAGTCTTGAACCTTTAAATGATTTTTTTTTGTCGACTGACAGTGAGCTTATGATGCACAGGGTGATTCTTAATTTATCACCAATATTTAGTAGGGAGGTAGGGAAATAGGAAAAGAAGACAATTTCACATGGGGAAGCATGGGCGCAAACGATCGCATCATGATGTAGGACGCGCTTTATGTCAACAACTTCCGTTCACGCGCTGTAAGATAGCTCTGTTAAAATAAAAATCAGTAGCAACAGGGGTTCCGCACGTCACGTTTTTCATGAACCCCATACAAAGAAGTCTAATCGACTTCTTCAACATTTCAGAAAAAAGATGCGAGTGGATACCTTGCAAGAAAATTTGGAGCACAATGGATGGGTCACAGTCGACCGGTTTGTTGGCCACCACAGTCACAGGATTTATCTCCAATCGACTTCCTTGTATAGGGTTGATGAAAAACATGGCGTACGGAACCCCTGTTGCTGGTGAAGTTTATTTTAACGGAGCTATCGTACAGCGCGTGAATGGGAGTTGTTGACATCATGATGCATTCGTTTGCGCCCGTGCTTTACTATGTGAAATTATCTTCTTTTCCTATTCCGAACCTCCCGACTAAATATTGATGATAAATTAAGAATCCCCCTGTATATTTCACAGGCAAAGCTTACTACAAAAATTTTTAAGATGTAAAATTACATAAAAGCAAGGCATTGTTTTATATTCAGGTTGGTTTAGGATTTTTAAGTCATTTGAGATGTCAGCCAGAAATTCAATTTTAAATGAATTCAGCAAGCGACTAACATTTAAAAGAATGACACGTTCAGTGATTTCTCACCTTTATCTTGAAATTACGTTTGAGATATTTCTTAATTCGTTGGAAAAGGTCATATTCAAAGATCCATCTTTGTCAAAAAATCTCGAAGCACCATATATAGAGAATGACCCCCAACGTTTTCATGATCTAACTAAGCCAGGAAGAATTGTTAGATGTATAAATGGAATTTTTCCCTTTATATAATTTCGAAGAAGCATGACTTCCAATAAATACTCGAATCTACAAGAATGTTAAATGAATCATTTTAAAACATTAAAAGGAACTAAATTTCATTTGTGTATGTTTGTGTGTGCATTTGGCACAAACACTTAGAAATAATGAGGTCCAATAGATTTGATTTATGCTGTTACTTATCCTGATCTTTAGAAAATTTAAATTAGAAGGAGAGAACTTTATTTGGTGTTTTACCCATTGATGCCATGTAAATGTTTGTAATAAAAGAAAACGCAAAATTTAAAAGAATATGCAGGATTAAAGGGATGAATTTTTTTTTCAAACTACTTGAATTCTTACCTATCTATGCGATCTCTTTCTGCATCCTTTGCTGCTTTCATTAAATTCTTTGTAAATTCGTCATTATTTTTAGGATTTTTACAACAGCATCTGAAAGACAAAAATGATTTTTTTTCTCATTTTCACAACAGAAGTTTGATAAACGGAAAAACAAACATTACTGTTTCAATGTCTGTTATCTAGATCTTGATTAATCAAAACGATTCTGCATTACACAAGAGAACGGTGAACTTGATTAATCTTGTTAGAATATTGTTCATTTAAAAAAGTTACATTCTGTACAAATTTTTTTTTCAGTGTACCGCTTGGCCGAATGCTGTATGTTAGAAGTAACTTAGATTGTACTAATCGTCAACTCCTATAGTTATTTTCATTGAGCTGATTTCTTTATTTGTGCCATGAGAGTTAACAAGACTAATATAGCAAATGTTACATTTTCTGAACAAAATCATTTTATATTTTAAAATTAATATAAAAAGATATACCGTGAAAGGTAGAAAATGCTTTAGCATATGGACGCAAAATTCATCCAATGTGTTCGTCCGAAACTTTCTAAATTCAAGGTTTTCTGATTTAAATGCTACAAAGTCAAGAGCAGCTGATGACGCTACATATAATTTAATATCGAAAGCAAAAACTTTAATTTCACTGGAACACGTTTATAGGAGGGAACGCACGAACCCCATTATTTATGATATATACAACTTATTTTTATTTTCTTCTAAAGTCTGAAGAAAATCTTGTTGCGTGTTATGCGCATTTCAGAAATTTTTGGTCACTTTTACCTTATGTCGCTTTTCTATACTCTCCCCCAATATAAGGGTAAACAATTTTATTTATTCAATATTGCTTGAATAGAAACTTAACTCTAGAAATCAATTGAAAGAAAATATCCAGATTAAAGACGAAAATGGTTAAGAAACTTGAAGCAAATTATAATGCAAAGCACATTTTAAACTAAATACTACTTAAAATTATTGTACTTGTTAGATATCCTAGATACGCTATAAATATTGAATCGTATGACATTTTAATATTCCCAGGCAGCATAGCAATCTTCAGGGAACATTAATGAACTTTCATTTATAGTATAACGTTTAGAGGACCATTCTGTAAATAAAAGTTAATAGACCTCGTGTTACGCTCAGGTTATTAATTCTGCTCGAAATATGGGTACGTGCCACAGAGATATAGGCATAACTTACAAAGTGCAAGAGCGTGCAAGTGACGCCCAAAAATTCAAGAAAATTTGAATATCGCCTATTTGAAAATAGTATTTTCTGCGATAGGTTATATTTTGTCCCCTCTCCCAATGTTACATACCAATTTACACTGATGCACAAAGATGCCTACATGAATCGAACCCAACAAAATATATGGAATTAATAAACTATGCCTAAAAGAAACTTCATACAGATATACTTACGATAAAGGCGAGAAAACTCTTTTCAGAGCTTTTAGAAACTTCATTGTTTCTCCAGATCAAAATCGAAACGTATAGATTCAAATAAAATCAAAACTCGAGTAAAAGTACAAAATAATTTGCTAAATTAATTCGGTAACGATGCTACAAAGTCGCAGTTCCGTTAAGAATTAAGAAAGAATATTGTTAAAACAGTTACTTGCATAACAATAGAAATGTATAATAAACTTATCAAAGGTTCGTGATATTTTCATATCTTTGTTGTAAATAAAGACGCGTTGTTATTTTGCCTATAACAATGATTTGATTTCATGCGATAAATCTCAACCAAGTATAATGGATATTATTTGTGCTTTGTTTATCTTTTATCCATAGGATTTTCACAGATTAATTCTATAAGTTATTGTAAATAAGTTAAATACAAAAAATTTCAACGCGTACCCAGTATGAAATTGAGCACCTCGGATAACTGCCACCATTAAAGATATTGAAAAATAAAATTAAAATAAATAGAAAGGGGAATCCGGATTCATTTCAAAATGAAACTGAAAATATATTTGACATAACAAAAAACCAATGGAAATTGATTATGCCAAGAAGATAAAGAATTATACAAAACTATTTTTTTTTAAAAAGGTCTTAAATGTAATTTATTGGGAGGGACTAATAAAAAAGCGTACTTTACCTAAACGGAACGTACAATAAATCTAAATGTTACGCTTAAGTAACGTTAACTAGTGTAAATAATTAAGATGGGAGTAAAATAAATATTTCGGAGCTAAAGCAATGACATTTTTCAATAGTATCCTTTGAAAAAATATTGAAATAAAATGAATCACGACAGCAGCTTTGCTAAAATTAATCTTGGTGACGAAATGTAAGACAAAATATGACTTGTTTTCTTTTAACTGCTAGAAACGCAAATATATTTTAATTTGTAAGGTGCGTCGTATCTGCATATTTAATTTTACAAATTTGTTTTGTGAACCTCCATTTAAATAACCCACGAGCCGCCACTGAATCAGGGCCTGTTAGAAGACCAAAATTTTTAAGATCAGTTAAATACAACCCAGAGTATATGCAAGTAAAAAATTGTTTTGGAAACTGCATTGTAAATGATGTTTTTTTTTACGGTTTATCTTTTTTCCTTATGTTTACTGTCATGATGTTTTAAATAAAAAAATATATAATAAAAGAAATAAATAAAACGAAGCAGTGTTAGTATTTTTCAGAAGAAAATAAAGTATAAACTTATGCTAGCACAATAAACGTATGGTAGATTTACGCAGGAACATCTATTACGTTAAAAAAAAAAAAAGACAATATGACTCAAAGTATTACATTTGCTCAATGTTTTACTTTGAACGGCTTCTTTATCGAAAAAAAAGAAGGTAAACACAGATTATGTTTCTAATCATATATATTGAAGGATCGGATCTCAAATATTTGTGTTTGTCATTGCTTCATCTTGTGTTGCCCTATGAATGTACTAAAGAGTAAATGTTTTTGCAGGTACTGTTTTCAATAATTAATTAATATTTTCCGGATGAATAAAAGGAAGAAAGAAGCATCAAAGCAAAGATCTTTGAAATAATAAAATGATGAATAGAATGTCTTTCAAATGAGCGTTATCAGGGGAGTAGCCAGGGGATCTATATCGGGATGCATCCCCCCTCCCTCGCCCGAGATTTTTGGAGTAGTGACCACAATATTTATGCCGTACAGAAATTCAGTCTGTTTATACACATATAAGTTCATATTTCTCCCCACGAAAATTTTTCCTGTAAAATCTAGATGGCGCTTAGCGAAGTTTTGCAATTGCACAACTCACTTAATAATAGTAGCGTGAAACTATTAGAGTATCGTACAACTTTTCTGCAAGAACTGCAAAGAAGAAACCATTGAAAATAATGTTAGGTGGCACTTTGCATCAATACAACAAAAACAAAAATTAAAATTAAAAATTAAAATACTAATTCGAAATCAAAAAACCGTAATATTTATTCCATAGTTTTTGGACATTTATTAATTTGAATGCTTTTGAACTGAATTCGCCACATAAAGCAGCAACTAGTCGGCATGAACTAAACTTCTACTACTCTAAAAACTAAAAAAAATCTGGAGTGACTCCACTCGACTTTCCGAACACTTACGATTAAGATCATGACCAAGCATTTAAATAAATTTTAATCGATGAATAATTCAAATATATATACCAAATTTAAGCTCAATGAAATGTACCGTTTAAACGCTACCGCACTTTGAAGAATTTCTCTCCATAGGCCATAATGTAAAAGAAATATTTGTCGTAGCCCTGTAGAAAAACTATAGGTCCTATACACACCAAAATCAATACCGGTCTTGCGACGGTGGTTTATAACATAATACCCAATTTGAGCTCAATCGCATGCCCCGTTCAGGAGCTATCGTGATCACTCTCATACACACAAACACACATACACACACACACACACACACACACACACACACGCACACATACATACATACATCTCGTAAAAATAGCATCAATGAATTCAGAAGACCCCAAAACGTGTAAATACACCAAAATCTCGAATTCGAATTTTTTCATGATTACAATACTTTCCTTATATGGTACATGTTCGGAAAGTAAAAATCTTACTTACGCGCATCATGTGTACAGTACATATGCAAATTTAAGTAGCAGCCGGCTCACCCGTTAACCTGCAGAGATCAGTATATGCGGTTGGGGATTAATTCAAACCACCTTCAGTGTAACGGAAGCAAAGAATGAGGAAGTGCTTCTTGAAATATTGATCCCATATGGATTTATTACTGACGGCTGATGGTTGTAGGTCCCGGCTTCGGACCTATTGCGTAGCTGTCGATTTAACGGCTTAGTGTTGGCCAATTTTCTCCAGATGTAACGTGAATACGCGTTAGAACCCCTTAATAAGTGTTCCGTTCATGGCACCCCCCCCTACGCAGATGCCCATCCCTTGCCATAACACAAAACACAGTATTGTTGCAGAAATACTCTGCTCGTCGTTCTAAAGTCCAGTTGGTGTAGAAAGTTCTAGTAAAAAGTACACTGGTCAGGATGGAACACAACTTTATTGCTTCTAGAACTTCGTAGAACAATCAGCTGTAAAAAAAAATCACACGCACAATCAATCAGTAATGTGCTTTTAACAGTCCGCTGTGATCAGAAGCTCTCACAAATGCTGTAGTTCTCACACAAAAAAAATCATTTTCACAGGCAAAAATTCAGTGAAAATATTCAAGGGATATCTTACACAATCCCTTAAGACACAGCAATGAAGAATTGACACACAGCACTTTAAAAACAGCTTCGAAAAAGTAATCGAAAATAATGCTCCTATAGCACTATTAATTCACAGAGCAAAGCAAGCGTACTCGCTCTCAGAACTCAACGCACACTCAACTGGGGGACAGCTTCTATTTTATAGTCAACGCAGAACCTACAAGAATCCCCCAAGAATAGTCTATTTCTCGAGGATTCCACATAAAGCGGGAATTTTGATTACGTCATAGAAGGGAAATGTTAGATTTTATGTGATTCTAATGCAGTAAAAGCAGCGTTACATGTCCCATAGGGAAAATCGCGCTAAATGTCCAAAATGTCGCCAAGCTTGGCGACTTTTGGCGAAATATCGCCAAATTGGGCGCCAAAAACAAGTCCCCAAAAGTGAAAGTTACGAAGGGCTAGGACCCATATTTCTCGAGATTTCTAGAAACCCCATAGAAAAACATAGGGGAAACCGAAACCTCCGTATCCACCGGTTCCGACCGATATATTAGTGGACCAATTTTGGTGCAACAAAAAGCAAAATTTAAACTTTTGGACGCGTAGAATACTAATTTTGTACTATTTTAAGCCCCAGAACAGCGGGGTGCCCCGAAAATTCGCAACAGTATTAAGAAAAACTCTATCGAAAAACACTACCCTTTAAGAATTTATTATCCTAACTAATATTATAAATGCGAAAGTGAGTTTGTTTGTTTGTTTGTTTGTTTATGACGCTTTCACGCCTAAACCGCTGAATCGTTTAGGATGCATTTTGGTTTAGATATAGATGGGACCCTATAGATGGTTATAGGCTACTTAGAATTTTAGATTTTTAATTACTTTTTTAATTATTAATTAAAAACCGTTTTTACGTTGCCATGCTTGGCGAGTTTCGCCCATATCAATCAAATGATTCATGTTTTGAGCTAACAAGAATGCTATTGATTCAATAAAGAAGCGCGTGCGTGCATCTGAAAAAACATTAAATTCCACGGAAATTATGCCAGTTTTATGCCAAATCTATCTATCAATAATAATAAAAATGAATTTTCTCCAGACAAATAAATCTACAGAAAGCAGAGCTTTGAAAATTTGAGCATAGAAGCCCATGATTGTGCACCTGAGGCTCAGAATGTTGAAATTTTAAATACTTTTCTAATTATTAATTAAAAACCGTTTTATCGCCCGCATAAAATGATTTATGCTTTTGAAATAAAGCTGAAATTCTATTTTCAGATAAACATGCATTTGAAAAACATGAAATGGTATGGAAATTATGTTGATTTTACGCCAAATTAAATAGCATTAGAAAGAAAAGTCCAAATGTGTTTCTTAAATTTCATAAATTTCCAAATCCTACCAATAATATAAAAACTCGGCTGTTCGAGCCTCGTCAGGGGGAGATCCCCCTGAATCCCCCTAAGGGAATAATTCCGTAAGCGGGGGCAGGTCGCCAAGCCAGATGTCGCCAAAGCTTTTTCGCGTTGCTAAATACGCCAATCTGCAAGGATTGTGCTTAGACTATATAGAGAACTGTTTTAACGGCAACCTTAATGGGTTAGACGTTGGCAACAAAAAAAGTGGCCAACTAAACATGCCCACGCTTACGGAATTATCCCCCCCTAATTTTTTAGTTTTATTATTGCCATATTAAAACTATATTAATTGACTTGTCATTTTATCGCTCATCTTTCGCGTATTTCGCCTGGTAACCCTATGTTGAAATTCTTATGAATGTAACCTATTTATAGAAAAATACAGTACACCGGAACATCCCCTGGCGTTCTACTGGAAATTAAATGTGATCGTGGCTCCCAGACTGCACTTGCTAGACTTAAAAGTGGCCACCTAAAGTGTCTTTCTTACGAACATGGCAAAAAATTCCACCCCACTTGCAAGAAATGCTGTGATCATCCAGCCTCTCCAGAGCACATACTGAGTTGCGTCGGACTTTCTAAGGAGGACTTAACATCTGCTCCCCTTTTAGTTATAGACTTTCTGTCGGTCAACAATCTATTGGAGTTGATCTGACTTATGTCAGATCTTTAAAGAGGATAAGCAACAACAACAGAAAAATACATGTGGTGCATATTCTACAGCTTACGAAATAGTGTAACAATAGATTAAAGCTGTTGTGAACTAATAATATTTGAATATATGTAAAAGATACATGTGGAGCATATTCTACAGCTTACGAAATAGTGTAACAATATCGAGACTAAAGATTGCTTTAATCTCGATATTAAAGCTGTTGTGAACTAATAGTATTTAAATACATGTAAAATTATGTCGCTTTTTTATGTCGCTTTATTATGTCGCATTTTTGGGACACATTTTTCAATAAGGGATTTGAGAGATAAAATGACATAGTCATTAAAAAATGTGTATGTTTGTGTGTTTAGATGTTTTTGACTGAATCACACACAAATTGCTGAACGGATTTGGAAAAATTCGTAATGAAGATAGCTTATGCCCTGGATTAACATACAGGCAACCTTTCAAGCATATAGCATAAATAATTCTTTTACAAAAACATTCAAAATAATTCTAATGTATTGCCTGAGTGTTATAGGCTACCTTTTATGCATATATCACAAATAGTTCTTTTACAGGGATACTCATAGGAATTACATTACACTCTATGTGTATCTCTGTAAGTACTGAACCGATTCCAAAACTTTTTTCACTGTTAGTAAGCTACACTATTCTTGAGTATTATAGGCTAAAATTCATGCATGTAGTGCAAATAGTTCCTTTACAGGAACACTCAAAATAATTCTAATACATTACGCTCTCTGGGTATCTCTGTATCTATGGAACCGATTCTAAAACTTTTTCGCTAATAGAAAGCTGCACTATTCCTGATTAACGTAGGCTAAAATTCATGCTATAGCATAAATATTTCTTTCCCAAGAACAACAAAAACAGTTAGCGAAAACTGTCGTAACTGTATTCGCCAAATGCCTGAAAAAAATCTAAATTTAGTAACTCTGCCTACTCTCTTATTTTAAATGAAGTATACTACCATGCATTATACTTGATATGAAATACGTAAAAAGCAAATAATATTTAAATGCAGTTTCTTTTGTCGCAAGCATATGTGTTATTCACACATGCTTCATTTCTTTTGGAACCTAACACTAAAGCCGACGCGGACGAAGTCGCGGGTAGCAGCTAGTTTACTTTAAATGAACTTTAAAAGCTATATTATTTTTTTCCTGAATGAAATTGAAAAACTCCGAATAGAAGAGAAGTGCTTTCTCAAACATCTATAAAGCCTTTTTAAAATGTTAATTTTTCTTTTTTTTTTTCCCAAATCAGATATTCCTTTAAGATACTTTTAAATTGCACTGATAGAAGTCTTAAAAGAGGAAACAGGGAAATGATCAGATAAACCCGATACAGAAGAGCGAGCGGGTTAATCTATTTTCTTTAAGGAAATTGTAAAGGCGCTCGAATGCAATGACTGAAATGATAAATAGTGCGTTATATAGTCTTATGTTGATATCTTCCAGGATCTTGTTGCCATAGCGATGACTGATCCTATTGATGGAGAGTCGGTTGCCATCCCGATAGTTATAGAATATTTATAGCGATGCATTAGCAGATAAACATTCTAAACCCAATGGTTTGAAAGGGTATTGAATATTTATCCAATGTCATTCATCAAATTTATTATCAACTGCTGCATAACGCATTCAAAAGTCAACTATTATTTAACCCTTTAACGCGCAGTGATCCCGCTCTGGGAACTCCAAACTCTGACGTTTTGACTGTTGCCAGTCACGAAGAATAGATTGGATTTCTATAAAAAATAGTTGCGGGTGACAGAGCTCAGCGAGAATCCTTTACTTTTTAGCACGCCATTTACCGTAAAAAAATGGTCACGATTATTTTTAACATCACTGACATCTGCTGAAAAATGGAAGAATGCGAAAAAAGCTGGATAGATTGCCCAATGCTGAAAAAAAGGGCAGCCGTTGCCATCGCTCGACTTAACGACCAGCAAGAGGGCGGACGATCGAAACGTTCATTGCGTGCCACAGATCTAGAGACCCTTTTTTAACGCAGCTGGCTGTGCGTTGCGCCGATCGTCCGTCCGTGCGATTCGATCTTCCGCCATCTTGGTGGTAGTTAAGTCGAGCGATGGCAACGGCTGCCCTTTTTTCAGCATTGGGAAAGGGTTGCGCCTCAAAGGGTTAACAATTATTATTTATTTGTTAGTAGGCTATGTGTTATTTTAGGTATATTATATTAGGCTATGTGTTATTAGGCTATGACTTAAAGAGTTTGCTATGGTTGCTTTTACAGTTTTGCAATTTTCAGAAAACGCTAGTACACTTGAGCATTATGTACACATATACGCATGCATACCTGTGCGTTCAAACTAATGGACGGCCTGAGAGATATTTGTCAAGAGTATTGTTTTGTGAATAGCTTTCTTTTAGATATGCTTTTCAGTTTCTTCGTTTAAAAAAATAAAGTCAAGAGTTTTGATCAGTCAACAGAAATTAATGACGCCCGAGTCAGCCCCTTCACCGAAAAAAAAAAAAAAATCTGAATAACTCTTCACAAGCAAACTGTAAACTTAACATTTGTGTCTCAAACATTCTTAAAGATCATATGAGCATGACAGTATACCAACATTTTTAGCTAGTTTTGTAATGCTAGTGCTTTGTTTAATTGCTTTTCTTAAATTTGTATCATTTTTTTTTTCAAGTGTGATGAAAAATTCACACTCCTTGAACATCTCCAAAATAATTTACTTTTTAATACTGTTCAGAAACCCAGAAAAGTATTAAGATCATGTGTTGTGAATATTATTTCTAAGAATCTTTATATTTATTAAAAAAAAAAATTCTGCAGTGCATGCATCGCTTTATGAGGCAGTTCACAGACCCACAAATACAATTCCCACTATCGAAAGATATTTTGAATGCATAAATACAAGTCGTGGAAAATGTTATTTCTTTCAGTAGTTAAATAATGTAGATTTAATGAGGAAACAGAAAGAAAGCTTGTAAAGATAATCAAAATAAATTAAAATAAAATACAGGCAAAATAAAATAAAATAAAGTACAGGCAAAATAAAGTAAAATAAGAGCGAACGAATATCGGACGTAGGGTTGAAGTTAAATGATCAGATAACTAATGTATTTCATTCTACTAATTTTAAAAATATATACGGTTTGCTCAGTTCATTTAATTAAATCTTGTTGTAGTTG
Organism: Cheiracanthium punctorium; assembly: GCA_038373885.1. NCBI lineage: Eukaryota > Metazoa > Arthropoda > Arachnida > Araneae > Cheiracanthiidae > Cheiracanthium > Cheiracanthium punctorium. The sequence goes on along the minus strand of JAWZYV010015388.1, from coordinate 38,826 downwards.
TTTCTAATGTCCTTTATAACTGCGGAGCGGTGCCAGATCCCCTATGTAGGAAGGCGACGGGCGGAAGGGGAGACTTTCATTTTAAAGAGCTTCTGGGAGAGGAATACCGATTTAGATCTTGGTAGACTAATTTTTAACAATTTCCAGATGAGGAACCCACCATCTGAAATCGACAACCCCAGATGTAGCGTTAAACATGGGGGACATTGGATCCCCGACAGAGTTTACGTGCAACAGTTCCCATTAGCATAGACGGTCCCACAGTAGCTCAGCCGTGAGACGAGTACACCCTCCCAAGCACTGACCAAGCAGGGTGCTGCTTCACTTTCCGCGTTCAAACGGGTACGGAGTTTAGTGAATAGGCCACCGCGGGGACTTAATTAAATCTTAAACATTACAGATAAAAAGACTACTATTAAATTTCTAAAAGAGTTAGTAATTTTATAAGGATGAATAATGTTTTATAATAAATATCAAAAGCATGCAATCATTTAGATTCACATATAGCATGTATTGAAAATAGAGTTTACAGAAAATTAAATTCACAGTCAGAAAAACTGAAGTCTTCAACACTTTTCAAAGTTTCTGGAAATACTATATAAAAAATATAAATATATAATTTTTAAATTTTTTTATCTGACAGAATACAGTTATCACATTTCAGTACCTTGAATACATGGATTTGTTTAATCTTCATGGAATTCATCTATGACAAACATTTTCAAAAGCGACACATAAAATAAAACTATATATTTTACTACATTTTTATATTCTCTTGTCTCTTGGAAATGAAGTTCCGTAGTATTTCAAAAGATTCTTTCTTATTTTTCCAAAGTATTTTCAAGTCATTCAGAATCGCTATTATTTATGACACATAGCACAACAGAGGACGACAACTATTTATATAAATAAATCTCTCGGTGCTGTCATTTCTTGTTGTTACTCGAATCATGCATGAGGTAAGTCTGGTGGAGTGTCTGCATGAACATGTTTCATGAAGCAGGATTATCTAAAAATAGGATAGATTAATATTAAAATAGATTAATATAGATTAATAAATAGATTTATAAATAAATTAATAAATAGATTAATAAATAAAGATTATAATAGATAAAAATAGATTAATAAATAAAAAATGAATAAATAAATAATCACCAACTAACAGAAGCGTGAATTTGTAATAAAAAATAAATTGGTAAGAAAAAAATTAATGCGTGCAATCCAGTTATTAGTGGATTATTCTTCAGAAACTTACGTAAATAAATAAAATAAAATAAATAAAAGTAGCTAATCCACGAACACAAACATACTTAACAAATACATTGATAAGTAGATAATTTAATGTGTGTAATCTAATTATGAGTAAATTATTTTTTTAATTTACTTAAATATATAAAATAAAAAATAAGAGCAATCCACGGACAGAAACATATTTAACAAAAAAAAAAAAATGATTATAAGCAAATTCACTGCTTCTAATCCATTTTTACTAGTATACTATTTATTACAAAATCACGTTTTTATTCCATAAAATAGTACATCGCAATGATTTAACAAAATATTTTAGAAAACCAATACAAATTTACATGTAGTAAAACTATTTCTCGCTTAGTAACAACAGTACTTTTCGTGAAGTAATAAAAAAGCAGTAAAATGATTTTTGAAACTTGTTGAAAGAAGCCTTCAATAAATATGGCTAAAGCATCTGCAAAAAACAAGAAAATAAATGCATTTGTTTCGTTTGTACATAAAAGAATTTACAAGAAATTTCGTTCCACCACTCACAGCAAATAGTGAAAACAACACTCGATTTTTTCAAGTGAATGTTTTTCCATTTTATGTTTGCTTGCAAAAGGGAAATTGAGCATTTTTTAAGTAAGGTACAGACAGCATTTTACTTTTTTTAAGACTATATTGTGCTAAATCAAATCTAGAAGAGGGGTATCTGCGATATTGAGGATTGGGTGGAGGATATTGTAAGGCATTTTAATTCTTATCCGCGTTACATCCGGAGAAAATCGCTGAAAACTCCAAATCGTTAAATCAACATCCACAACATCCTGGATTTTCACAATTCAGCCATCTACAATTCTCATTTTTGACACTTTCCTGCAAGATTTCAAAGTGTGGCTGCTGTCTGCCTGCACGTCTTGCAGTATAACTGCCGTAAATATACACCAACATTGTGTCATTTATAAACAGGGTGTCCGCCTCACCTAGGTGGTGTATCGTAGCTTTATTAGGAACCTATAAATAATCTACAAAATTGTACAAAACATGCTCGATAAGATGTCCACCACTGTCTGTTACCATCTGGAAGCGTAAAATCGCATGTTCGAGCTCCTCCACACATCGTCCGATGTGTGAAACAAGTGCTCCGGCACCGTTTCGGTGACGACAAAATCGTCAACCGGCAATTTCTTACAGCTTGGCCTCCTAGATTTCCCGAGTTTAATCCTTGCGACGTTTGGCTGTGGGGATACCTCAAGCCCTGGGTCTACCATGATCCCATCAGTGCTTAACATTCCCCAGTTCGTGCTGCTGTCAACAGTCGAACATGCGATTTTACGCTTCCAGATGGTAGCAGACAGTGGTGGACATCCTATCGAGCATGTTTTGTATACTTTTGTAGATTATTTTTATGTCCTCATTGTAGCTGAGGTAAGCCTCCTAGGAGTGGTTTTTGAAACTTATTTTTTTTTTTTCACGATAAAATTCCCATCATTTCATTCGGCCCTTAACCTTTTTTCTTCTTACTCCGCTGCGTAGTTTTTGCTACAGACTGCTCTCACATTTTAAGATTAATTATGGACACCCTGTTTATAAATTACACAGTGTTGACGCATACTTACGGCAGTTACACTGTAAGATGTACAGACAGGCAAATTGCAGTCACGCTTTCAAATCGCATACAACTGCGACTGAATGTGATCTGTTTGAGCCATATCGACGTTATATTAAGAGCCCAATACCAGACAAAAAAGTGGGAAAATATACATCATATTTACTGCAAATAAAATCCACCTCCACCAGAAATCGAACCCTGGACCACTAGGCCGTATTAACGCTGAATCCATTTCACCACATAAGTATTCGAAAAAATTCTTTAACTTTTGTTTAAAACATTATTAGGGGCGCCCCTTCTTTGTTGCCACAGGGCTTCTAAACCTCTAAATCCGGTACTGACTGACACAGTTCTCATTTCCAGTAGACTTTCGATATTATCCGATGAAAAAATGAACTTTTCAACTCGTTTTGTTACCATTTACTGCTTAATTGGTTGTTACTTTACTATTTTCAAATGACCAGTATTGAATGATATTGTTGAGCAAAGAATTTTCCAACTTTTTAAATATGTTTCATCATTATTATAACTATTTTTAAGGCTTTTCATTTAAAAACTGCTTCCAAATCTTCTGCGTCGACTATCTAAACCTGTATTTAATTGTAGTAATAGTAATGTGTTCCATAATACATCTGATTTCGTATGTCTTACTCACTGTCGCCATTCCCCTGTGCCACGCAAAAGGGCTAATTAGAATAGCAGAAACTGAGAATAGGACGTGAAGTTAGTGGAAGGGTCTATGAATCCTACGCCATTTTTAACCCCTAAAAAAGTAGCCAATTCCTATGCTATTTCGTACAGTTACTCTTCAAGCGGAGTAATATTGAAGCTTGCGACAGAGTTTTAAAAGAAATCTCCGCAAAGGACCTTTATAGATAAAAAAGAATCATAGCTTTTTTTAAATATAAAAACACCCTTTAAATTGCTTTTGCGAACTCTGCTGGAGCTTACATTTATGGTCAAACAATCAAAACTTTGATAAATAACTTTTATGTGTGTTATTTTATAATCTGCACACGTGTTTCGGGAGAAATTTTTTCGTCCTTCATCAGCAGAATTCCTTGCACAGTCACGTCCACACACCAAAGAAGTATGCATGAAATTGATTGGGCCAATGATTTACGAAAATTTTCCGCAAAAGTGTCAGACTCATAACCCTTTTATGTGTGTTATTTTACAAACCTTTCATCTTTTAATCACCAGTTTCTTTCAAGTAATTTTTTTTGGATCATTTTATGGTATTCACAACAAAAGAAGCAAGCCATATAGGCACGACATAAATATTATCAGAAATTGCAAAAATTAAAGAAAAATAAATTGACTTTCCAAACCAAGCTCGTTCAACTATAAAAAAAGACTAGAGTCATTTAACCTTCGTGCCAATATCAGCCCTCCCCCCCTAATAAAGATCAAACCCCTTACAACGCATGAGGGGAAATCTCAAATACAGATTTTTAATAAACTCGTCGCCTGTATATTAACCTTTTCCAAGTAAATTTCCAAAGGAAAAAAGATCACACGCACGAACTCATATTGTTAGCTAAATTAAGCCATCAAATATCCGGATTAACGTAACAACTACCGGTTACTGCACGAAAGCGTTTTTAAAAAGGCAGCAAAAATTGGCGATAGCTTCCGAAAGACGTTTTACGTAATATATCAAGTTGGGGCGATTTATTTTAATAACGCTTGACAGTTCTCTAATAAAGCATCCTTCAAAGCAATAATTAATATATTCTTTTAACTTATCGTATGCATTAGAAGGTTATATCCTTGTAAAACTGAAATGGTTGTTAAACAGATAGGGTGCTTAGAGAGATATCTTGAAACGGGCTTGCATGCTGTGTCCCAAATTAAGAAAAACATAATAATGATAATAAAGGGATTTGAATCACATCAAAGGCATATGTTATGAAATACTCTCGTCTTATAGACAAAACCTTTTTTAAAAATTGTGTGAGGAAGGCAGATCAGCAGAGCTTATGAGTGGGAATTATAACATTTCGTGTGTGATATTACTTAAGTAGTGTTATACATCTCCTTTTTAACTATATTTAACATTACTAATAAAATATTGCATTAAAAACGCTTGCTTAGTTTTATTTTATTATATATATATATTTAGGATATAACATTCCAGACTCATTTTGGTATATTTATTACATATAAATTATCTAGACTTATTTCCGTATTTTACATGAAAACTTTCTTCAATTTTAGCAAGTAAGTTTGATGTTCGTATTGGTCAAGCAAGCAGAAGACGGACTCTACTCTTAGCAGTGAGTTTCTCTAGCTACTCTTAGAAACGATATTTTTTCAAAATAAATTAAAAAGTGCTCCTGCGAAAATTTTACAACCAACGTTAGCCCATTTAGAGAAAATACCACAGCCTTAATACGTAAAGATCAATATTTCCATATCTAAAGTACGCTGTTAGGATGAAAGATGGTTTTAGTATGGTTTGTTAGAGCAGTATAACAACAATATTGCATTCTATAATATCGTGCTATATATTGTAATACTATATTATAATACAGAAAACTTAACGGCCGGTTCTTAACACTGCCAATTAAATTACTAATAAGAATTTTTTTTTAAATAAATCATAAGGGGCCCTCTTAAATAATTTTAATCAAAACTATATAGTTTAATTAATACGTTTTGATTTGTAACCTAAATAACTAGCGTAAATCATAATCTGTTCTCTTAATTCAGCTTAATCGAAACCATATTTTTAAATTAATGTTTTTCATTTGTAACGTAAATCGCAACTAACGCAGACTATCTAAACAGATATTTAAATACTAAATTTCTCTAAAAATCAAAAATTGTCTTGAAAGTTAGTAATAATTTGTTTATTGCACAATAATCTATAACGCATCGCCTTAATCGTTTTGAAATTCAAATATCAATGTGTCGATTTGAAAGCAGGCTAAATGATAAATTATATAATTTTTTAATTCAGATTGAAAAAAAAAATTAAATATTATTTGCAAAAATTTTTTCTTCTAATTCTTTTAAATCTCAAGAAGGTGTAAGGTGAAAAATTTGTAAACTTCGTATTCTGAAAAAGGCACTTTCATCAATTTGAACAGCCTGAATATAGTTCAGTAAAGACTCTGTACTACCTCCAAAAACGATAGCAGAAAAGTGGTGAAAATTTTTATATTTAGGGTAATGCTAATATGGGGGTTTTTGTTTCATTTTATAAAGTCAAACTAAGTTGTTGCCTGTTGTCATTAAAAAAACAAAATTAATGCAGAAATAAATATAAAAATGGCCCCCTCTGCAAACTACGTGAATAAGAAATTAAAGTAAACGTTATTTGCAAAGGAATGGAATGCGTAACTTTACTGTGCGACGAACGACGGCCGAATAAAGAACAAGTATGCTTTTAGTTCAGGTGAAGAACTTTGATGGTAAAGGCATCAAGGTCCAGGACTCTGGCCTACCGCACTGCTTTGGATCTAATGTTCTCACAGTTTGGGGAGTGTTCTCCTGATCTGAAGTGAATACGCGTTAGAACTCGTTGAAAAATCTTCTAGCAAAGGCATTTCTAACTTTTGCCGATAGCCAAAGCTAACTAGTGTGACTTGCCTTAGCAACAGCTGCCTCTTCATAAACAACCTTTAAATAACTTATTGTGAATTACTTCTCATTCTCCCTAACTTATTCGACTGAAACTTAGTGAAAAGTGTTCGACTCTAATGCGTGTGTACTCAAAGTTCTGCACAATCTCCAAACATTTTAATTTCTAATGGTAGATTATAACCATTTACAGTAAAGAAGTACAAGAACAAAAACAGAATTTTGCAGCATAGTTCATTAGTTCAGCAGGGCTTCAGCCTGCCTGTAACGAACGGCGGAAAAGTTTTGCGAAGCATAGGACAATGGAATAGATGTGAGGGGGGGAACAGTAAGGACCGAATTGCAAAAACACAGTGTGCTTGGACTGAGACTGCCCGCCAGAATTCTACGGCAACACTCGAAAAGCATCAATCTGAAGAGAGGGAGACATAATTCCAAGTTGCAGAACTTTTAGATACTAAAAAGTGGTACTAGGTTAGCCACGAGAGGGATAGATCTACAGCGCATCAATCTCCAAACATTGCTTCAGAACAATATAAAACATCTTTTCTAAACAAAGGAATTTATAACTATTTTGTATCGAAAAACAGTCATTTGAAAGAAAATGTATGACTGAGAATAAAATACATACTGCGCGTTTCAAAAATTATCGTTTTATTGTAATATTTCAAATATTCACTGCTAATTTGAAAAAAAGAAAGAAAGAAAAGCAGAAAAAATAACGGAACACTTTGGGGGTTAAAGTATGAGTGAATCAATCAATATTTACTTATTTATATTAAGAGTTGATTAAAATGTATATATACAAAATCGATCTTGAAATACATCTAGATGTATTCTATCTGGAAAAAGTAAAATAATTGGTGAAAACACGTGTAAAACAAAATGCGACTGGAGCAAATAGGGTTTTTATGAATTACCTCAAAACAAATTTTTTTAATTGTTATTCAAATGATTAATTTAATACAACGTCTAATAATCAACGTCTAATAATTTCTGTTCAGTGCTGATTTAGTTACGTGCCTTCGCTTTAAAAACGAATATAACTTTCTAAAAAATGAACTATTTAAAAGCTCTTTTATTGCAAAATAATTTTTTTTTCATACATTATTTTAAATTTGATATAAAGTAGCTTAGACAAAATAACTTAAATCATATTTTTAAACGCATGGTGAAAAATGAGAGCACTACAGACATTTAATATAATTGCTGCTTTAGCTTATTCACTTGATTAAAATGCTGAAAAAAATGTTTAAAGTATAATCGGCTAATTAATTTATCCAATATCTATCACGTATTTTTCTTGAAATTCAGGCAATCATTTTATATTTTTTTTTGTGTGTGTACTTGAAAAGATACAGCAGTTAAATATGCCGTAATGTAATTTAATAAAAAAAATGTCTTAAGCTAATTACGAAAATTTAAAGCTTATTTATAACATTTTTTAGAGGATGTTTTATTTAAAAGGAAACATGGTAAATTATAATTATTAGTGTTACTTGCGTGTGCTATAACCTGTTAAAAGTTACATTTTTTGTGTTAGTAAAAAAGTAAATTGTATTACTCTTTTTTTTGTATTTGTAAAAAGGTAAGACTTTAAGATTCCTCTTGTGTAGATGAATCTCTTTCTTCAAAACCTCTTCAGTCGTAATTTGTTGAAACACGTCTAAATACAAATTTCCCCATACATATTTCATAGCAATTCAATAAAATAATCGTGCAGCCTAATCCCTCTAACAAAACTAAAAACAAATTCTTTAGAATCCTCCTAATTTACTGCTGCATAGTTTTCACTGGGGTTCCTGAAAAAAAGGAAAAAAAAAAGAAACTTCACTAATGAATGTTTTTTACTTATTGGGATTTTTCTGACCGGTGCCTGCATAAAAATTTACATTTTGCCCTCAATAAGATTAAATCATCTGAAAATTTTAATTGACACAGTATACTTATATAGTACTTTTTTATATAACTTTGTAATGTACTGTATATGCCTATGATTATTATTTTAGAAATAAAAGCCAAGATCGGGGAGAGGGGGGCATGGGGTCCTGAGCACATTCCAAAATTTTTTATTTTTGTCCATTGAATATCAATAAATCCAGCTTATTTGAGAGGAATTCTACCTTTTTATATTTTAGGCAACCCCCCGAATTTTTTTTCCCCATGCTACGTGCCTGTTCTACGCTACGTATTCTCGAAGATCACTTACTTCCCTTCCGACTTTCACTGAACCTGTTCATCAACCGACAGACGCTGTAGAGATCTCACACTAGCACTGACACACAGCTGACTCCAGCACTTAATTCATGCCTAACACCTTTAACCCGTAGTGTTCCCGCTCTGGGAACACCAAACACTGACGTTTTGACTGTTGCCAGTCGCGAAGAATAGATTTGATTTCTATAAAAATAGTTGCGGGTGACAGAGCTCCACGAGAATCCTTTACCTTTTAGCACGTCATATCCCGTAAAAAAATGGACACGATGATTTTTAACAGCACTGACATCTGCTGAAAAATGGAAGAAGGCGAGAACAGCTGGATAGATTGCCCAATGCAGTAAAAAGTCCAGTCGTTGCCATCGCTCGATTTAACGACCAGCAAGAGGGCGGACGATCGAAATGTTCATCGCGTGGCACAGATCTAGAGACCCTTTTTTGACGCAGATGGCTGTGCGCACAGCCAGCTGTCGTCAAAAAAGGGTCTCTAGATCTGTGGCACGCGATGAACGTTTCGATCGTCCACCCTCTTGCTGGTCGTTAAGTGGAGCGATGGCAACGGCTTCCCTCTTTTCAGAATTGGGAAAGGGTTGCGCCTGAAAGGGTTAGCAAGTAAATACGTTGATATTATTCATGAAATCTGCTCACTCCAAATTTCCGCTAAGCCGAACACTGTTTGGGTCCCAATTACAGTGGAACCTCGATTATTCGAAGTAATTGGGACCAAACCTACTTGGAATAATCGAAATTTTCGGATAATCGAGAATTCATGGATAATCATCTAGTTTAATATGCAGTATCGTCATTGAACTGTTATTATGACTACTTTAACTGTTAAATAAATTAAAATTAGAAATGAAAATAAATGTATTTCTGAAACAAAAACACTTACAATGGTTTTAAATGGAAGCTTCATCTGGTGTAATTTGGCCATCCTTTGCCGTGCAGCTCTATTCCAAAGTTTCTTAAAAGCATAATTTCAGAGGAATCACACTGCTCCTGTTGTTCCAACCAAAGAAGGCCTTTTGAGAAACACTCAAAAGCATAATTGTTACTGATCATATTGACTCCAGAATCATTCTCATCTTCATCATCATCCTCTTTTGGAGATTATAGGACTTCTGCTATTAATTCCTCATCATTGAGCAACTGGGAAGCCTGAATCTTCCACGTCACAATTCAACCAATCTGTGATTTCTCTATCCCCACAACTTTCAAAACTTTTCATTGTGCTAAAAAAAGGCTTGAAGACTCAGTAACACTTATCTTTCACAATGTCTGTAGCATTTTCATCTGCGCCAGTTGAAAAATTCGTCAAAAGTTTTCGCTAACTTCGTTTCAGTGTCGTTTGCGGCATAAATTCCCACGCGTCACTGATCCTATAAATTGCAGTTTTCGATATTGACAGTTTTTCAAAATTCAATCATTGAAACTGATCCAGATTCAGAATCTCCTTCAAAAAGTAATTTTCTGATGGGGGAAAAAAAAGTGAAGAAGAAACCGACTTCTCTCCGGTTAACAGAGAGTTTCGGTTAATCGAGGTTCGGATAATTGAGGCTTTACTGTAGTTCGAAATAGCGGGATTCTACTGTTCAAACGCTGCCGTTCACCAGATGGCGCTTTTAATCCTTCATTATTTTACGTCACTTTTTTGTTTTATCTTCTTTATAACACAATAGGAAAAAACAATATTCATTTTTTTAGCATGCTTCCTCTAGGAATGTTCGCATTATCTAAGAGGCGCAGTATCCTTTATTCTAATAGCTGACAAGACATAAGGTTAACCGAGCGAGAAAACATCGTGAGGTTGCTTGTCCCGTCACTTACTATCTAACCTCGGCGTAGGTAATGAGATGGAAGCCGTTTTTTGTAAAGCCGCCCAACGGAAGCATTTCGATGGAATTTCCCCAGAAATATTCGAAAGCTGGGCGAGTGTACCGAAATAAAATAAGCAGTGGTGGGGAATTCCTGAAAAATCTTTACAGCCAGGAACATTTTAATCACTCGCCAAGAGACTGGACATTTCCACACCATTCTTGATACGATAACAGCCCGCTCGGAAAAGTTAAAATGAAAATTGCTAAATTAATAGATTACTTACATACGACTTATTTCACACAAATCACAATAAAATGTACACCGAAGAGCCATTACATTATGACCACCTATTCAATAACGTATTGCGTCTCCTTCGGCCTTCAAAACAGCTGCAACTCTCCTGGGCATGGATGCCACGAGTTCTTGGTTAATACTGGAGACAGGTTGATCCAAATATTTAAGCAGCGGCCACACAAAGTAGAGAAATTGTAACAGGGTGATGTTTGAGCTGTGAGCTACCGGGAGAGCGGGGAGCAACTGTTCTCCTGGGAAAAAGGCTACCCTGACATGGCCATCGACGTGATGAAGTAGGAACCGGGATTCATCCTACCAAGCAAATCTCTTCTACATATCCGTGGTCCAGTCTCGATGTTCTCGTGCCCACTGTTGGAGTAGTTGACACTATCTCTTTCTTGGATGATGCGTAGATGCCCAAAATCTTGGCGTCTATTGCTGGTTTCACCGTCTTTAAACTACTTCTTATAAATACTGAAAACGGCAGATCGTGAACAACCGAGCAGTCGGGCAGTTTCGGAGATACTCGTTCCGAGTCTTCGGGCCATTACAATGTGCCCTGTGACGAAGTTCACATATTTTTCGCGTCTTAAAATAATGTTCCTATGTTTTGTCTTTCTAAATCAAAATTACGTATTCCGTATTAATCTCTCTCCACTCTGTTTCTCGGCTCGATAACATATTCTTTATTTCGCGACGCTATGTCTGGGATTTTTCGGGGTTTCCCTTTTAAATTAATTTCGCTTTAGCATATGCTGTGTATGTTCTTGGCGCCTCCCGGTCGCCCCCTTCGCTTTTCTCACGGGGTTGTAGCCTTATGTATTGGCATTCGCCAAATTCTGGCACTTCTGTCTTGGCATTAATCATTTAATCCGTTTGTTTCAAATTTTTATATTGTTTACGCCTACCGGACGGTGGTTGTCACGTGGGGCAGTGGCTTATGAATGCTCATATTTTACTCGCCAACCTGTAGAGAGCTGGCAGTTTTGTAGGAAGATTTTAGGAACACTTCTCGATTGCTCTCCGTCAGAGGAGGCATGCCGTGTGGCTGGAACAATTAGATATGTTCCTGGTGTTATTTTATGAAACAATGTACTGCACGTAATTGAAGTAGCTTACGTCAAGACTGTTTTCGCTGTTACCTTCAATAAACGTAGCTTTTCTGCATTCGTGTCGTCTTCCTGTTTTAATAGTCCTCAGCGTACTTCATGGATATATTAATTTCACTATACGTCACGTAAACGGCCGAGAGGATGTTCTCTCAATCCATCTCCGACAACTCCCTCATATGCCCTCTATCCAATTCGTTTAGATCGGCAGCCTTTCCCATCACTCACAAACATAAGTGCAAGAATGATTCCTTAATTTCCAATAACAGCTAAATACCATTCCCAATTAATTACGTGCTCTCCATGCCATTCAGACGAATTTATTGGCAAATGTGTGGGTGGTCATAATGTAATGGCTCTTCCGTGTATATATTTAACAAAATTAACTTAACTAAAGTACCGCCAAACTTTACAAATGTGTAATTTATTTGCTCCAAAATTTACTGTTTTCAATACCTCTAACATTTACTATTTTTGCGCCAAATAAATTTAATTAATTTATCTATATAATAAATGTATTTTAAAGACAGCTTTCGAAAAATTCTGACTTTATCAGTTGATGTGCAGCCCTTCAAGTCATCAAAACAAGATATTTTAATTAATAAAAAATCAACTACTGATAACAAAAATTAGAAAATTTTCACAGACTTGTAAAATTATTTTTTGCATATATTTTGCGTCAAAATTTGGTCACTGCTTATATTTTTGTCTCGAAATTTAATATAATAGTTCAGAATCTCTGTTAATATTTTATTAAAAGTTATAACATTAAATAAAACTCTAATCGTACGCATAGTTAGAAGCTCTTAATAGTACGAATAAAAACCAGCTTCTGATCATCAATATTAAATGAGATATGAATTTAAGGGTGAAAGAACGCTTTAACATAGGGAAAAGGTAAATTTGGAAGCTCAAAACTCATTAATGTTTAGTTTTGATGTATTGAATATTGTTATCTGAAATGGGCTACATTTTTGAAATTTAAAGTGAAATCAAGATGTTGTCCTTTGAAAAAATTAAGTTAATGCTTAGATAAATCTGAAAATGATCCCTTATGCAAATTAAAGTACACGTTATTCGTAAATGAGTGTTATTTGTAATTTTTTTGCGCGACGGACGATTAAAGTACAAGAGGGCTATTTTTTTCGGAGCTAAACAGAATAACTGGGGCTCGACAAAGCTTGATTTTATTTTTATTTCATATTTAATTTAAAATAGATGAACGCAACGCTGCTCATAAATTTTAATTATGGGAAAACTTTGCATTTTTCTGTTAAAAATTACTTAATGCTGTGCATGGACTTGGATAAAGGAGGATCATTGACTAGCGGTAGACGGTCGAAATAGCACCAGCCTATAAAAGGAAAATACTCTACCCTTTTTAATGATTATCTGCAAAAGCGCATTCTAGCCTCTCATTGTGAAGAATTGTGATACAATCTACCCATAATGTGGGCATGCACATAACATAAATATAATGATTACGACTCGCACAGCCGTCTTACAGGCAAATTATGTTTAGCTTTTTTAAAACACACTGTGATTGTAATTAAACTTACAATTTAAACCGATCAGCAAAGGAAAACTAAGGGACCAAATATTATCAAACTTGGTAAATGTGTAAAGGTGGTCTTTAAATTTACTATTCGCTGAAAAAAAAGTCAAAAATTCAACACCAGGGGCATAGACGTATTTAAGGAGGGGGTGGGTACAAGGTTCCGACCCTCCCTCCCCTAAAATTTTTTCTTACAAAAATGATAATGATATAGTGTCCTTTTGAGAAAAATACTGACTCTTTAACCGTTTGGACCCCCAACAAAATGTTTTGCGGGGGGGGGGGTTCAGACCCCTGGACCATCCCTTAAATACGTCCCTGCCGATAATAAATTCCACAACCACCTTTACACAATTACCAAGTTTGATCACATTAAGTCCAGTAGTTTTCCATGTTTGATCGTTTTAAAGTGGAACTTTAATTATAATCACACTGTACATCGATGATCGCCCAGTTATCAAGTCCGTGCTATTACATTTACTCTTTCAATAGGGCACATAATATAGTCTAGAGTTTTGTTTCCTGTTCCCTGGTTTTCGGGTAAGGACTATGCTGCCAGGGCAGCTTGAAGACGTTTCTTTTCTGCGAGTTCCTTACCTTGCAGTTAATGGTGTGCTTACAAGACTAGATTTTTCAACGAATACTGCTTGATAGACTCCGAAAGCGATTCACCAAATGTTAAATATGTCCTGTATTTTTATGGAAGAGCTTCAACTATATTATCTAAAGTATCCGAAATACAGTGGTAATATTTATTTCAATATGATCTTATTACATAAAAGTTGATAAGGTTTTCAAGAATTTAATGTTTTCAGAGAGTGCTGTGTTTATTGACGTCATCAAACTATTTCACTGAACCCTAAAATATTGGCTATACCGCTGCAGGCTAGCACTGCTTGTGTAATTTGAAGTATCCTCAATACAATGGTGACATTCATTTTTGTGTGTTTTTATTGCTTCAAAGTTAACACTGTTTTCTAGAACTTGTTATCAACAACTATACTACAAAAAAGTACTCCTCTAAGTGCTACATATTTGCTGTATTTTAGTGGATGAGCATAAATTGTATTATTTAAAGTACCCTAAATTCAACGGTGATATCTGTCCTAATATAATTATGTTACATCAAAGTTAGAGATTCGAAAGATCTGCAACACCGAAGATTCCATTAGTATTCATTCAAGATATGCTGCTCCTGATTTGTTTTCAAGCGTAATTTTGATCTTGTACTCGGTGTGCGCTTTGGATGATTTAAATTGCTTATACAGCTTAATGTATTGCTGCTGTACGTTCCTGATCCTGAAATGTGGTGCTGCTGTTGAACATATTTCTGTGAGCCTCGTTTGTCTTCGTTGGAGGATATACAGCGATTTTACATCAATGATGTAGTGTTCCTGTGTCTGATCAACTGATCTACTTCTGATTAACTTATTTGCTTTAATAACAATCACCAACTATGGAATTTTCATCGAACGCGTAGTAGTGTTTTTTTTTCCTGTAATCCCCCTTTGTCCGGGCGATGTTCCTCTGTAGAGAGGGTAAGTACTTTTCTGTATATTTTCAGTATCGTGTACGATCAAATTCTCGTAGATACTTGGCGAAAGGAAAAGCGCGAAAAAAATATCGTACTTACTTGGCAATAAAAAATTTGCTAGGTTTCAGTAGAGTTCAGATAACGGAAAAGTACCGGAATGTGAAACATGTACCGCCTTTCTGGTACAATTTTTTTACTAAAAATTCTGAACTAAAAAACTGTCCGATTTATTTGCGGTTTTCCTGGTATGGATTCGGACCTTGATCCTATATTCAGGTAACAGTTGGTTTTCTATTTGAAATAATATTATTTTATGTGAGAATGCTTCCGTGCAGCCTGGGAATTATTGCTTTTGATATAAATGCTTGAGATTTTTTCTAGTTAGTGATTGAAACTTTTGACTTTGAGTATTCATACTTAATTAGCTTTTTGGGCTCTAATCTGCCAGGCTCGTTTAAACGAATTTCCGGATTTTTGGCTTCAATTTGATGCCAGGTTGCAAGCGAACCCAGGTAAACTGCAAGGGTGAGGATTTTCTGTGGATTCTCCGATCGAATAGCCTGCCTTTTGGACGACTTCACACATGAAAGCGTTTGATTCAACGAAACTGGCAGATTTGAGCCCATTGCCTTGAAATTGCTCTCTTACACCCTAGATTCGGAATTTAATTTTGTATTCAAGTGTAATTGTGTTTTGTCCATGGTCATTTCTGTATTACACCAAATAATGTTTTGTCTGTGGTTTTCCTTATGGACGAGCTGGGAAATATTGCTACATACGGCGAGAGCTTTTGTAGTATGTAGTATAATCATCAGACTATCGTTGCATTTGTTCGGGTATCTTTTATGAGGCCTGCTCCTAGAAATGGTAATTGACAGAACTTCTTCTGAATTTTCTCAATCGAAGCTTAAAACGATCGCAGTCTGTCTTCTGGGTTTTTTCTAAGTTTTCTGCTAGTTTAAAAAAAGCGGGGAATCAAACGACGTTTCTTCCTCGCTTCAACGTAAAATTGAAACAATTCGGACCTCGTTCTATCAATTATTATTTTCTATGAGCAAGCCCGTTAACATATTCACGATCCACTCCCCCCCCCCCCCCGATTTGGAACATTTTATTTTCGCACTCGTTCGCTGAGTTTAAAAAAAACTCATCATTAGATCCTGAATAGTTATAGCATGTGTCTTGAGGTTGCTCTGACACCCTGTGAATTATTGCTACTGATGTAAACAGTTGAGAACTTTTCTATTTGATTGATATTTAAATACAAAATCTTTTCGTCTGAGACAAAACTTTTAGAAGTACTTCAGCTCTTGGGCTGTCTCAGAGGTATCTCTACCTTCATGTTTAGTAAAGCATTATAAAATTGTGTTAGCTGATCTCTTTTTCAAGACACCTGACGTACCACCAGAATTGCTGCAATTAAATGATACACAATTTTTATCATTGATAATTCTATAAATATTAGAGGTTAAACTGCGAGTTTTCTATGTCTATTAGTTACATTTCCTGTATTATACTGCAAGAGATCTCTTTGGATTCACACAGGTAATTTCATAAAAATCCATTTAAAATCATTTGGATTTTACTTTCTGATATATTTCACTCGTTTATTCTCACAATTAATGTACAATGACTATTTTGTAATTACTTCAGGTTTTTCAAACAACGCATATTAACATTAGACGTATTTACAGTCGCATTATATTAATGGTGATCTCTGAATTCCTACCGGTTTTTTTATAAGTACCATTCAATAATTTGTATTCATTCTTACAGCACATGACTTTTACTCATTTATTGAAATTTACACAATTTAAATATAAGTAACATTTCGAGTCTTTTCTAGTATTATTTATTAAGTAACTTTTGACTCAGTTCATCTGTAGAAATGTAAGCACTTGGGGGGGGGATTACTTTTTACACATAAATCACTGATACAACCTTGAAAATTTATAAATTAAAATAGGATTATTTGACTGTTTTTATTTTCAAAGCATTTTTAAAGTAAGTTGGTAAATCGTAAGTGACAAAGAATGGAATTTTACCAATTGCTTTTATGTTTATGAGGAAGATTGTATTAGTTTCCTTTTCAATAGTCATTTTCCTTGTGTCCCACTCACTTGTACACTTGGAATTTGAAGATTTCTGTAGAATTATTGTGCATTTTCATACCATATTATATAATCAATTCACTGTTTCCTTTTTCTTGTGCTAAAATGCTCTATAAAACTATTATTTTTGTCATTGATTGTTTGGTTAGACCATATAATTTGCCTATTGATTATAATACCCAATATTTTTTAATCAAGTAATGGAAGGACAGCTACGTGATTGAATTTGATTTCGGAAACTTTAAACATTTGATGTTAGCATTTCTTTTCGGGGTGTTCAAATTTTAGATTTTCGCAGTCAGTGAGTCTCAAAAATTTATTTCATTTTCCAAGCTTTAATTCACAAATAGTAAATTTAAATTCCATAAAATAATTACAAGTGGTCACGAGCCGCCACTAGTCCCAAACTAACTAATAAGCCGAGTCAAACATCCAACGTGTTAATTTGTTTGTGCCATACATTATTTTTCTCTGAAATAAATCGACATAAGTTTACTGTAATTTAATAAGTTTATAGTAATTTATAATTTTTACGGCTTTGCCAATAACCAATCACTCTCAAAAACTTAAAAATAATTCGTAATTTTCTTTTATTTTTTGCGTTTCTATTGTAAAAGATGAAGAAAGATAATTTAGTAAAATTGTATTTCTGTACAGAATAATAGATTGAAATTTTTCCCGCGTATCATTTCTACCGTCGAAGTTATAACTTTAAATTTCATTTGACAAATGACTGCGATCCCCAGAACATAATTTATAATGCTGAGTACTCCAGCTATGAGAATTAGGAGGTTGAGGGGGTAGGAATGCACAGTTACGATTTCGTTTTCCGCCAAAATATCTGCATTACAACAATTTTAATTCAGGAGTCAAACCATTTCAACTCTGTCATTCACAACGTTTGGATGAACAACATTCTACTTAACTACAGATCATCATTTATTTTCCCCGCACAATTTTTAGCGGAAATTCATTCCTCCTTTTCTAATGCAAATATCAAAGAGTGAAGTGGAGAGGATGCAGCAAGAGATGATTAATGCATAATCACGTGATGAATGATTCAGTAACTTTTCTTTCAACATATTGAATGATTCTATTTATACACCGCATCTCATGAGAGATCTGCTTCGAAATTAAACCTGGACCCGGATGTAAATTGCACTGCGTGTGTTTATCAAAAGAGGAAGGGGATATGATATTCTTTTTGACAAACCAGTATTAGTAATTTCCTTGATAAATGTTTGCTCTAATTTGTCTTTCTCCTGAAGTCGCATACATGATAAATTTAATTTATCAAAAGATGAAAATGGATAACGAAGTCATACAAGAAATATTTTTCAGTGGTAGTAAAACTTTTTAATTTTGTATTATAACTATTGAAGCAATAAATTAAGAGCAGGCAGCCTCTGTCTTTCTGAAACTATGTTTATGTAATTGTTTTAGGACTTAATTATTAAATTTCCATATCTTACTCAGTTTTATTACCTCGTCAAACAGAATGACTTTTTTTTATTACGTTTTTTCATGCTCACAAATTTAATATTTGGTGTCATGCATTTTTTACACTGTTTCAAAAATTTTTTTCCATATAAAAAAGAATTAAAAAGAATAAGAAATAGTTAGAATTACTAAGTTTTGACAAGTGAGAAGAACTAATCAACATTTTATTCATAAACATTGGAAAAACAACTCTGTTTCGTAATAGTCCTCGAACGCTGAAGAGGAGGTTAAGTCCATTATCCTTGAGTGACCCCTTAACCCTTTAACGAGCAATGTTTCCGCTCTGGGAACACCAAACTGTGACCATTTTGAGTGTTGCCAGTCACGAAGAATAGATTGGATTTCTATAAAAATAGTTGCGGGTGACAGAGCTCCACGAGAATCCTTTACTTTTAGCACGTCATTTCCCGTAAAAAAAATGGTTCTCAAACATCTGCTGAAAAATGGAGGAATGCGAGAACAGCTGGATACATTGTCCCATGCTGGAAAAAGGGCAGCCGTTGCCATCGCTCGACTTAACTACCAACAAGATGGCGGACGATCGAAACGTTCATCGCGTGCCACAGATCGAGAGACCCTTTTTTGACGATAGCTGGCTGTGCCGCACAGCGATGAACGTTTCGATCGTCCGCCATCTTGCTGGTAGTTAAGTCGAGCGATGGCAACGGCTGCCCTTTTTCCAGCATTGGGAAAGGGTTGCGCCTCAAAGGGTTAAGTCGAAATTTTTCAATATTCCAAATTTTTCTGTATAGGAATTTATTCGTATGACTTCGACAACACTGCTATTCTGAAAGATTACAATAGTTAAAGGTAATAATCGATTACGCTAAACTAAAATGGATCAATAAATGGTTTATCAAACAGTTAGTGTTTCCCGTAAGTTTCTAAAATTACTATTGCCTAATACGGTAGCATACGCTATGTTTTGTGCTCTTAGGGAATTTCACTATATATTTACTCATTCATGTTAAATTATTTCATGAATTATTATATGAGATATTCTTTTTTATACTTTTCATTTAAAAGTTCTGTTGAGAACGGAATCCATTAGAAATTTTAGAAGAAAAATATCCCTTCACCAGTGCATAATGCATGCAATTCTTCCCTTTGTTTACTTCAATAAAATTTAATAATCATCACTATCTTATAATGGAAAATAAAACGTTTAAATTTATGTCCTTCTCGCATGTCCCGTTCTCTGCTTGCTTACAGTCGATCCCGTGTTTTATCTTTTAATTATAGGCAACATTTTATTAAGTTTTACTATGTAGTATTACATAATCACCATTACAATAAATCATGCTGTAAAAGTGCAGCCAAATTGTGAATTAAAATTTACTGCGGCGTGGAAAATCGTTAAAGGGTCAAAATGACTTCCTAAACTGCACTAGACTCAAACTAAGGTAATTAAAATTGCGATTTTACGCAGTTAGTTAGTCGCAGTGAATTTGCATGCATTAAAGGTGAATTCTCTTCCCTGTTAAAGGGCTCGCTTTCTCTACACGGCATATCGGAAAATTATGATCTTGATGAGTAAGTGTTATTAATCCGACATATGTTTTAACAATCCTACATAACTTAACCCCGTAGATTAAGATTCAAAAACACGTTTTAGATCATTTCTGTGAGTTTGACAAAATATAACTAGGAACAATCACAGAACGAATGATAGTCACAAAAATTGTTATAAAAAACACTGGTTGAGTAGGATAAATGATTTTATTTTTATTTGATATACATCCTTTCATTATTTTCAGTAATAGATATAAAGGGCATGATACAAAATATAGAAGGCAAGATAATGTGTGGGAGTATTAAGTGATATTCCTCTTGATTTCCACACCGTTATAGTTTGAAAAGTCCCCGATGACGCATAAAAAAAGAAAATTAAAGGTCTCTTTTGTCTCTTCTAGACTCAGAAAGGATGACGAGTTTTTGCAACTTAACTAAATTTTATTGTTAGCATTTTAACATGAACACTTACTTAGTAAACAAAGAACCCAACAACACTTGAACAGGAACACTTTAGATGTTCAAAAAGGCGATGTTCACAAAAATTCTTATAAATGTTTAGTGTCTATAAAATTAAATAAGTGTTCGTATGAAATAAATTTTAAAGTAACTGCATGTAACGTGATTAACGATATCTACTATAAATGTCCTCGCGAACTAGTAATAGTTCGCGATCGACAGCTTGGCGATCAGTGCTGTAAACTAAACTATGATCTTAAACACTTCTTAAAAAACGAGCATGGTTTCTTCGCAACCCGAGGCAAGCAATTTTATTAAGACAACTTATAAATCTTATGCAAATTTACGAAAAATATCTAAAACTTTCCCAATAGTCTAAGAGCCAGCGACTGCCAGAACTTCGTCATAGTATAAAAGCTGAAACTTTCTCTGCGCATACCCCTCAACAGAGGTAGGAACCATCGGCCACTCTAAAGTTTGGATGACCGTGGCTTTGGCAGGTAACAGGTGGCAAAGGTGTATAAAATTACAGAATATTTTCGTCATTTCATAAAGCTTAATTTTTTATAAGTTCTTCTTCGCAATACTAGAAATCACTTTATACCTTGCCAGACACTTTTCCATCGTGGCAAACCCTCGCCAGACAATCTCAAAGTCATGGAAAACTGTTGTGTTCGTAAACTCCCGCGACGAAGTACGTCAAGCTATCACAAAGTGCCAAGCACATTTTATACTGCTACTTCCGAATTTTCTTACGATGCTGCAGCGCGCTCGTAATAGAATGACGTTTTCCATGACTTTGAGATTGTCTGGCGGGGGTTTGCCACGATGGAAAAGTGTCTGGCAAGGGATAAAGTGATTTCTAGTACTGCGAAGAAGAACATATAAAAAATTCAGCTTTATGAAATGACGAAAATTTTCTGCAATTTTATACACCTTTGCCACCTGTTTCCTGCCAAAGCCACGATCCTCCAAACTTTAGAGTGGCCGATGGTTCCTACCTCTGTTGAGGGGTATGCGCAGAGAAAGTTTCAGCTTTTATACTATGATGAAGGTCTGGCGGCCGCGGGCTCTTGTTCTATAAGCATGTGCACTTGCTGAAAATTATATTTAAATCATTACATTTTTATACAGGGTTTTCAATCAAGGTACTCTGCACACAAAACACTTCGTCCGTAATATTTTTTTTTAATATTCGACAAATTATGCCTGCGATTCATAGTCTACTATAAAAAATGTATGGAAAAAAGGTACAACGTCGTACGAGACCAACGCCCCCTAGAGAGGAAAGCCGCAGCACTTACTTGTGACGTCACACAGAGTAGGTAAAGCAAAGCGTTCCCATTGGGTTTCTCCTCTTTCCCGCGCCGCGGGAGAGAGGAAAAACCCGCGCGGGAAAGAGGAGAAACCCAATGGAAACGCTTTGCTTTATCTCCTCGGTGTGACGTCACAAGTAAGCGCCGCGGCTTTCCTCTCTAGGGAACGTTGACGAGACGCGGGTGCCCCGTGTACGAGAAAGAGAAAAAAAAAGCCTTACCATTCTTCCACAAGGACTTCGATATTTCCATAAGTTTACGTAGGAAGTGTGAAATGTCGAATGCACATAAGTAAGGAGACCTGAAGGAATTGGTTTATCGAGAACTTGTTAGTATAGAAACTGATTTAGTTGCTTGTCTTCATTATAAAAGTACTTTTGCCGACATGTGTTTAGTATGAAATAAAGGTTAAATGTGTTTACAGTAGTGTGTAGACACTGGAACATGTTATACATTCAACCATTTCACGACTCGACGCATACGCGCAGTTTCCTGTATAAGATTATCCAATTAACAATTTTCCTATTTGCAATGTTCCTATTGCAAATAACAATGTTCCGTCACCCAAGATTTCTTTTCATGCGCCATCTAGAACCTCAAGCATTTTTTTTCTCGCAAACTACAGGTCATAAAGGGACAGTACTTTGGGGCATCTTTTTATATATTTTATAGAAAACTGTCTGTATAATGAACTTCAATAGATCGAAGTTCCTTTTCGGTATTCTGAAAAATACTTTCAATTAACATTTCTTTGTAAAAATCAAGGCCAACGAATTTTATTTAATGAAAATATTTCATTCGTAACAGTGAAGTACGTTTTAGCAATATTTTATTGTGTGCGAATATCCGGATGTGAAAAGTGGGACAAAATAGACCACTTACTCTTACAGTACATTTTAAGAAACTGAGATCAAATCCCGCACATGTATCTTAGAAACAGTACTTTGCCATACAACATTTACTGTCAATGTGATATTTCATTTAAAGGATTCGCTAGGCATGTATGCCCATCAGTAAAATCTATTCATAACAAACCAAATAAAAACATCTCTTCTCATTAGTATAAATATGCAAAAACATTTCCCCCCCACCTAGTACAACATAAAAATGGGATTTTTCTTTCCCCCTAGAAATCAAGATTCATTTCAGATTCTTTGATATCAATAAAATTTTATCTCTTGGCAACAATTCGCACGCCTATTCAGAGCAGTGATCCGTCACCAAATAAACCCAAAAATAGTATAAAAATGATTCCTTTTGAATATTTTCGAATTCACAGAAGTATGGACTCAATTGAGTTACTTATTTCACAATGGGACTTGAAAAGCACAAACGCATGTGTGTGAGTATGTACCGTGGAATAAACATTTATAAAATAAAGCGCAGTGAAGAATATATTCTTTATGAGCTTCCGAAGAATAAACCAAAATAAGACAGAATTTTCCGAGCCGAAAATGATATGGATATTTCTCTTAACTTTATTTTCAGTTGAATGTACGAGTCAAATAATAGGTATATAAAATATTGTTCACATTTTCAGGTGGGACGAGACTATCGGAGGCACGGAAGGGGAATTGCGGTCCTGCTTTCTGAAATTATGTAGCGAAAAATGCAATAGAAATGGATTTAAGTGCCTGTACATGATAAGGATGCCATGTTTACATTAAACTGGGAATAGACAGCGAAGGGAAGCAGCGTATCAGGAATTTCGGTTGGTAAGTATTTTATATTGGAATGGTGGGGTATTTTATATTCATTTGCATACAAAAACCACTAAAATAAAATTTGGATAGGGTATTTGCATTTATTTGTCGGATAAAACAGAATACGATGTTGGCTATGTTTTAGAACACCTTGCAATAATAAGCACTTATTTTACGACAAGAAATAGGTTATGATGTAATTCAGAAATTCAGTATTACTGTTTTTCTAACGTTAAAATACTCAAGATAAGAAAATTAACATATCATTACTTACGTATTAGACAGCTGTAACGAAGGCTTTATCACAAAATATTTAATTCATATTTAATTTCTTATTGGGAAAAATATTTATTGTGCTATATGGTATTTTTCTCAGCAACCTAACCAGAGAAAAAGAAGGAAAATATACGTTATTAAGGATTACAAGATGAGGCTTTCCATCTAAAAATAGTGTGTGTATTGCTAATATTTCTTCAACAACATTCAAAATAATTCCAATACAGTACGGTCGATGGCAGTTTAGGGACAGTCTTCCATTTAAAAGGCATTGCAAGAGCAAATCGGTCGAAAAAAGAAAAAGTTTCCATCACAATCTCAGAATTAAATGAATTTTTTTCCTTGTGTTGTCTTACCCAAGGAAAGAACAAATCTGAAATATTTTTGATTGACCACTTTTAGTTCTGGAGTTATAGGGGGTCAAATGAGCGCAGAGGAGTGATGTAAAAATATTTTAAGGTCATTTTTGCCAGTTTACTGTCTCGACTGTGACTGGCTGTGAGGTGCTTCATAGAATTTTTTCTTTTTATCTGATAATATACCTTGGATATTAACATCTGAAATTGAAAATTCATTTGAAAATACCGCCAAATGAGAGCCCCCCAATTATCCCCAATTTCACAAAAAATGCAGTTTTTAAGAATACTTTAAATTTTGACACTGACGTGATACAGAAAAAAGATTTGCACATTGCAGATATATGTCTTCATATAGAGTGAATCCAATGTTAAAAATTATTGAAGGCCCCCAGAGCCCCTCGGTACGGGGCCCCAAACATAGTCCTTAACGCTCATGTATGCAATTTCGAAGGATTGATACAACTGCTGCCGATTTCCCACAGGAGAACTATTGGCATGGAGATGTAGTATCAACTTAGTAGCTTCATACTATGAAAAACATTTTTTTGAAGGTACAAATTTTTCCAAGAAAAATCCCTCAAAAGTACCTCCCTATTTGGGACATTTCACTGACACGCGTGGCGCAGTTCGACGTTACTTTAAGAAGTTTAACTGACTGTACCAATATTGAAATTTAAACTAATACTGCATATATCACAAATATATATTCCATATATCACAAATAGTTCTTTTACTGGGGCACACATAAGAATTGCACTGTGCTGTATGGGAATCTCTAACTACTGAACTGATTCGAAAATTTTTTTCACTGATAGAAAGCTTCTCTGTTCCTGAGTGTTATAGGCTAACTTTCATGCACATAGCATACATAATTCTTCCGCAGGGACATTCAAAAGAATTCTGGTACTTTACGCTGTATGGGCATATCTGTAACTACTGAGCTGATTCTAAAGATTTTTCCACTGAAAACTACACTATTCCTGAATAACATGAGCTAAAATTCATGTATGTAGCATAAATTACAGGAACACTCAAAATAATTCGTAAATAATGTCATAACTCTCTATATTCGCACAATGAAAGGGAAAAATACTATCTAAATTTATTAACTCTACATATACCATGTCTTATACTTCATTTAAAATAAACAAAATATAAATAATAACGTGAATAAAAGTTGTCACAAATCTGCATCATTTATGTCTGACTCGTATACCCGAATTTTAGTAACAAAATCAAAATTTCGTCCTTGCCCTTGGTGTTGAATTTTTAAACTTTTTTTCTGCGGATAATAAATTCCATGACCACACAATTACCAAGTTTGATAACTTTTGGTCCGGTAGTTTATCTTTTCTAATCGTTTTAAAATGGAACTTTAATTATAATCGCCCTGTATTTCGTTTCTCCCTATACAAAAAAAAGTAACGGCCGCTGTCAAGAGCTTGTTTGGCTATCTTCTCCTAAACCGTGGGCATTTAGATTTCAAGAAACATGTCCACGGATTTGGAAGATTTCGAGGAACCTGATAAGCTGACTTAAATTTCGAAAATCAAATTATTTTATATGATATTAATAAAAAACTGAAAAAATAAAACAATGGTTGCCAGATTTGGCATAAACTCATTCATTCCTTTGCCACAAAGCAATTCCAAGTATGTAGAATTGAGTGAAATTGACTAACATGAAGTAGAATGACACCCATTTTACGCCAAATTAAAAAGTATATGAAATAAGTAACTCAAAGTGCGTTACTTATGCACTTTGAGTTACTCAAAGTGCGTGTTTGTGTAACTCAAAGTGCGTTACGCAAAGTTGACAATTTTCAAATAGTACGTTCGCTTAGACAACAGGAGTTTAGAATTAGCTATTATTCTTTTTTCCAAAACAGAATAACTAATTATAACTGATTTTAAAAGCGCCATCTTGGCATTAGATACGATCCGGTAAAATGATATATTTCCAAGCAGGGTGAATTACAAAGAACCAAGTTAGTCTAAATAATCCCTTTTTCGTTTTTTGTTCATGCGCGTAATAACGTTTGCTTTAATGCATGTACAACTATTTCCGTCAAATGATGTCAGCAAATTAAAATCTATGTACATTTAGTAAAACCGAAGGAAGGAGTGCGTTGAATGTTGCATAAACCGAAGCGAAAAGCAGTTTTAATGTCCCAAATTTCCTCGTAGACATATTTCCCACAGATAACATGCTCATCACGTTAAGGTTTTGAATAAAATTTGCATTTCTAACGAATTTTAATTCTAAGCTCTTGAATAAAAATATGCACTAAACCCCAGCTTAAGAAGAAACTTCGTTTAACCATGCTTTAACCCTTTAACGTGCAGTGTTCCCCCTCTGGGAACACCAAACTCTGACGTTTTGACTGTTGCCAGTCATGAAGAATAAATTTGATTTCTATAAAGATAGTTGACGGTGACCTAGCTCCACGAGAATCCTTCACTTTTTAGCCCGTCATTTCCCGTGAAAAAATGGTCACGATTCTTTTTAACAACACTGATATCTGCTAAAAAATGGAAGAATGCGAGAATACCTGGATAGATTGCCCCATGCTAAAAAAACGGCAGCTGTTGCCCTCGCTCGACTTAAATAACAGCAAGAGGGCGGACGACCGAAACGTTTATCGCGTGCCACAGATCTAGAGACCCTTTTATGAGGACAGCTGGCTGTGCGTCAGCTGTCGTCAAAAAAGGTTCTCTAGATCTGTGGCAAGCGATGAACGTTTCGATCGTCCGCCCTCTTGCTGGTAGTTAATTCAAACGATGGCAACGGCTGCCCTTTTTTCAGCATTGGGAAAGAGTTGCGCCTCAAACGGTTAAAAGAGCGTTGATTTTATTTTAATCATACATTAGATTTCGTATATTTGCCATGCTAAACTTATTTATCCTCCAGTACGGGACTCTCCTTATAATTATTATAAACATGTATGATTCTCTGAAATCTAATTAAATTTCTTTTTACGTTTTGATAAACGGTGCCTGATCCTGCATAGCTTTATTATTAAGATAAATTAGATGAGACAAACCGAATTTCAAAGCAGCCCTTTGGGAACAAATATTTAATTTGTAACTAACCTTTAATGAATGGAAACAAGAAATAGGTGGATACTTTTAATAAAACATACTATAACGCTTCATGTGCAATACTTCATGTTTGTTAATTACATTCTTTCAAGGATATAAAAAAACACTAAACTTTAAAAAATAATTTGTTTCTTAGAAGTTGAGTCTCTATCGAAATAATTTCAAAGGGTTATCCATAAAGAAAAGTATTTAGAACATTCAAGAATGACTTTTCCAGCTGCAAAATAAAGATACCCGTAAGCATTTCAAATGAAATTTCTAGAACAGTTAGTATCCTGTACGCGTACACCCAAACATTCGATAAAAAAATATCTATGCTATACTTATTTTCCAGGGATGCAATGAAACTGCGAGGACATGAGGATGCGGCACAAAAAATCGAATTTATGTTTTCAAATCGATATAGCTCCGAAAACTTACGCTTGGTGCATATTTAAAATAAAAAAGCATTAAAATCTCAAAATATTTTCCAATCTCGCAAATTGTTTAAAATTAAAGAAAAAACTAAAACTCACATTTTTTAGTATATTTTCTCAGATTTTGTTCGCTTAAGTTTTAATGCTTTTCTGCAAAAATTTAGAGGGAACTGCTAAATAAGAAAAGAAAATATTTATGGATTTTTATGTACATTTTAGCTTTAAATAAAGTCTTATTGTTATATTACAATTTTACAATCGGCCATCTTGGGTGAGGCTGCTTGCTAACCCTTTCTCTAAGCAGCCATGCATAAACTGGGAAGATTTTAGATAGCTGTACAAGCGTATTATAGAGGAACTCCCAAAAAGGCGGTAATACGCTATACTTCTTTTTATCTCTTTGATATAAGTGGACAGTGTAAATAGAAAAAAAAGTTTAAAATAAAGTAAAGAAAAAATATTGCATTAAATAAAAATTAATCTCGTTAATTTTCAAAAAGTGGCGCTTCTTAAATTTGTATACGATCCTCCGCATAAAAACAAAATTGCAGTTAGCAAAACGTGTTCAAAAATATTATCATGTTGGAAGTATGAAGATAAATATATGCTGACTTAAACCACATGACTCCAAGGGAAAAAAAGTCAGGTTCAATGCATTTTTGGGATGGTACAGAAATTACGAAAGAGAATATATATTAGGCAAATTGGGGTGTTTAGGCTTATTAATTTATCAAAATTCAAAAAATTCCAGAGCTGGGGATTGAACGCAGGCTTATCGCTTGGCGAAGCTTAGAGGTAGGGGCCAGGCTATTTACATGAAAGGTTAATAAAATCACTTTCTAAATATTTGAGCGCATATATTTTTTTTCTCCACTCTAGCAATAAACGTTTTCATTCAGATTCATGTATAGCCCCCGATAATCTTTTGTTTATAGATATCGCAGAGGTGTTTTACGATGAAAGGCTTAAATTTATACATCGCCTCATTAGTAAATGAGGATCCTTTTACTAATTGGAGTTATGTTGCATGGGTGTAGTACACAAATTTAGAAATCGTAATTTAAAATTTAACGAGGGGAACTTTTTCTTAACTTAGTGTTTTCTACCTTCTTTCGAACATTTTATCAATTCCCATAGCCCTCTTATCTCTAATAAATACAGAAGTGAAGTGTGTTACCATCTTTTGGGGACATCCTGTAGGACAGACTTTAATTCAAATTCTGAAGTTTAACCAAATTTTGACATATTTTCATAATCTTTCATTGAAAAATGCGTTCTCACTTTTGGTAAAAATTCGTGGAACATCCAATAATTGTTTATAAACATGAATCGGGAAGTGTAAGTTATAGCTTTACTGTTTATGGCCTGGCAATTCATGGCCATGCAATTTCATTACGCACAGAAAGATAGAAATAAGAAAATATTGATCCAGAAATTACAGTCTATATGAGTTCAAAGTATATGAAATCCAGTCCCCAGAGATTGGAATTAAAATAAATGTTTATATCTTAAATTCTAGAATTTACTGTTAGTGAATAACATAACGTAAGATTTTTAAGTTCATTTCCTGCAATAAATAATATATATTTACTTTTTTAAGGGAATTCTCGAAGTTTACCGCATAAAAATATTTTCTATTGGAAGGAGAGCTTCGTTTTTAGGGTATAGAATAACATAAAGTTCTATTTTATATTTTGATCATGAGAGCAGCTAATTTTTAGGGCATTCGAACATGATTGTTTTGACACTTTTCAAGATTTCGCTTTCCTTTGCTTAAGAAATAGTTACACTTTTAGCTTTTCTGATTTTCAATTGCATGAATATAAGTGACCATCTTTCTTACGTTAAAATACGGGACACTCGGGTAAGACAGGGAGGCAATATGTGTTATAATTTTGGATAGAATGAATTTCCTCTATGGAAATTTCAGAACTATACGCACCCTAAAAGGGTTACAATTTGAAGCTTAATTTTAAATATTACGCAACAGTCGTAAAATGTAATGAATGTATTGTTTTGAATAAGTAACTGAACGATTTTAGAATTTTAGTTTCAGAGAAATCTACTTCTAAAAAGAATCTATACTATCTCTACTATCTAAAAATAAATAAGATAAATTATTTTATACCTAATTCACATCGTGTGAAGTATAAGATTTTATATATGAATTCGACTTAGTATAAATATGAGTACTTTTTTGAGACAATGTAGATCCTTTACAGAATTGTGTATGTTAGGGCTTAAAAGGTTTAAATAATTACCTTTTATTTTTATGTAGAGACCTTGCAACACGTTATATTTAAACGCAGGTATTTTATGCTTACATAAAATTATTCGGAGCAATGCATCAAAGCAAATTAACCATGAAGTTACCACCTTTTTCCCTGATGAGAAAAAAAATGCGCAATATTATTCCAATTTCGTTTTACAAAATTGAAAATAAATTCTGACTTTTTATTTCTGTTTGTTTTTTAACGTATTTGCACGATGAGCATTAGATTAAATAAATATTAGTGCACTCTGTATTGACACTAACCTTTCAACTAATATCTTTGGAACTGCACTCATTTTTTTCCTACAAAGAACATAATACAATTAACTTCTACATACAATTCCTGATGGTAGAAAGTGCTATTTCACAAAAACAATGGAAGAGATTGTCTAAGTAGTGTTGTAACTTATTTCAACTAAAGTGAGTGCAACTCCTTTTTTCAATAACGTTTTTCTCTCATACTTAGACTTAAATAAATTTAATCCTCGACGTTCCCTTTAAGAAAAATGTTTTATAAACAAAACTAACCCAATTTTCCCGCCCTTAAATCTCTATAATTTGTTTAAAAGGACAGGAAGTGAAAAGTTTTCTTTCGAGAAATCTTGTTTTTCTTTGTACGGTGGCGTGCCCCCCGACTGTTTCTTTGTTCAAATGAATTATTTAACCGATAAAGTGCATTTGATTTAGTCTGGAAAGAAACTCCTCTTAATTTTTCGGGACACTCTCAACTTTTTTGGATAGCTGTTACCCTTCGTCTATTCAGTTCATCGCAGTTTGTATTTTAAATAAAACCTTCCATTCAGATTTGTATGAGTTTTATTAAGCAAGATCCGTTCCGTTAGATGAATTAATTAAGTTTACAGGAAAGAAATGTCTTTTTCTTATATTCATATCAAAGGAATTTGTGATATTGGCAAACATTTCTGGCTAATAACTGTGCGACCTACATATCGGAGATACTACTTTAGGGAATGCAATCCCGCACTGTTTTTCACTTCGGGATTGCAAGATTGAGATTTGTTGATCCCTCAATCCCGCGGGATTAATATTTCACTCAATTAAAAATTGATTTCGATAGAGAGAAAAGTAGAAAAAAGCCAGATTGTAAGCTCTGTGAAGTTTAACTAATAATAATACTTTATCTTAATTAATACAATACCGTACATAAATATGAAAATTATAGTCATGATATTCATAATAATGTACTGTTATTTCTTAACTGTACTATTCTTCTTCTCGGTTATTGCTAAATAAGAAGAATGTAAAAAAAGACAACGCAAAGCGGCACTCGTATTCCCAGTCATGATCTAATGTTGATAGAGAATACAAAAGCACT
The DNA here is from genome assembly GCA_038373885.1 of Cheiracanthium punctorium. NCBI lineage: Eukaryota > Metazoa > Arthropoda > Arachnida > Araneae > Cheiracanthiidae > Cheiracanthium > Cheiracanthium punctorium. The sequence goes on along the minus strand of JAWZYV010015388.1, from coordinate 7,505 downwards.
TGACAAAAGATTTTTTTTTTGCATGAAACTGTGAAGGAGCCCTACATTTTTTTAGAGGTTAGCTGAAGTTCACCTTTTAAAGATATCACTAGCATGGGCGGCCATACTAGGGTTATTAATGGAGGGGGGGGAGGACAAGTCAAGGGTCCTGTCCCAGAAAGATACAATATTTCGTGTTAAAGCACTTCTGCGCTATACCTGTACGTAAATCATAAAAATATGGGAGGTTGGGGGAACTGAGGCACCCACCTACCAATAGGTCTCAGCGGCCAAGATCACTGGTTCTTATTGTTCATCTTATGCAAAAAATGTTTGGCCAATGGATGATTGGGAAAGAGGCGTAAATTTGTAATAAAAATAATTTATTTTTCAGTTTCAATCCCGCAAATATCCCGCAACGGAACGCGATCCCGCATTATCCCGTTCCCGTGGGATCGGGATTACATTCCTTATCCTACATATCGGATTGCAATAGGTGGAATGAAACGGTTTCTATTTTAAACAGCCCCAGTGGGAGGAAGGCCGATTTGGCTGGAGGATCCTAATTCTGAATCCATTTCAGATGAGAGACCGGCACCTGGATTTGCCCTCCAAAGATATCGTTCCTAGGCGGAGGTTATTAGAGCCACGACCAGATGCACCAGCTCCCTTCAGCGTACGAGTACGGTCTCACTGCAGTCCAGGTTGGAGATCTTGTCACCTTCGCAAGTGCAGATCAAGGCTGGCGCTGCTTCACTTTGATTGTTCTTATAGGAGCCCAGCATAAGACAACTAAACTACTGTGGAACAATAACTTTTTAACAAGTTTTTGAGCACAAACAAGCCGTGCCTAAATGTTGGATACTTATATCTTACACCTTAAAGCAGTGATGTCATATAAGAGTTACCTTTCTCTGAATCAAGATATGTGAAAAGGGCAGGAAAGTCGTCCATCTGCCTTGATGAGCGAATTGCAAAATGTCCTGAAATGACTTATAGGTATTCACGAGTATTACATTTTAGAGCATAAATTTTATGGATGTCTTTTCTTCCCTTCGAGATAACGGAAGATGCGTGAAAAGAACATTTTGTCCCCCTACTCTCTCATGGGTTACGAATTTCTGAAAATACTTTCATATTGAACGTTTCGAGTTCTTATTTGTAAAATAAGACTGTATAAATACGAAACAGAATCGTAAGTTATGCTTCTAAATAACAAAAAAAATGCAAGATATTTCAAAATTAAACACGTTTAATACCAGATGGAGTAAATTGATGATTGAACTTCAGAATTTTATTTTAAAAGTAATTATATCTAAAATGAAATTATGCTGATTTTTCACTCAACATAATGAAAATCAACAAAATGAGCTTGTATTTTATTCGTAAAAATAATGGAATTTAAGTGTGGATGGGGAAATTTCATTACTTAATCCATTTTCATACTTGTTACTTTGAGGGGGTTTTCTAATTTGCCTATTAAAAACCCTGATTCAATTAAAAAACTAGGCTTTTAAGTAATTTTAAGGTATTTTTATTTTGAATACATGTTTTCAGGGAGTATAATTAACTCACGTTTTTAAATGAAGTGAATAGAAAAATAATTTATAGGTAAATAGTAAATTGCCCGAGAGAAAATTCTCTCTAGATACGTAGAATGTTCTTTTGTTTTTTCCCCTTTTCTACGATTTTTATTTTTAAATTATTGACTGGAATACGCAATTAGAATGTTTTTGCATCAAAATTTGTATTTTTTACAAAATTGAAACTTAAGTTTTGTAGGATATTAAAAGTTTAAAACGCACTCGTAATTCAATTGTAATTAATCACTCTTAATGTAGTTTTAACAAATAAACGCATGAATATTTATCAATATAACGTTTCAATATTATTAAAAGGTATTGGATTTGAAGTAGTTTTAACTTTATTAACAGCTACAACAAGTTTACTCGATGAGAGGCAAAACAGTGACAAATATTAATTATCTCAATTCGCAAAATGAATATTTTCAAAAATCTTTTTAAACGATCTTTTATTATCTGAAAATAATCGTTGTAATCGTTTAAACAGAAAATATGAACTTAATTTAACGTAAACTAGGATGGCAAACTTTTAAAATAGAAATGAGATAATTTAAAAGAAATTATACTCCTGCAAATACAGATGATCTCAAAATTATTCTTCGGAGAGTTTTACGAAAACTTTTCTAAGTAGAGAGTCATCGAAAAGCAAAATGTCTCTACAGACCGTTACAGCATTAAGTGCATTCTTAACCAAGATTGTTTTTTGCGGAAACGCCGCGAAAAATATTTGAATTCTAGAAATACACAATCTCAGATTTGATATTACACATTGAGCGTAAAATGCAAAATAAATACGGTTGAATTTAAAATTTGAGATAATACGTATTAAGGAATCTCGCGAGAAAGTTTCCCGAAGTTTGTTGTATAACTTGTGTATCAAGTTATCTGAAGCTCTATCCCAAGTTTTTTCGCCGAGGCTTCTGTGTTCCCTCTTACTAATAACTTTGTGTTAAAATTAATCTGCATTGAAGATACTTTGGAGACATATCACGATGTTTGGATAAAATTTTAATTTGTACATAATATCTAAAGTCTTTCAGACTCGGAATTGTTTTACTTTAGGGACACGCGAAGAAAATGGACATGGTATATTAAGTTTTTATTTGTTTGCTCGCACAATGGCTTTTAGGTTTGTACTTTCCTTTTTAAGTTCCTAATCAGGTGGCACATTTTTGTGAGCATATTTATGTACACAGCGTGTCCCCAAAACACTAATAGACTTTTATTCCTTAAATATTGATCGTGATGTATACAATTGCTTACAAAATTACGTAAACGAATGGTAAAGATTTTCTTATGGCATCCATTAAAATATTCGGGAGATGAAACCTTAATAAATACAAAATTAAAACGTTACACTTTCTCCGTACAAAATTAATTCCCAGTCAGTAAAAAAATTCCCATACATTATTTGGCTGTGTAGAAAATTCAAGCTTTTCATCATAAAAGAATATACGTTCAAGGAAAGTGGGTCTTGATAATTATTTGATCCAATTTTGACCGAGGGTTGGTTCGACGTATTTAGCAGTCTTTTGTCAAAATATCATTTTTCGTTTCAATCTGTCCCTTAAAGACGAAAAAACTGAAGTTAGTAGAACATAAATAAGACAGGAGAACGTGAAGTAAGTAAATCATGAGACATGACAAAGTATAAAGTAAAAATGTTTTTATTTAAGGCTACACTATTGAACAGTATTTAATTTTTTTAGCTGCACTATTTTAAAAATCTAACAACTATGGCGGGGCAGGCTATATACAGGGTAGTACAGGGCGTCAGTATTTCGATGCATTCGACGTGCTTCTCTTCAGACATCAGCAGTGAAGAAGGCTTCGGACAGGTATAAAGTCACGGATGATGTTTGGTATAAAAATGTCAAAGTGAAGGTAATAAGTTAGTAATAACTAGTCAAAATCGGTAGGAAAGAGTCACATTCGGGAGGAAAGAGTCACATTTTGGAGAAAAGAGTCACAGTCGGTTTAAACAAAGTCACATTCGGGAAAGAAGAGTCATGTCCGGTGAACAGTCAAATGGATCGTTCTTAGAAATCCAAGTAATCAAAACGATCCATTGTTATTTCCTCGGCCATATCAATCCAGTTCCTGACAGCCGCGGCAACAGGCAAATCCAAAAATTTTGTGACGTAAGGCTCCAGAACTTGAGCATCCGAGAACAGTTGTTGATTCCCTCCATAGACTTCAGGCCACCAGATATGTTGAAATTTTTGAATCCTAAGACGGAACCAGTATTTTGCAAATTTAGTTTCGTAGAAAGGGTTTCCGTCTTTTACGTACATTTCATCCAAAATGTTTTTTGCCAGTTCCATACAGGAATGCATACGACTGAAAAAAAGAAACAAAATGTTGGTCAGCTTTTAAAAATGTATCTAAATCAGAAATGTCACAGTGTCTTGTAAACGAACTTGTGTATGTATAATCTTCTCCGAATGTTTAAATAAGCATAACATTTTGAGTTACGCCTTCTTATCTCACTTCGGAAAATTTAAAATACTTTGTTCTGTAACTGTATAATCTAGGATATCTCTATGTGTGTAAGTGTATTCTGCTTTAATGACTGAGTACTGTGTCGTAGTCGTCGGTCATTGCACCGAGATGCCACAGCCCCGCAGTTCGAACTTTGTTTAGGTAAGATTTGCCAAGTCTTTCACCCCTTGACTGGGTCGATAAAATAAAGACGAAGTTTACTTCGTGATCTAAACACCATAGGTCCCGCGCTCTTCTGACCATCGGAACGACGACTATGCTCCTGCATCCCGCGGCCAATGGTCAAACTCAGTATGTGTGTGTGCGATTATGGCAGCGCTTCACTAGGGCGATCTGCCAAGGAGGGGGTGTCTTGGTAGGAGGACTATCTAACGGGCTCTAACGCGTATTCACGTTACATCTGGAGAAAACCTACCAAAACTCCAGACCGTTAGATCGACAGCCGCGCGATGGGACCCGAACCCGGTACCTTCACACTTCGGCCATCCACCATTTTCAGTGGCATAACCATTGTGCCATGGTGAGGCCAAACTCAAGCAAGTCTTGAACCTCTAACGGACTTTTAGTCTACCGAAAATGAGCGCGTGATATATATTTCACAAGATAAGACTACTATAAAAAATTTTAACTGTAAAATTACGTGAAAGAAAGACATTGTTTTATATCAGGTAGTTTTGGGTTTTCTTACGTCGCCTGATATGTCAGCCAGACGTTCTATTTAAAATGAATTCAACCAGTGACGAACGTTTAAATGAAGGATACGTTCCGTGACTTTACACCTCTATCTTGAAATCGCGTTTAAGAGATTTTTCCTTTTATTGGAAAGAGTCAAACTAGCATATTCCTCTATTGTGTCGAAAGATCTCGACGCACATTTTTGAACAACATAGAGAGAATGGTCCTCATCGTACTCATAAACTGTGCCAAGAAGAAATGTTAGATGCACAAAGGTAATCTGTCCCTCTATATCATTGCAACGAAGGACGACTTCGAAAACATTCTCGAAAATGAAGGAGTACAGATATATAGAATTTTAAAATGCAGAATAATTTAAAAGATTAACATTTCTTTGTGTTACTGTATGTATATTCCTTTGTGATAATGTGTGTACATTCCTTAGTGTTCATGCGTGTACATTCCTTTATGTATGTGTGTGTATAGATAAAAATATCGAGCTCAATGAGCTCCAATAGATTCAATTTATGTGGTTATTTAATCCCGATTATTACAAAATTTAAATCCGACGGAAGTGATATAATGGATGTTTTGCCCATTGATACTATATAAGTGTTTTATTAAAAGAAAGAAGCCAGATTCAAAAGAGTATACCAGATTAAAATGATGAAAAGAAGTTTTCAAACGTCTTGCATTCTTACCTATATAAGCGATTTATTTCTTCATCCCTTGCCGCTTTTATCAAGTTCGTTGTATTTCCATCATCATTTTCAAGATTTTTACAACAGCATCTGAAATACAATCATTTGATTGATTCCTTATTTTCACAACAAAAGTTTATTAAAAGAAATAGAACCATTACTGTTGCAACATCTGCTACCTTCATCTTGATTAAGCAAAACTATTCTGCATTAGGGGAAGTTGGGGTACAATTAAACAAAATTTACTTTTTTTTCTGCTCATAAATTTGCATGTACGAAAATAAAATGGATGACACTTTTAACCTATACTTTTCCTTATCTAAATGAATTTTTTATGACTTTGTAAATAACATCTTCATTCTTAAAAAATTGAAAAAATTGAACGTCGACACTATTTTATTTTACTCCGTAGCTCCGGATACAATGAAACACTTAATAACACTTCACAGACCCTCAAATAATATAGGTAAAAATTCAAATTTCAACATATATGTTTCGTGTACTTTTATTGGAAAAAATTGAATTAAGCTGTTATACCTTGAGATGAGAACATAATATTTTATTAGAGGTTATATAGTCCTTTTTCTATTAAAATTATATAAATAAAACTGAAAAAATAACATTAGTGCTTCCCTCCCTATCTGTACTACCTGAAGGAACAGGAGGTGGTAGTTTTGATCCATTTTGAGCTTTAAAAATATTTGTTTCCGAAGAACTCTCAAATTCGAAGATTGGTTTTTCTCGTGTCATGTACAGAAGTTCGCATTCCGTTTCATTTCAGTTTATTATAACGCCGACAGAGTACATTTCTTTACATTTAAGTTCACATTCCTTGATTAAAACATAATCATTTATACTGCTACAGTTAATACTGCTTGAGTTCACTCTGAAGATGAAAGACAATCTAGATTGTCTTTCATCTTCAGAGTCTGAAGAAGATAAGAGTACGATTCAAAAACTATTCTCTTTGTGCTCTACGAAGATCTCAATCTAAATATTTATGAGTAACATCTTTATTTTAAGTGAATGCATTCAACCGGGTTGCAGTAAAACATGTTTAATCATATTCCATTTGCAAGTGTTTGATTGTACCCCTAATTGAGGCTACAATCTAAATATTTTTTTTAATTCCTATTATTAATTTCTTTTAATTCTGGCTTGGGGAGTATGAAGACCATATCATAGTGATCATAGTATTTGAAAAATTAATATTTCTGCAAATGAAAACAAGGAGGTAAAACAAAATTATTTTGAGTAACGAATTTTCTTTCAATGGCGATAACTTTCTATATCTCTTCTTGTAAAAATGCAATTGTCTCCAAATCACGTCATTTACTGGAATATATATTTGTATAATAGGTGTGTGAGTTTCATTTCTCTGTGACAAATCCTATTGATTTTAGATTGCATGATTCATTGTACCCGAACTTCCCTTGCACAAGAGAATGATTTGTTAGGAAAACTCGCTAAACAAATTTATATTCTGTCCAATTTTTCTTTCAGGTACCTTTTGACCAAATGCTATCTGTAAGATGTAACTTTCATTGTACTAATTCTAAGCTAAAGTCATTTTCATCAAGCAAAGTTTTTTCTTTATGCCATTATAGATAACTAGACAAATAAGCAAAAATTATGTTTTCTGGATAAAATCATTTTGTGTTTTAAAATTATTATAAAGAGTTATTACCCGTGAAAGGTAGACAATGCTTTTAGCGTATGGAAGCAAAATTCATAGATAAAAAAGTAAATGCAATCCTCCACCCCCTTCTGAAAAAAAAGGTTTTCTGATTCAAATGCTTAGAGCATCTGACTACACTATGCATAATTTAATAGTGAACTGAAAGCATAAGCATTACCCTCACTGGCAAATATTAGGAGCAGGGGCGTACCAACACCATTACGTGAAAAAATGAATGCAAGTCTTTTATTAAATAAGTATTTAACTAATAATACTTGAGTTTAAACTTAACTATAAAAGCCTGTTAAAAGAAAATACTTTATTCAGTTTAGGGAAAAAAATATTTAAGAATTTGCAAGCAAAACACGTTTTAATCTAATTCCGATC